>SJYA01001365.1:1347217-1432081 GCA_006410615.1 Neotragus moschatus | reverse complement strand
CAGAGGATGAGATGGCTGGATGGCATCACCGACTTGATGGACATGAGTTTGAGTGAACTCTGGGAGTTGGTGATAGACAGGGAGGCCTGGCGTGCTGCAGTTCATGGAGTTGCAAAGAGTTGGACACGACTGAGCGACTGAACTGAACTGAATCGAAAAGATAATACCTATTGATTAACTCTATGTGCTTGCTTCTAAATGCCTTCCAAATAACCAAACAATCTCACAATGAGAACAATAAAAACAAAATACCAGATAAACAAAGAATATCTCAGATTTTGTCCAGAACAAATAGTCTAGCAACATATCATTTGAAGATTTGGACCATCCAGACAATGAAAATAAGTCCTATTTGTGACTAAAAATACTAACAAATTTACTGACATGTTTCAAATATATATTAATAGTTTCATTTAATGAAACAGGAGTTTTAGTTTCCAGTGTTCAGTGCCATGAGACCTTGAGCTGGGTAATTCAAAGCGTTAATACTGGCAGCTAACTCCTGTGAATTTGTTTACTGGTCAAATTTATTTTAAAAGGGTGCAATGCTTGGGCCTCTAGACATGTATTTAAATAAGTAACATGAATGTAAAACAAATATTAGCTTTTACAAAACAGCTGAGCCTTCAACACTTTGCGATGAGCCTTTCAGTATATGATTCCAGTTTAGCAAAGTGAGCACTGGGCTGAGAGTCAGGTAAATATGGGAGAGTTAAGGGGAGAGCAATCTTGGCCGCACTGAGGCTACTGTGTTGTGTCCATCCCACAAAATCATGGGTCAGGGTCTCCTGGTATGTCTGGCCAGTTTCCTCCAGAGAGAAGTTAAGGACCAGGAGAAGCTAATATATAAAGTAACACTAGTCAGTGGATGGATAAAGAAAATGCTGCTTTGGCAGCTCATAATTCCAGAAGGCACATGGCCACTTCCAGCTTAATTCTGTATTGAGATTTCCTCTCATTCAAACTTCACTCACACCAAGATGCCCTCTTTCTTCTATGCTGGCATCTTTTCTCTTCACACTGAGTGTAAAGTGCTCACCCACATGAAAAAATAATCCAGAGGAAAGTTGTAAAATGTGCCCACATAAATCTTTTCTTTTGGAACGTGAATTACAAATGGGTTTCACTAGAGTATAATACATTGACAAGTTACTCTGTGTGTCTTCTCCACAGCCTGTGAGGCACACATGTTTTCATCTTCGTCACAAATCCCCATTCTTCTGAAGGTAAAAAACAAAACAAAACAAAACAAAAAAACCCTTATTTTCCTCCCAAGAAGAATGAGGAATGAGGATGCAAAGAAAGAGGACATACTCATTGTCACAGTTCCAGGTCAGCTAGCAAGCCAGCACAGGGGCACCTGCCCTGTGGAGCTGCTCGCAGCACAGCCCAGAGCCGGGAACAAGATGAGTTTTATGAACCATACTTATTATTGGGGCCAAAAGCCAAAAGGGAGGAGGAGGGGAGGAAAAAAAATCAACAATCCTCTCACTGTTTGATTATAGAACTTTTGCAAAGGAGCTAATTAGCACCTCTGCAAAGCCCCTGGAAAACACAAATACTGGTTTTTCTCACAGTTTCTGAGTTCTCGGGGACTGCTGGAATTAAAGGCACCTAGAAATAAACTCAGGGATCAGTCCCAGGGGGCCCTGGACAGTCAGTATGGGCACTAAATAAGCACAGTGTAGGAGAGGAATGAACGAAAGCCAGATCGTTGCAGAGGAATGAACGAAGCAGATCCTGTCTGTTGACAGGATCCAATTGAATGTCCCTAAAGCCCAAAGTGAAACAGATGCTCTTGTGAATATTTTTATTTTGTTGGGAAAATTCAGAGAGATAATCAGTATATCTCAGAGGTAGAGAGAAATAGCCTTTCATACAGAGATCTTTATCAGCTCCCTTACAGTCATGGTGCTGAGAGTCAACTAAGGATGCTGCCCAGGAAATCAAGAAGAACACACCAGCACCCCGAGTTCTCAGTCACAGGAAGAGGTTGAGACCCAGATCTCGAAAGGCAGACACTTGAATGAATCCCTTCCTCCCCGCCACTTCCTAAAGCCAACTGCCAAAATGAATTTCTGTTTTGGCCATTAGAAGCCTCTTTTGTCATGTGACTATCTGAAGCTTACTGACACTCTAACTTCTGTCTGAATATCAGCCTGACTTTGTGCTGTCTTACCATCTGACAATCACCACGAATATCAGTAATGTTTGTAGTTTGATCAATAATTAGACTTCCCAGTTGTTGGCTATTAAAAAACTATATTATGTCCATCTCCTTGGTTTCCTATTTTCAAATGACACCTCTTTGAGAGACTTGGACAAATAATCTAGTCAAGGCTATGGTTTTTCCAGTAGTCATGTATGGATGTGAGAGTTGGACTGTGAAGAGGGCTGAGCGCCAAAGAATTGATACTTTTGAACCATGGTGTTGGAGAAGACTTTTGAGAGTCCCTTGGACTGCAAGGAGATCCAACCAGTCCACTCTGAAGGAGATTGGCCCTGGGATTTCTTTGGAAGGAATGATGCTGAAGCTGAAGCTCCAGTACTTTGGCCACCTCATGCGAAGAGTTGACTCATTGGAAAAGACTCTGATACTGGGAAGGATTGGGGGCAGGAGGAGAAGGGGACGACAGAGGATGAGATGGCTGCATGGCCTCACTGACTCGATGGGCGTGAGTCTGAGTGAACTCCAGGAGTTGGTGATGGATAGGGAGGCCTGGCATGCTACGATTCATGGGGTCGCAAAGAGTTGGACACGACTGAGTGACTGAACTGAACTGAACTGAAGTATGTACAGCCCAGAGAATGCCATTAAAATTATTCTACCATGTATCAGCCTAAAAAAAAATTACAAAAGGTGGCTTTGGTTTTTATATAAATATCTTAGAACAAGGAAAGTAGAGAAAATAGAAGAGGCACAGTAGAGTCATAAATAAGTCTATTTGTAAAACCATAATTAACCAAAGCCCACTATTTAGATCATAACGTCAGAGAAAAAGCCAGTAGTAAAACAGCCAGTAAAATGCAGTCATTAAGTAAGTCAGGTCTATGGTCAGCAGTAATGAAAATACCAGTAGGTAACCACCAAGGTCATTAATCACACTTAAGTGATTGCATTAGAGCATTTCACCTTTTTCTTGTGTTCAACTTCTCTCTTGTTTATGTTATCAAGTTCTACATAAAGACATCAGAAATTGTGCAGGCAAACCAACCACAGAGATGCTGCCAAAAAGCCTCTAAATAAAATGTGTTAATAAAGTTCCTTGGAGTTTCATCACCTTTCTCCAAAAGTTTTGCATCTTAATTCTACAGACTTTACTTTCAAATTGACTTCATCCTTAATGCCACCTATGTATGAAGCCATTGTACTAGTTTGATGAAATTAAGGTTTTTCATAAGATCAACAAATCACCATGGAGTGTCCAGACAATCTACTCAAAGAGAATGATCTCTTTTATAGACCGGTCTGAATAACAGTCAGGGAACTGTTCTACCCAAGACAAAGAAAGAGGACAAATGTTACAAGGGATGATTCTCTCATTATATGCAAAACACATTTTATTTTCTGCATTCTTACTAAAAGAACATAGCCAAGATGAGCCCCACATCAAAATTCTGCCACTTTCCATCTGGAGACCTGATTTTATTAATACATTTATGAAATGGGAATCAGAAAGATCCTTCCTGCCAACTGTTAGAAAAATCAAGTGAGATAAAGCAGGTAAGAATTCTGCAGGTAGACTACAGACTATGAAATACATAATGTGTTGTTGCATAGAACCTGCAAAGCACAGGAGACCCAGTGAATGCAGGCAACAGTCCTCCCACAGAGATTCCTACTGAAAACTTGGGCTGTGGGGGGTGACAATCAGAGCTTAAGGGTGGGTAATCCTCTGCTTCATGAAGAAACATCTTAGGAAGGCCACAACTTATTGACTAAGTGCCATCATCCAAGAGGATTTAACAGTAAACAACCTAAGTGCTCCCACTGTCTGTATTTCCATCTGACGTCAGTTGATATCACCCTGACTTCAGTGGAAGCCTTTGCTATTGTTACAATTGTCTGAAACTCTGGCATGTTTCATGATTGATTTTTCTCCACTTTTATCAATCACGGCAGATAGCTTTTGGAAAATGAAGGTTCAAAAGAGGACCTACTGTAGGAGAAAGTGCATGAGCAATTTTTAGTTCCCTGTGAAGGCCAAAGCCAAGTCAGTTTCTTTCAATTCCACTAGTTTGATGTCTTCCAGGGAACATGTCATGAGTCCAAGGAAAAGAATCGAGAACGCTGTACAGGACATAGTTTTCACATCAGACTCCTTTCTGTTGGCCTATTGCTCTGTCCAAGATGGAAATGGCCCAGAAATTCATGAAAGGGAATAAGGAGGCTGTTCTAAGTACCCCTCTGAAGCTATTCAGAAATCAAAGCTAATGTTTCTAAGCTATTGTCGAAGCTATACTAACTTTTAAAAAGGAGATTTCTAGCTGGGAAAGGAGGAAAATAAACAGAGGGGGAAAACACTGAATAAATTGGGTCCTGGGAAGCAAAAGAATCAAGCTTTACTTACATGTGCTGTAAGTTGCTGTTTTTCAGGAATGCTTTATGAGCCACAGATTTTAATCCAGAATCCACAATGGTCCTAAGAAAGTACACAATGGTGTGAATGTTAGAACTAATGAACACCCGTCTCTCTGACTATTACAGAGCATAAAAAGTTCTGACATAAGGTATGCAAGTTCTGAGTACTCACAGGTTTTTTAGTCCCACATAAGCTTCAAGATCATCTTCGTGGATGATTTCTAATCTTTTCTGATTTGCAATGTAACTGCAAAAAAAGAAAAGAAAACCAGAGTGCAAACTCAAGACTCAATGCAGGCAATCCATAAAAATTAGGTAACTTCCATCCAACCTCACCAGACTGCTCAAGGTGATCCCTCCCCACCCACCTGGCCCCACCATTTATTTTAAATACAGCAAGGGGAGGAGTACTCAGTGTGATCAAGGAGAAACCATGGTTGAGCAGGTTTCATATTCAATGACAGGACCATCCGGTTTCTTATTTTTTTATCACTCTTTCAACTAACAAGTTCAATTTGCCTCTCCACTCAAGGTATCCCCTGGATACAGAGGTGAAAATAACTTACAAATGCATCCACTACCTCTCAAAAGCATTTCAATCTGTGACACCCACAGGAATGCTGGCACCACCACACATAGGACTAGTCACATCTGTCCTCACCTTCCAAGAGTAGCAGTCCCTCCTTCCTTTCACCTCCAAAAACTCTGAAGCAGATTCCCCTCCCCCTTTCTCTCCCTTCATCCCTTCCTCCAAACCCTCTCTTTTCCTGGCCCAGGATCCTCTCTTTCTGCTTTTGTCAGTAATGAAATGAGATTTTCCGTTCAGGAGCCACATTTCACAAACCCCACATTGTCCTCGTGTACTCTCTGTAGAGGGGCTTCCCACATGACGCTAGTGGTAAAGAGCCTGCCTGCCAAAGCAGGAGACTTAAGAGATGTGGTTTCCTTCCCTGAGTTGGGAAGATTCCCCTGGAGGAGGGCGTGGCAACCCACTCCAGTATTATTGCCTGGAGACTCCCATGGGCAAAGGAGCCTGGCAGGCTACAGTCCATAAGATCACAAAGAGTCAGACACGGCTGAAGCGACTTAGCATAGATGCATGCAGGCACACGCTCACTCTCTGTAGAAACCTACTCCCCGTCTGCCAGTCCTTAAAATACAGCAGTAGACAGGTAATGCTCGTTGCACAGAGAGCTCCATCCCCCTGGCCATGATGACTGGCTTAGAAATGTGTTGTAACCTTGACTGGACGAATGAGAAGCTTCCCTAAAATCAAAAGATTAATGCTGTGACAATGCCTTTCTCTTTCTCTGGGATCTTAGCTAAAAGATTACACAGGCTTGGGGATTCCATGAGAAATATTTCTACCACAGGGAAAGGTAATGTTCAAGAATGAAGTCAGCACACAGGAGGAAAGAGAGCTAAGAAATAAAAAGAGAGACAGAACTCTGAAAATGCCACTTAAAGCCTTCGGATCCACTTGTCTCAGAGGTTAGTTTTCACTAATGAAAGTTTGATCTGAAATTTCTGTCACTTGCAACTAGTAAAGTCACTGGTAATATAAACACAAAGCTACCAAACCTATTACCATGGAATTACCCTGTGCTGAGGTTATCTGAGCATCTGTCTATTCACTTTTCTAGGATCATGACCTCTTTCTGAAGATAGCTGGATCCTGTTTTATAATTCTTAACTTGCACCACAGGGCTTCCCTTTTAGATCAGTTGGTAAAGAATCTGCCTGCAATGCAGGAGATCCAGGTTCAATTCCTGGGTTGGGAAGATCCCCTGGAGAAAAAAAATGGCAACCCACTCCAGTATTCTTGCCTGGAGAATCCTATGGACAGAGAAGCCTGGCGGGCTACAGTCCACGGGGTCGCAAGAGTTGGACACGACTTAGCAACTAAACCACCACCACAAAATGCAACATAGCATCTAAATAAGCACCTCGTACAAAGTAGGTCTTCAAGGATGAAGGGTGGACAGACAGATGGATGAATAGAAAAATGAATGGGCAACACTTGGAGCTCCACAGACACTCCAGGAAGTTGTATTAGAATGGATTTTTCTTTCTCTTTCAAAACATTTAAGATACATAGCATCCCAATTAAGACATTGAAAACAAATATGTAACTCTACTGTTAACATTAATTAAAGGAGAAAAATAATACCCAATGAGGGAAAAGGTATAGCATCTATAGGTCCCTTCTGCTCAATCCAAAAAAAGGAAAAAAGATATCAAAATACATGGCAACTATTGGGACACTCATTTTTAGAAGATAAATGTTAGAAATAAAATGAAACACCTATTTTTAGAAAACAAACTTTAGAAATAAAATAAAAAGTTTCTGAGAGAACCAGATCACACCAAAAAGAAATAATTTTTAAAGGACCCACATAAACTTTGTCTCCTGTTACATAAGAAAGCAACACTAGGCAACGTCCAAGACAGGGGAGCATCTTCTACTCAAAGAGCTTGGCTCTCCCCAATACCGGGAGCCTGGAACATAATGGACTTGCAGGAAGGATTCACTCCCTTCTTTGCTTCTACTTCACACAGAAAGAAACATCTTAAGACTCCATTCTAATTGCCAAACAACAATTTTTAACATTATGAGTTTTTATGAGATATTTCAAAATTATCACACTTTAGATATATTTTTCCCAAGATTTTCAATCCACTCACATTTTCCAGTAAAAACCATAGTAACCTCCGTCTTCTAAATCACTTCCCAATAAAAAACCACATTGCAGAGAGCCCTACATTTTAATACTTTTTTCATGCATTTGGCAGAAGAAAAGGACAAACAATGTAGTCACAGCCAGGATTCCAGAGAACTTGTTCCCTCCTCGCAGCTGAGCTAGCATGGTGGCTGTCACTGTTCTGAAATCTTCAGACTCTTCAGCTCTCTCTGCCTGCCTCGTCACTGATTGCATCAGGGCTTGACACTCAGGAGGTATTTAATCAATGTCTGTGGCACAAAGCATTTATGTTTACCTCTTCTTTTAATTATTTATGCCCTTTATTTTATTATTTCATTTTCATCAGATTTCCAACTTATAAACTCCCCACTTGTATTCAATAAAATACAATGAGCTAAACATAAACACAAAAAGCACTGAAGAAAGAAAAGCCAGGGCAGAGATATCAGTGAAGCTAGGAATTGGATTTAAAATGCATATTTTGGGTTACTGAAAAAGTTCATTGGGGTTTTTCTATACAAGCTAATGGAAAAATCCAAATGAACTTTTTGGCCAACCCAATATTTGCTGGAAAAGGACCATAAGCTTAATTCTAAGCTTTCCAGTGACCAATGCCCAGGAAGAGAAGAAAAGGAAGATATATTTAGTCAATGGTAAATTCACAGTGATCATGAGATGAAAAATAAGTCAGATGTTAGGCAAAACATAACTCCTCTTGAATCTAAGACAAGACAGAAGATTTTGCTGAAAAACATCAAAAAAAAAAGTGAAATTATGAAAAGTGGTCACTGGGGAATATTCTTCCACTGTGGAGGCAGGAATGCTGGATAATGAATGGATTTTCCTCCTGGTCAAAATGGAAAAAAATCAACAGAAGAGCTGGATGCAAAAGTCGGCAAGTGCCTCTTTGGATGCCAAGAATTCCCTGTCGTAAGTTAACCATCTGCACAGATGCCCACAACATAGCTGTAGGCCAGAAACTGCTCACGAAATCTACCCCTTAAGAGACATTTTTAAAGTACCATTAAGGAGGAATCATAGACTGGAAGCCAGTAAAGTTAATAACAAACAATTCACAGAGGGGAACACCAACAGTCCAGGAACATATGAAAAGCTGCTCACCCCTCAAGGAATCTGAAATGCAAACTAAATAACATGGACTTACCATTCCTTTCCTGCTAGCTGGACACAATGTTTAAAATCTGACTATATAAAGCATTTCTAAGGATCAGTTATTTCTCTCCCATTGCTCGGGGGAGTATAAATGACACAACCACTTTGAAGAGTAATCTGCCAGTAACCTAGAAAATCCTACTTCACACGCTTTATAGAGTCCAGCAATTCCATTCTAGGTTTTCATCTGAGAACCACATGAGGAGAGATATGCAAGAATATTCACTTGTAACACAGTCAGAATAAAAAGCTGGAAACAGCCCAAGGGGCCATCAATTAAGAAACAATAAAATGAGGTGTGTTAAATAAGCTGGACTGAACCAGATCTTCATATTTGAGCAGAAAGGAATCTTCATGCTGAGAAAAAAAATAAGCAAAATTTCAGACTGATAGGTGCTTATAATATAAAACAATTGACGCGAACTTTTAAAAAGACACAGCAAGAGGGGTGGAGGGATAAATTGGGAGACTGGGATTCACATATACACACTGCTATATATATAATAGGTAACTATTAAGTACAGACAACTTAATACTCTGTAATGACCTATATGAGAAAAGAATCTAAAAAAGAGATGATATATGTGTATGAATAATGGATTCACTGTGATGTACAGGAGAAAGTAATATAACATTGTAAATCAACTATATGCCGGTAAAAAAATTTTTTAAACAATAAAATGACATAAAACAATACTACATAGTGAGGGATATTTGTAAGGTATAAAAAGAAGAATGCAAGGAAGGTCATCTTGGGAAAGCAGAATGGGTTTGGGTCAAGGATAAAGAAACAGAAACTCTTAAACTATTTCATTAAACTATTAAACTAGTTCTTTTCTTAAAAGAAAAATGCCTTTGCTAAAAAAAAAAAGAATAAAGAAAAATGCCTTTGTAACAAAAAAGACAAAAATATTAAAGTATCCATTCTGAATATAAGCACCTGAAGTTACTTGTAATGTCATTACACTTTTATGAATTTTTTAAATGTATGAAGAACAAAGAAAGAAAGGAGGAAGGGGAGGAAGGGAGCAAGGGAGAAAGGGGGGAAAGAAACAGGGAGAGGCAGAGACAGAGAAAGCCACAAGAGAAATGACCACAGGGAAGATGAACTCCAGGGCTTCTCAGTTACCAGGTGACCAAACACACTTGGGCCCGAGTCCCTGGTTCCTTGGACTACCCAAAACCAAACCTTCTAAAAGCCTTCTGCTCCCTGCCCCTGAGCTCCTGGACGGGACCAGAAGACTAAGAAGCATGCTGGGCTGCCCCCTACTGGTGACTTTCATGTGCCTCCACCAGGCTCTTGGCAACACCAGGTCTTCTGAGCTCTGCCTTCTCGGCACTCCCACTAATAAAGTAGCAGCTACAGAGACTAACCTAGGGTTAGGAAGGAGGGAGGAAGGGCCAGGCTAGGGCAGACAGCTGAGAGATGCATGGACAGGCAGTGAGGCAGACTCTCTTCCGAGAAAACCATCTCCTGTCACTCCAGTCAAGGTGATGTCCAACTCTGAGGGCTCTTTACTGAGCCAAGCTTTGCTTAAGAGAAGCTTCAAGAAGGGTTTCACTGTCAACAAAGCAGTGGAAAGGCCCAGCCTTTTGCTACAGACCTTTCTCTCGCTGACAACTCCTAGCTCCTCTGATCTGTGCCTACCGGTCTGGAAAGCTAAGGTCCCAGGGGCTTTCAGGCAGAAGCCCTCCCCCAGAGCCCATGAATGCATTCCCATGAATGCAGACAAGCTTTCCAGCTTCTGTCTTTCCAACCTGAAGATGCTGCTGCCTTAGCTCTCTCTCTCTTCTTAACGTTTTGGTTTATATTGGAGTATATGATAAAGGTGAAAGAAAAGAGTGAAAAAGCTAGCTTAAAACTCAACATTCAGAAAATGAGGATCATGGCATCCAGTCCCATCACTTTATGGCAAATAGATAGGGAAACAGTGGGAACAGTGACAGACTTTATTTTGGGGGGCTCCAAAATCACCGAGGACAGTGACTGCAGCCATGAAATTAAATCGGAAGGCAAGCTATGATAACCCTAGACAGCATATTAAAAAGCAAAGATATCACTTTGGCTACAAAGGTCCATCTAGTCAAAGCTATGGCTTTTCTAGTAGTCATTATGGAAATGAGAGTTGGACCATAAAGAAAGTTGAGCACCGAAGAACTGATACCTTCAAACTGTGGTGCTGAAGAAGACTCTTGAGAGTCCCTTGGACAGCAAGGAGATCAGACTAGTCAATCCTAAAGAACATCAACTCTGAATATTCACTGGATGGACTGATGCTGAAGCTGAAACTCCAATGCTTTGGCCACTTGATGCATAGAGCCAACTCATTAGAAAAGACCTTGATGCTGGGAAAGATTGACGGCAAAAGGAGACGAGGGCAGCAGAGGATGAGATGGTTAGATAGCATCACTGATTCAATGGACGTGACTCTGAGCAAACTCCGGGAGATACTGAAGGACAGGGAACCCTGGTGCACTGCAGTCCCTGATGTCACAAAGAGTCAGACACAACTTAGTGACTGAAAAACAACAACAACATAGCCGACTGACAATGCTGTGACAGTTTCAGGTAGACAGCAAAGCAATTCAGCCGTACGTATATATGTATCCATTCCCCCCCCCCCCAAGCTCCCCTTTAAGGACAGTAGGCAGCCTTTGAATAGTGACAGAGACTTTGTGGATTTAGATGCTTAAATTTGATACTCCTTAAGAGTTTCTCCCTTTTCCCTCCTTGACCTCAAAGTCCTCTGGCCCACCCCTCCATCTGCAGTGTGTGCAAAATCTTCGCTGGCTTTTGACCATTTTGTTTTGCCCAAATATGCCTCTCTCCTTTATCAAATCTATCTCTACAACTCCTCATATTAAGAGGGTTGTTTTCTATTGTTGATGTTTACTTTCACTACATCCTGAGACCACTATCTACCACCCTACAAGTTGGAACTTCTCAATGAATTCACCTAAAACTATTCTATTGTTGTTTAGTTCCTGTCTAACTCTTTCGCGACCCAGTGGATTATAGCCCACCAGACTCCTCCGTCATTGAGATTTTCCAGGCAAGAACACTGGAGTGGGTTGCCCTTTCCTTCTCCAGGGATCTTCCCGACCCAGGGATCAAACTCACATCTCCTGCATTGGCAGGGGGATTCTTTACCACTGAGCCACCAGGGAGGCCCAGAACTAATCTAGGCCCCTCCAGTATCTGAGATACTTTCTGATTTACAAGCAACATCAAAAAGGCTTTTTCACAATCAGAACATTTTTATTCCATCAGTTGGCAAGCATTTTTTTAAGCATTGATTTTCCTTCTTAACTTCATAATCAAGAATTAGAGGGAATGGAGATACACTTTGTACCCACCACGATATTTTTCTACTAATCTATATAACTCTTCTACTGAATTGTTAACTCCTCAAACGGAAGAGTGTTACTCATCAAACAGTTGCATGTCCATTTCCCAACTCAGAGCTAATTCTCATGGAATACTGGCTGACTTAAAGCAATCAATCTGACCTCCACATTCCCCACTGGAGTTTTTATTATCTCACTGGAATGACCAGACATATACACTATAAACATTAAATGAAGATTGTGATAATAGGAGACTTCCCTGGTGGCACAATAGCTAAGAATCCATTTGCCAATGCAGGAGACCCGGCTTCGATCCCTGGTTCTGGACGATCCCCTATGCTCTGGAGCAACTAAATCTGTGCACCACAAGTACTGAGCCTAACTTCTCAAGCCAGAGACCAGTAACTACTGAGTCCATGTGCCCAACTACTGAAGCCCACGTGCACGGCACAATTAAATTAAAAAATTGTGATAATAGAAAATAAATTCATTTGTCATACAGAAAACAAGGAAACAAAGTAATGACTGGAACAGAAGTCAGTTTTGAAAGCAAAATTTGTCCTATCTAGAAGCAAATTTAGGTCACAAACATACAACCTAGTCAATCTAAATATTCATTAATTTTTCGTAAATGATAAAAACTAACTGCCCTCAGAAGACGAGCATTCATTTGCCATCTCTGTCTCAGAAATGTTACAGCTAGAAAGAATCTTCGGATCCAGCTGTTCTTGACCTTGAGGGGGTGATGCTCCTGAAGGTCAGTGCTCACTGCCACAGCATTCGATGAGCAGAAGAGATGTTTCTGAGCAGAGGTGAAGCAGCTGCACCACAAGGGCACAGTGAAAGGGCCTACAAGATATGACTGGGCGGTGAAGGCTTCCATAAGGTCAGTCCTTGAAGGGTCCCCAGAAAGTCAACAGGTAAAGAATGCAAATGTAAGCAAAGCCCACACTGTTTGCCATTTTACTCGTTTCATCACCAAAGCTTCTTCAGCCTCAATGTGACATCCAGGGCCCTAGGCCTAACGAAAAGTTTGTAGGTGGCTTTTCAGGAAAAAAAGAGACAGAGAAAAGTTTAGGAAAAATTCACAGAAACATTTTTGAATTACAGTTTCCTAGAAAGGATACTCATCCCATTTGAAAATATTTCACATTGGTTTTAACAACCTATCAAATAATTCCTCCAGGCAATCTTTCCAAGTAATAAAGAGTGGTCTCTAATACATCTTTTCTTCCTGTGTATTAGCTTAACAGCAGTATCACTCCAAAGCAAAATATCCCTTTATCTTAGACTTTGTTTGGAGAAGGAAATGGCAGTCCACTCCAGTATTATTGCCTGGAGAATCCCCATGGACAGAGGCACCTGGCTGGCTACAAGTCCATGGGATCAGAAAGAGTCGGACATAGACTATGTTAGCTAAACTGTACTTTGGCAATATATCAAAAAGAAATAGCAGTGGATATTTCTAATGGTCACTCTTCAAAATGGAATCATTTCCCAACACTCTGGCGACTCCCATCCCATCCCACCATATAAATAAGTAGTCAAGCTAATAAAAGTAGATAATCTCAAACTTCACAAGAGATTGTGATATGAGCTAAGGCTTACAGCCATGGGGTGAGGCATTTCAACTCTGATTGGATCCTTTCTGCCATAAGCTATCCATCACTGGTAATAGGATCAGTTCAGTTCAGTTCAGTCGCTCAGTCGTGTCCAACTCTTTGCAACCCCATGAATTGCAGCACTCCAGGCCTCCCTGTCCATCACCAACTCCCGGAGTTCACTCAGACTCACGTCCATCGAGTCAGTGATGCCATCCAGCCATCTCATCCTCTGTCATCCCCTTCTCCTCCTGCCCCCAATCCCCCCCAGGATCAGAGTCTTTTCCAATGAGTCAACTCTTCGCACGAGGTGGCCAAAGTACTGAAGTTTCAGCTTTAGCATCATTCCTTCCAAAGAAATCCCAGGGCTGATCTCCTTCAGAACGGACTGGTTGGATCTCCTTGCAGTCCAACGGACTCTCAAGAGTCTTCTCCAACACCACAGTTCAAAAGCGCTTTAAAAAAAAAATTGCCCCTTGGGCTTCCTGGTGGTACAGTAGTTAAGAATCCACCTTGCAAAGCAAGGGACACTGGTTCAATTCCTGGTTCAGGAAGATCCCACATACCGTGGGGCAACTAAGCCCCTGCACCACAATTATTGAGTCTGTGCTCTAGAGCCCAGGAGCCACAACTGCTGAAGCCACATGCCCTAAAGCCCGTGCTCTACAACAAGAGAAGCCACCACAATGAGAAGTCCACATACCACAGCTAGAGAGTAGCCCCCACTCTCCAAAACTAGAGAAAACCCGCAAGAAGCAACGAAGACCCAGTGCAGCCAAAAATAAATAAATATTTAAATAATTGCCCTTGTTCCCTGAATCCACAATAGGGTAGCTTTAGTTTCTCAGCAAACTGCTAAGAAGGAGCTTTTAAGATGAGTCCATGATGAGCCAAAGCAGGATTCAAAAGAAGACTTCCTCGCTTCTTCAATCCAATCTTCACAGAGGGTCCACTACCCAATCTGTGACAACATGAATGCAGAGAATACCAAGTAAGCAGGCTCAGAACCTGAATTCCAATAGCCAGCCTAATAGCACAAGCTGATTAGCATCAGCACGTCTATGTTTTTGACCAAGGGCATAGAAGTAGCCCCAGTAATTCTTCTTGATAGAATGCTGTGTGCTGGACACTGGGGTATCCATGGGTGTCTCACTTAACCTAGCAAAGCTACCAGAAGAGCACTATGATTTTTTTTTCTGCTTTTTAGAAGAGGAAGCCAAGGCCCAAGCTTGCCAGGTCACATCCCCAAGGTCACATGGCTGCCAAAACAGGAAGTGAACCCAAATCTACCTACCAATGAATTCTGAACTCAGAGCCACTGTACCACACTACTAGGACCATTAACTTGTAAATCCTTCACCTACAACAAGATAAAATTTCTAAAGTTTCTACAAAATGGTCCTTTGCAAATAATCACAGCCTGAAAACAACAGTCAATGAAAAGGAATGAGGACATTTTACAGGATGCTCTCATGTATTATATCTACAAAGAGGTAACAGGAGATAAATGTCTTCTCAGATTTTTACACAATGCCAAGCTCTCAGAACTGCAGCTTCCTAGAATGGCCTAAATTCCTTGGGAATTTAAGAATTCAAGTGCCTGTGGAGAGCATGTAGAGAAAACAAAACCCTCCTACACTGCTGGGGGGAACGCAAATTGGTGCAGCCACTATAGAAAAGAGTATGGAGGTTCCTTAAAAAACTAAAAATAAAGCTACCATATGTTCCTGCATTCCCACTCCTGGATATACATCCTGAAGAGATAAAAGATCTAATTTGAAAAGATATATGCACCCCAATGTTCATAGCAGCACTATTTGCAATAGCTAAGACATGGCAACTACCTAAGCGTCCACTAGCAGATAAATGGACAAAGACGTTAAATGCACACACACACACACACACACACACATATACATACACATATGTGTGTGTGTAGGGAGGCTTCCCACATGCTACTCGTGGTATTAAAAAAAAAAAAAAAAACCCACTTGCCAATGCAGGAGATATAAGAGATATGGGTTCAATCCCTGAGTTGGGAAGACCCCTGGAGAAGGAAATGGCAACCCACTCCAGTATTCTTGCCTAGAGAATCCCATGGACACAGGAGCCTAGCAGGCTATAGTCCATGGGGTCGCAAAGAGTCAGACACAGCTGAGCAACTAACACTTTTCACTTTCCCAGGTGGCTCAATGTTAAAGAATCTTCCTAATGCAGGAGACACAGGAGATTCGGGTTTGATCGCTATCAGGAACATTCCCTAGAAAAGGAAATGGCAATCCACTTCAGTATTCTTGCCCAGGAATGGAAGAACCTGGTGGGCTTCAGTCCATGGAGTCACAAGAGTTGGATAGGACTAAGCAACTGAGCATTTGTGTGTGCGTATATACATGGGCTATTACTCAGCCATAAAAAAGAATGAAATAATGCCATTTGCAGCAATATGGATGGACCTAGAGATCATTATACTAAGTGAAGTCAGACAGAGGAAGACAAATACTGTGATATCACTTATACGTGGAACCTTACAAATAATACGAATGAATGTATATACAAAACAGAAACAAACTCACAGACACAGAAGACAAACTTATGGTTAACAAAAGGGAAGAGCAGAGGGATAAATCAGGAGTAGGGGATTAACAGATGTACATTACCATATACAAAATAAATGGCAGAAATTTACTGTATCGCACAGGGAACTATATTCAATATCTTGTAACAAACTATTAATATAATGGAAGAGAATTGGGAAAAATAATAAAGATATACATATATATATATGTATAGCCAAATCGCTTTGCAGTATACCTGAGACTAATACAATATTTTAAATCAACCATATTTTTTAAAACTTCAAGAGCCTGGAAAATAACGTGTAGTGTGAGGGATAAACAAGCCCCACTAGCTTCGCCTCTCACGTTATATGACCTTGGGCAAGTCCCTACACCTCAGTCTCCTGTTTATAAAACAGAATAATAAGAGTACCTGCCTCAGGGAGTTGTTAGAACAATGAGCAATCTGCCCAAGCACATATGAGGACCTCAATTAATGCTAATTATTAACAATGAGCAGAGGCCTGGGGCCCAGGGGCCAGCTTGATCACTAACCAGCTGATGAAATGAATCTCAGCCTACCTCCAGTGCCCACATCCATGGAGGTGGAAATTTGGGCTTGATAATGTCTCAGTTCCCTTCAGCACTCAAATTATAAGAAAAACTTCAGCAACATATCATGAAGGAAAAATATCTTGGGTTTCTCTCTGAGTATTTATATAGAACTTTTCTTATCCATCTCTATCAATGGACTGATTCCCAAAAAGAAACACTGCAATTTGTGACCAGAAAAATTAATTACGGAAAAACACCTTAGAGCTAAATTTCTACCTAAAACATATCAGTCTCCTGCAGAAAAATACAAATTTGACTTAAACTAAGTAATAGCCTCCTATGAAAATTTAAGATTAGACCCCAGCCGACAAATAATGTGTCATGTAAACCTTATACCGGAGGGTAAGAAGAGTGTCAATATAATTAAAATAAATAAATTTTGTTTTTAGCTGCTAGCTTTCCAAAATGGGAAGATTTCCCATTTAAAAAAAATCTGAATTTCCATATTCGCTTAAAGAGCCAGAAGGTCTTTCAAACTAGACTAGCATTTCTTTCTGGCAACCTTCACAGCGAGCATTGCTGCTGGGGGTCTGGGGCACATTTCCAGTTGGTCACAGTCCATCCTCAGCTATTTCACTGGCTCATGGAAAGATTTAATGACACCTGATTTAATTCTTGCTTGTAATTTCCTCTGAGATGTCAAACTTCCAACTTTTCTCCTACACTGGAATGCCATCTCCATGCACAGAGATCCTTAAAATGAATCTCATCAGATAAAATGACACAGCGACCACAGTAAAAATACCTCCTGTTCTTAAAGAAGTTACTTCTACCTGTTCCAGAACCTTTAGAAACTTCTTCTGTTGTTTTAAAAACTTAACTAATATGGACACCGACATAAGCCAAGTATAACTTTATACTATTCTTGGTACAAGGGTAAAAAAATCCCCAAGAGGAGCAAGAGATATTTTTTTTGACAAAAAAATGGTTTTTCTTCCCATTTATTTACCATTTCACATTAGTTCTCAGATCTTTCAATAGATCATAATAATCTGCCATAGCAAACCTGGGGAGACGAGTACTAAATGAGTACCACGGCACAGTTTTGCCATGTCAGATGAAGAGCTCTGGGACAGAAATGGTCCTGATATAGAACCGCCATCAAGAAAGAGGCATAAGTGATACCAGAACCAAAATTTTTATTTCAGACAGGTGTACTCTCATATCGGTCAATGTGAAAGTGAAAGTGTTAGCTGCTCAGTCTTGTCTGACTCTTTGCAACCCCATGAACTATAGCCTGCCAGGCTCCTCTGTCCATGGAATTCTCCAGGCAAGAATACTGGAGTGGGTAACCACCCCCTTCTCCAGGGAATCTTCCCGACCAAAGTATCAAACCCAGTTCTCCTGCATTGCAGGAGGATTCTTTACCATCTGAGCCACCAGGGAAGCCCTTGGTCAATACTAAACTACAAGGAATACAAGTCAGCTCACTGGGTCACTCAGGGTACACTCTTCAGTTAATTTATCCTGGCAGATCCATGAGAGGCCATCCCTCTCAAGGGTGGGGGCACCCCAGGAGCCTGAGAGGACTTTTCGTCTGGCTGGGAAGCCGTCTGGTCACACCTGCCCTGAACAGTTTCCAGGCTAAAACCATCTCTGCTGGGCTCTGTGGGTGGATCTCTGTGGTCTCGCTTAAGCATCTGTCCATGTTCTGAGGCTGTCACAGCACTGCTTCCCCAGGCAAGCCTGGATCTGCCCGCTGGTACCTTGGTAGCTCATCTTGTCCGCAGACAGGGTGGCTTCCACCTGGATGGGCACACAAGTTGGGCTGCCTGGTCTTGTGAAAGGATGTCAGCCCCACCATCTGTTTGTCTGGCTTCCAAAGAGAATGAGTCTGACTTTAACCAGGAACAGAGTAACATTTTCCAAGCTCTAGTCAGAGGGGACAACTTCAGATCATCTGCAGTCCTGCTTCCACCCTTGCCTGGCTCAGCAAAGGGATGAGGGAATGGGTAACTAAGATCCTGCGTTGTTTCAGTTTTATAATTACAGTACTGGGAGATGAAATTCTTGGACCACTTTAGTGTCCTTGCAGAATGGATGCCCTTGTCATTGCCCCCAACTTTCAGTGACTTTCTCAGTAAGAAGAAAATGAAATCTGCACTTTTCATAAGAGCTGTGAATTGCATCACTCATATTCCCTGTAAAAGAAACTCTTTTCAGAACATACTGCCAGACAGAGCTATGTTCCTGCAGAATTAGCAGGCATTCTCCCCGCTAATAATGAGTTTCTCTTTTCACTGCCAATAAGTTGAGGACAAATGTTGTGCTCAGTTACAGCAACTATATCAACTGTTAAGAGTTAGTTGCAGTTCTTGTCTCTTTTTTTTCCTCACTCTTCTCTCTCATTTTTATCTTATTAACCTTATTGTGTAAAATAATCATCAGTTATTCAAATGCTAGTGATAAGTTGATTAATTGTGACATTTCTTATATTTATTATTCAATATGTGGTTGCCACTATGATCAATATGCTGGAAAACAGCATCATTTTATAGTTTTATAGAAAATCACTTAATCCATGATTTTTTTATGTGTGTTTCAAAGTGACTGTTTACAAAAAGTAAAATTTTGCAATTCCAATCCAACACAAAATTATCTTTTTTCCAAATTATCTCTTTTCCTCTTTTCCCATTATTTCGGATCAATCAAGGTTTCATTGACGAATAGTGTAAAAAAAAACTTCTGATGATTAGCCCAGGACTTAAGAATTCTAAAAAGCATTCACGTCAGCACAAATCACAGCATAGCACACTTCTGAAAGCTCCTGGCCTCCGATCAGGTCAAATCATTCCACAGGAAGAGAATTTGGGGAACTAATATTTCTGCTCTAACTTTCAGATAGATCAAACGTGGCACAGGAGAAAATGAGCATCCGGCATAATGTCAATAAAAAAGAACGATTCAAGTGGTAAAATTTTAGGATTTTTGTGAAGGTCTGTTTTGATTTTGGCACAATTTTTCGGCCCACTTTATAGGCTGTGGGAGTAAGGTGAGTGATAGAATGTGAAAAACACTTCCAATTTTGCCTTTACTGATTTCACTTCATATGTGAACCTTTAGTGGCTTTTATAGAAGGTTAGAGATTATTTTCTTTGGAGTTAAACTAAAAAGATATTGGTGAAAAGGGATGCTAGTCATAATCGGCCGTGTAAAGCCACAATAAAGAGAAGCCATTCTACAGAAAGGAAGTGTGAGTGCATCGAAAAGTCCTAAACAAATCTCTTGTAGAGATGTTTAATTCAAGGAATATATCATAGCTAGACAAGATGCATATTTTGGAAGTACCTGGATAATCAAATACATGGAGATGGAAAGTAGAACGCTAGCAGTTGGGGGAGGGGAATGGGCAGTTGCCATTCAATGTGTACAGAATTTCAGTTTTGCAGATGAAAAGAGCTGTGGATTTGGGTAGTCGTGTTGTTTGCACAATAATGTGAATGTACTTAAGGATACAAACTGTACATTTTAAATATGTTAAGATGATAAATTCTGTTATGTGTATTTTACCAGAATTTTAAAACAAAGAAAAAAAGAAGGAATATATTCTGTAAGGTCTTGCAATTAAAAATGAGAAAGACAGTGAAAAGAGAAAATGGAATACAAATTGACTGATAACCTCCAGAGACCATGGAAGCTGTTGTAAACACTCTTATATATAAAATGGACCAGGACTATTGGTGAAAACAAAGTTTCATAACCCAGATCATGACCTGAGTCCTAGAAGCTAGATATGACCCATCACGGCTCAGCACACAAATGTCCAGTATCCCAGTCAGCTGAGTGCACCAAGATGGAACCATGCACACCAGGGGAAGGGTATACAGAGGTTCCAATAAGAAGAACCAGCACCCTTTTACATCCTCTCTCCTAAACCCAGCAACTTTCCAGTGCCACATTCAAGTCAGATTCTTTTGCCTTTCTGTCCTTCTTGAGACCTATAGAGTCTACTCTCCTTCAAAACACAGTTGAGAATAGCCACACAATAAAAATAAAAACAGACAGCCGAGCTCTAACTATGTGTTATGCACAGGTTCAATCATTTTACATGCCTCAGCTCATTTTCACCTCACAGAAACCCCATGAGAAAGGCTCTATTATTGTCTCCTTTTATGGGTGGGGAAACTGAGACAGTGAGGCCTCTATTTAACTAGTCCAAAGTAGCAGGGACAGATGAATCTCCGAATAAGGCTCTTAACCCTCCAAGTCATCCTGCCTCATAACCTCTGTGATTCCCAACACAAACTTCCAAAGAAAAACAAATATTAATCTGTTGATCCATCTAAGCATGGTTATTGATACATTCAGCTATTTTTCAATTTGGAAAAAATATATAATGAGAAAAGAAACATTTTAGGCACAGTTTTCACAACTCCAGGTTCCTCCTAGGGTACCACTAAAAGCCATAAAGAGCAGAGACATTACTTTGCCAACAAAGGTCCGTCTGATCAAGGCTATGGTTTTTCCAGCAGTCATGTGTGGATATGAGAGTTGGACTATAAAGAAAGCTGAGCACAGAAGAATTAATGCTTTTGAACTGTGGTGTTGGAGAAGACTCTTGAGAGTCCCTTGGACTGCAAGGGTATACACCCAGTCCATCCTAAAGGAGATCAGTCCTGGGTGTTCATTGGAAGGACTGATGTTGAAGCTGAAACTCCAATACTTTGGCCATCTGATGCAAAAAGCGTACTCATTTGAAAAGACCCTGATGCTGGGAAAGACTGAGGGCAGGAGGAGAAGGGGATGACAGAGGATGAGATGGTTGAATGGCATCACCGACTCAATGGACATGAGTTTGGTTGAACTCCAGGAGTTGGTGATGGCCAGGGAGGCCTGGAATGCTGTGGTCCATGGAGTCACAGAGTCGGAACTGAACTGAAAGAGCTGAATAATTCTTAAAATAGTACATTCAGATCTAGAACTTTCAGGAGTAATAATAAAATCTGCATGGGAAGAGAGAAAAGTGGAAACCTGAAGCTACTGATGCTTAACTTCGGGGACAGATACCCCATTAACTTCTGGGGACAGAGTCTATGCTTTGCTGTTCTGTCTGTGTCTGTGATATCACAAAGCTTGCTGTAACACAATCTGGGGGCAAGGGGGAGGGCTGGAAATCCTGCACAGCTGTTCCTGGAAACATGGATCCCCATGCTTGAGAATTCCCTTGAAAAGAGGTGAGGGCACTGCAATGGAACGAGCAGTCTAGAGAGTCTAACCACCTCTCCGTATGTGTGTGTGTTAGTCATCCAGTCATGGGACTGCACAACTCTTTTTGACCCCATGGACTGTAGCCTGCTAGGCTCCTCTGTCCATGGATTCTCAGGCAAGAATAATGAAGTGGATTGCCATTCCCTCCTCCAGGGGATCTTCCTGACTCAGGGATGGAACCTGTATCTCTTGCATTTCAGGCAGATTCTTCACCATCTGAACCACCAGAGAAGGCCACCCCTCTATATTTGTTCAGTTCAGTTCACTTCAGTAACTCAGTCATGTCAGACTCTTTGCGACCCTATGAACCACAACACACCAGGCCTCCCTGTCCATCACCAATTCCCAGTATTCACCTAAACCCATGTACATTGAGTCAGTGATGCCATTCAACCATCTCATGCTCTGTCGTCCCCTTCTTCTCCTGCCCTCAATCTTTCCCATCATCAGGGTCTTTTCAAATGAGTCAGCTCTTTGCATCAGGTGGCCAAAGTATTGGAGTTTCAGCTTCAACATCAGTCATCAGTTTGTTGTGATCCACAACTTCTGAAAATTCTGAAAGAGATGGGAATACCAGACCACTTGACCTGACTCTTGAGAAACCTATATGCAGAAACCAGGAAGCAACAGTTAGAACTGGACATAAAACAACAGACTGGTTCCAAATAGGAAAAGCAGTATGTCAAGGCTGTATAATATCACCCTGCTTACTTAACTTACATGCAGAGTACATCATGAGAAACTCTGGGCTAGAAGAAGCACAAGCTGGAATCAAGATTGCTGGGAGAAATATCAATAACCTCAGATATACAGGTGACATCACCCTTATGGGAGAATGTGAAGAACTAAAGAGCCTCTTGATGAAAGTGAAAGAGGAGAGTGAAAAAGTTATCTTAAAGCTCAACATGAAAAAAACTAAGATCATGGCATCCGGTCCCCTCTGTATGCTCCTATGCAAAAGCTCTGTACTTCCTCTATTCTACAGCACATTATGGCTCAAAACTATCCCAAAGCCAAGGTCAGATCTATAAGGCAAAGACCCAGACAACCTTGCCCCTTAGCTCTAAGCAGTGGGCCCTGGCATGTCAGAGGCCCTCACTCTGGTACTCCTCCATATGGGGCAGCAGGATGCTCCCTCCTGGAAATCACATCTGCCCTTCTTGACCTAGTAGGATCTCAGATTTTCTATGCAAAGACCCTTAAGCACATTCCTGGGGCCTTTGCAGGCCTTTCTGTGGGTCTGTCCTCCTGTTGCAGATGAGCATGTTCTAGGCACAACTTTGTGTGTGTGTGTGTGTGTGTGTGTGTGTGTGTGTGGTGGTGGTGGTGGTGGTGGTGGTGGGAGGGTCCACGGTTGCTATCTGTGGTGCTATTGATGAGTTCAGCTGTGCAGGACAATGATCTGACTGGGGACCTACAACAAGCCATATAAACGGGAGGAGCTGGCCTAAGTCTTATTACCTAGACCCAGAAAACCACCTGGTGGGAGAACAGAGTCAAAACATATTTGTTGATTAACTAATTGACTAGATGAATGAATAAATGGATCAATCAAGCAATCAATCCATGTATAAACAGTCAATGCCTGTCCTTCATTTCAGGTATCTACTGGAAAAGATAACTTTGTCAACAGAACGTCTGTGGCACGCTGAACTGTACATGTATAGATATAATCTACACTAAAACGAGAGTGGTGACAGAGTGGACTCTAGGGTAGGCTGGCGTAAATAAAAGGTTCAGCAATGCTTTCAAGTCATCAGGCAGTTAAGCTCTAGGAAAGTTCTGGGTTTTTTTTTTTTTTTTTTTTTTTTTTTTTTTAGAAAGCAATTCCCTGAAAAAATAAATGAGATGGCAAAAAAGTTAAGCCCCAGAGGGCCACCCGGGTTTACCATGAGAGTCAGTGACTCAACCAAAAATAAGACTTTTCTCTTAAGAGTTAAATATTATATGCTTGTTCCATAATGACCATTCCTTAATTTCAAGATACACAAGGAGTCTAAACTATTTTCATTTGTTATGTATATTATGAACATACTGCATCGTGTAAACATAAATAAATGGATGTTATTTATCTCAAGGGAGAATTATCTTTTTGGATTATTCAACACAAGCTGTTCACCTATATTCTTCCCCACTCTATTTTTAAAAGACTTGCAAATCTCTTATGTCTATCAGTTGCTTTGTGATCAGTTTTGCAAACAACTATTAAAATGTCTAAGATGATTGATAATGTCAATTATTATGAATACAAATGAAGCACCACGAAACATTACAGGATCAGCCCAAGGCACCCTGATTGTAAAGGTGCAAAAGCATGTGCAACAGGTGCTTCATTAAACTGGACCTGACACGCTGTTCATACCCCTGAAAAATGCAGCCTCTACCATCCATACTAGAAGAAGGATAAATCCCATCTGAAATTTCACACCAGAATCGCTTTTTAAGTGAAGCGCCATAAATGCAGTTGCAGGGAAAACTGCATTTGATCCACAGGGATATCCATTATTAGCTATTATAAAACAGAAAAGGCACAAATCTTCCTCATTAGACTCATGTGTTCACGGGAGATCGAATTTCCCTAATATGATTCTTCTTTCCTGGATTTTCCCTTGTTGTTGAGCTGATTTGTTCTGCATCTCTCTTTATCTGCTTACATTCACCCTCCATCTCTTCCCTGTCTCTCCTTCCTGCTGGATGCATAATAATCCTGCCTCACCCAAGCTCTTCCTTTCTTCCTTTCCAAAGATGCTGTCTCTATGATGAATTGATTTCTTACTGTGCAGGAACCAGCATAGTGCTATTTAATTCCACAAAGGTGATTTATTTAAACAAACATATTAACCTGATGACTTTGTGAAAATCATGTCTAGAAATTTACACACTGACAGCCCAAAGAAGAACTTTATAAATATTCTCATTTGGAATTCTAAGATAGATTTGTAGAAGAAGGGGATATACACACACACACACACACATATATATATCCTTGTGTCTGTGGATAATAGGGAAATCTAGGACACTGTGCTGCTGCTGCTGCTAAGTCACTTCAGTCGTGTCCGACTCTGTGCGACCCCATAGACGGCAGCCCACCAGGCTCCTCCATCCATGGGATTTTCCAGGCAAGAGTACTGGAGTGGGCTGCCATTGCCTTCTCCAGGACATTGTGCTAGGGAAGAGCAATAAACAAGATCCACATGGTCCCTGCCTCCCTGATGGCTCAGACAGAAAAGAATCTGCCTGCGGTTCAGGAGACTCAGGTTTGATTCTTGGGTCGAGAAGATCCCCCAGAGAAGGGAATGGCTACCCACTCCAGTATTCTTGGCTGAAGANGACATTGTGCTAGGGAAGAGCAATAAACAAGATCCACATGGTCCCTGCCTCCCTGATGGCTCAGACAGAAAAGAATCTGCCTGCGGTTCAGGAGACTCAGGTTTGATTCTTGGGTCGAGAAGATCCCCCAGAGAAGGGAATGGCTACCCACTCCAGTATTCTTGGCTGAAGAATCCCATGGAGAGAGGAGCCTGGCGGGCTATAGTCCATGGGGTCCCAAAGAGTTGGACTGAGTGATTAACACTACTTCATACTAGAAGAGGGCACGCAGGCTGGCACGTAGGCCTGCATTTACATATTAAGTGACCTATGATGGGGTTGGGAAACACTGGGTGGGGCTGTAAAAGCACACGGTAGAGACGTGTAGCCCAGAGGAAGAGAGGCAGAGGAAAGCAGTCAGAGGCAGGAGCCACGAGAATGGTATTCCTGGCAGAGAGGACAGCCAGCGTGAAGCCTTGGAGGTGACTGAGACTATAACTCCATAGGGCAATTTAAAACTCAGAGAGACTGCATCATTCTACTAAAGAAAGGGAGAGGGAAAAAATGAGGCTGGAGAAATGGGCTTGAATTAGAGGGTGCAGGGCTTTTATGACTTCTTAAGAAATTGTGAGATTTTAATACACAAATGTAAATTCTGTCTTAATTTAAAACATCAATATTGTGTGGTAGGGAGCTAGGAAAGCAGTTCCTAAAATGCAAATGGAAAAATTAGCATGTAAGAATAATCCTGAAAATTCTGAAAGTAATTTATGAATAAGACTAATATAAGTATAAAATACATAAATATATGTGAAACTTCAGAAGATAAAAAGTTTAGTGCTAGTATGTAAACAGACAAACTGATTAACAGAAGAGGATAGATCCCAAAATAAGCCAAAACACAAAGATGATCTTTATACTTAACCATATTAGAATTCATTTAAAATTTAAATATTTAATTTAAAATTGTTATTTTAAATTAGTGAGGGAAAAGTTGAATAATATAATCAATGGTGTCAGGAGACCTGATAGACTGATTAGCTATCTTGAAACAGTTGTTTTTACTGCTTCACCTTTTATATTTTAAAAATCCAGATAGAGCAATACAAAAGCATGAAATAGTAAAAGTAAAAGAAGAAAATATAGGAGACTTATTTTATACTTTTATAGAAGGAAAGACTCTTTTTAGCCACATTTACAATACAGAAGTCATAAGGAAATAATAAATTTTACTACAAAAACATTTACGTCTGTGTTACTAAAAACTATGATCAACATCAGAAGACAAGCAAAACATTAGACAAAGCATAAATTTTCTTACTGCTAAACAGATTTTAGGAATCAATTTTTTGAAAAGGTCACCAATCCAATAGAAAAAGAAAATGCCTAAGAGATATACAGTTCACAGAAAAAGAAGTACAAATGGTTTGTTGTGTGTTCGTGGCTCAGGCTTGCCTGACTTTTTGCAACCCCATGGACTCTAGCCCACCAGGCTCCTCAGTCCATGGGATTCTCCAGGCAAGGATACTGGAGTGGTTTGCCATTTCCTTCTCCAGGGGATCTTCCCGATCCAGGGATCGAACCCTAGTCTCCCGTACTGCAGGCAGATTCTTTACCAACTGAGCTACTTGCATTATATAAAAAGATTTTTAACAAATCATAATTAAAGAATTGTGAAATAAAGCAATGATGCTACACTATTTCCCAGGAATGTGATTGACAAAGGTCAAAAGTTTTGATAACAAACAGTATCAGCTTGGCTGTCGAAAAACAGGTGCTTCCAGTTTGGGTGGCAGAATAAAACGATATGATCTTTTTGCAAGACAACTTGGCAATATCTATCAAATCACAAATGTCATGCAAATGCCCCTGTAATTAAAATTCTAGAAACTTTTCCTATAGATAAAATTATGCAAGTGTGCAAGAACTTGAACACAGGGTGTCCAAGTAAAAATTAGTCACATGAAATCTATTCCTTAAATGAGAACTGTGTGACTGTGAAAAAATAAGGTTGCAATACATATGCTGATTCATACATGTGTGCTAAGTTCCTTCAGCCATATCCAACTATTTGGGACTTTACGGACAGTACCTCACCAGGTTCATCTGTCCATAGGATTCTCCAGGCAAATATATTGGAGTGGACTGCCATGCCCTTCTCCAGGGGCTCTTCCTGGCCCAGGGATGGAACCCACATCTCCTGTGGCTTCTGCATTGCAGGAGGTTTCTTGAGTCACCAGGGAAGTCCCAAATACACTGATACAGAAATATTTTTAAGATACACTGTTAAGTAAAAAAATACTTAACAGTAAAAAAAATATAGACAGTTATATACACATATATATGTATACATAAATATACATATATGTATATATATAGCCACCTATGTGAGTAGACTCACATGCTTGAGTAGACTCTTTCTAAAAGCAAGCATACAAACTAAAATCTAAGTTTCTACTGGAGAGAGAGGCAGAGGGATTGGCCAATTGGACCCATGATGGGAGGGAAACTAACTTTTCGTGATACACTTCTTTATACTGTTTATATCTCTTAAAACATTCAAATATTAATTTTTAAAAACTAATTATGAATAAAAGTCCATATAATAACGTTAATGCATTTCAAAGAAAAAAATGTGCAAGATCACTTTAAAGACTCAGAAGGGTTCCCAGGCTTGAGCAAGTCTTGGCTAAAGGCACTAACCTTTCTAAAGAAAGAATATGTCAATCAGAATTGGTGCTGGGCAGTGAATAAAGGAGAGAGAAAGGAATGTCCATCCAGGGGACACAGGTCTGGGCCAAAGTACTTCAAGTTCTGCATTCCCCTTTGTAAAGGCTCTCCCATTATGGAGATGGATGCCTCAGGCAAGCTTAACTTAATGCCATTTAACATTTTAAATGCAGAATTAAGTGCCCTTGCTCTAATTCCAAGATCACCAAGCAAGCTTCCAGTTAATAATTTGTTCTCCTTTATAGATCTGCTGGTGTAGAAAGCTACTGTTATGCTGACTGTGTGTCTGAATCTATGTGACAGTTATATATGCTTTACTGTATAGCAATATAGTGATAATCTGGTTTTGTTTTAACCTAAAAAACCACAACTTTGGGCTTTAAGAGACACGGGGAGCCATGGGGTGATTAGAAGCAATGACATAAGGTCAGCATTTTAGAAAGCCCACTCCAACATAGTATGGTATATGGATACAAAGAGGGTAAGACTGCAGACCAGAACACCACATAGGAAGCTGCGGCATTTTATGCAAAAAATGATGGTGGTTTTGAATTAAATTTTTGGTTGTGTAAGTATTTGTTCTATGTTTCTTTCTCCTCCCAGACTGCAAGCTTGGTAAGGAAAAGAAACCAGGTCAATATTGCTTGCAACCATATCCCAGGTACTTAGCATGACACAGAGCAGATCCCAATTAGTATCTGTTGGAAGCAAGAATAAATGAATGAGGGAATCTGGACAGTAGAGATAAAAAGAATTAGACAAATATAAAAAATATTTAGAGAAGTGACTTGGCAAGATGATAACTGAATGAATACAGGGGTTAAGGAGTGGGAGGAGCCAAGGTTTTGCCATGCAAAACAACACATTTTGACCAAGTGGGCAGTGGTGCCATTCATTAAGGTAGGGAACACTGGAAATGGGTTTGGGGTGACCATGCTGATTTAATTTGGAAATGTCAAGCGTGATGCACTATGACATATCCAAGAAGGACGTTCAGTAGACAGATGACCCAAAGGTCATCACTATAGTTGATTAGGACATCAGGAGAATGCAGAAGGCAACAGAAGTCATAAATGAGGCTGACATAGCTCAGGAAGAGAAGCAGCCTTAGGACAAAGGCTGCAGGGATATCGACTTTTAGGAGAAAAGCAGAAAAAAAGGAAGCCTTTAAGTAAGAAGACCATCCCCAGCCAGATGGTTAGGGAGAAAAGGAGAAAGCTTCACTGACACCAAGGCCAAAGAAAAAGAATGCTTCAGGAGGGAGTGAGAAATGAGGCCACATTCTGCTAAGAAGCAAATAAGAGAAAGGCAGAGAAATTTGCCTTAGATTATTAGTTCTATGAAGGTCTTTGGGATGCGGTGGAGAGCAAGTTTGATGACTGGATTCAGACAGGAGGAAATAGACAGAATGCAGACCAGTCTTCTGAGAATCAGCAGTCAAAGGAAGAGAGAAAAGGGCCAAGACTAAAGGGACCTGGAAGGAGAAGAAGGGGACAGAACTAAAGGAAAACTTTGCTAAGATGGAAGGGACCCAGTCCTGCTTAAATTCTGACACTGACAAGAGGAAGAGATTGAAAATTCAGAGGAGAAAGGGCAAGTCATCAACAGAGAAAAGTTAAAGGGGATGGGATCTGTCATAGAGGCGGAGTGATTCGTTTTAGCCAAAGACACTCCTGCCCTTCCCATGTACTGGAAGGGAAAGGTTGGTTTCAGATACAGGCAGTTTGTTCATATGGAATATAAGTGGATAGAGCCACAAAAATGTCACAATATTGACAGAGAAAAAATAACAAAACTCAGCTAGGCTGCTGTCATTCATCATAGAGAGCAGTCATGCGGATTGCTCACATCCAGTCTACAAGTCCATGCCTCCCACTATTAACAATAGAAAGTATGCACATTTGGGAGGAAACACCCTTTGTAATTGGTCCCATGTCTGGCTCAAGCTGAAAACAATCACCACAGAAATGTGGGTTTTAGCCTCATGTGCACTGACTGTCCTTATCACATTATATTAAAATTAGATCTCTCTCTCTCTCTGACTGTGTATAAGCTACTCAGAGGCTTCTTGCCTCAGTAAAGTACCTAATTTGTAGCATCACCAGTGTCCTCAATAAACACTAGTTGAACTGAACTAATGTTTGCATGAAGTTTGACTTAGATGACAGGTGGCCCATGTGACGATCAAGAAACACGCGCTAAGCTATTCCAGCCAGGAGGAAAATGGAACTTGGTGGAGGCAGAAAGATGAAAGTTGATTTCAGGCAAGCTCCTGCTTAGGGGGTCATGGAAAGTGAAAACTGGCAAAAAGGCAAGTCAACTAGAGATCTTTCTGGAACAGCAACCACAGAAATGGACCAAAAGTGGACTCAAAAGTTCAGAACACACACATGTAGGCAGATATTCTGATCAGATGTAAACGGGTGGATTAGCTGATGCAATTGCCTAAAAGTGCAGGTAGACAGTGCATGTCAAAAAAAACTAACCTCTGGGCAGGGGGATAGTTGTTTCAATGGGTGGGAAACCTTGGGAGCATTGCCACGCAGGCTGGCATGGAGAAGGTAACTTGCAAAGCCATCTAACCTGAACCAAAGCAGTGAACCTAGAGAAACTCACAGATAGGACTCTGTTGCTTAAGATACCTAGAGACCTGGAGCAAGCTCTGGGGAGGAGGCAAGGGTGAATTCCAGAACAGAAAAGAAAAGACTGGTGCCTGTGGCTGCCTGACTCAGAATCACAGAACTCTTTAGAGATTAGCATCCAACTAATCCCAATCTTCAGTTTCAGGATTAGGGAACTGGCTGATGAGATTAAATGGTTTATCCAGGATCCCAAGTTCTGAAATTGTGAGAGTGTGGACTTGAAACCCAACTCCCATCTCCCCATCCAGTTACCCAGAGTCCTTTACGCTGCTGCCTCTCTGAGTGAGTTGACCTTGGCAGGCCAGTTTCAGTTGGAACCCTGGTGGTTGATCCACAGGTTCTGCAACCCAAATCTTCTTCACTGTCCATGAAAGGGGCTTTGCAGCCAACCATCTGCCTGAGTGTGCATGTGGCTGTATGTTGAGGGCAGTGGGGAAGGGAATAAAAAATACGACCAAGAACAGAAGAAGGAGACTGAAGGGTCACAAAGGCAAAAGGCCAAACCCAGGAGGGCAAGGGAAATGCGAGGGTGTGCATGTGCTAAGTCGCTTCAGTCGTGTCTGACTCTTTGTGACCCTGTGGACTGTACCCCTCCAGGCTCCTCTGTCCATGGGATTCTCCAGGCAAGCATACTGGACTTGGTTGCCATGCCCTTCTCCAGGGGGTCTTCCTGACACAGGGACTGAACTCACGTCTCTTACGTCTCCTGCATTGGCAGGTGGCTCTTTACCACTCACTTAGCAGAGGGGCTGTGAAGTAAGGCTGAAAGCAGACCAAAAAGGGTATGTGGTTTATGTTGGCTGGGTTTTCTCTGGCTTGCCAGAGAACTCAGTGGCCATCATGTCAAACTCCCTGCTCACGCCAGTTCCCAGGCCTGCACACACATTCCAAGACAAGTGTGCCAAGGCCGAAGAAGGGAAGCAAACTGTCCCCACTGTGAGCCACAGTCAGAGGATTTAGGCCCAGGCCCCTCTGCCACTTCGCAGCAGGGGACTCCAGGGCACATGAAATAAAAGCAACTTTTATGGCAAAGATTAGAGTTCACAAGAGCCCACCTTCTTAAACGGCACTGTATTTCAGAGGTCGAAAATCAAAATTCTAATGTCTCTTGGTTTAAATAACACTATTGTAGAACTGCTTGAAAATACCTCACCAGTAATATTTTTTGCTTCTGTTGAGAACTGATCAAAGAGGACAGACACGTGGGTTTCTGAGTAGCTGGGTCAGCGAACCCAGCGTGGAGTCGCTGCCCTGAAGCTCACAGATTTCACCTAGAGAAGAACTTCTGTCGGGTCCTTGTTGAGAGAAATCCAGAATGAGTAAAACAAAATTAAAACTCTGAGTGGGGGTATAATGTACAGCATGGTGACCACAGTCAATACTGTGATATATTTTTGGAAAGTTGCTAAGATAGCATATTTAAAATTCCCATCACAAGAAAAAAACCAATGTGCTAACTATGTGTGGCGATTGGACTTCCGAGGTGGTGGGGTGGTTAAGAATCTGTCTGCCAACGTGGGAAACGCAAGAGACTCAGGTTAGACCCCTGGGTCAGAAAGATCCCCTGGAGTAGGAAATAGCAACCCACTTCAATATTCCTACCTGAAAAATTCCATGGACAGAGGAGTCTGGTGGGCTATATAGTCCATGGGGTCACAAAGAGTAGAATATGAGAGATTTGCACACACACACACACACACACACACACACACACACACACATGTGCGATGATAGATGTTACCTAGATTTATTAAGGTAATCATTTTGTAATATACACAGATATTGAAAATCATGTTGTAGGCTTGAAATTAATATAACATTGTATGTCAATTAAATCCCCAAACTGTCTAGATGGTTTAAAGAAGTAAATCTTCAATTGTTAGAAAAAACTTTACAAGTCAAGATACTTAAGTCTGAAAGGACCATACCTAGTAGAGTTTTATACCCATATTTATATATTCATAGACACATTGTACACACAAATAGAATTCTAGTGTGTGTGTGTCTGGTCTGTTCAGGAAATTATTGGAATATAAGGATTATAGGAAAGGGTAGGCAATAATAATAGGTCATTTTTTTCAATAAAAAGAGGGATTCTAAATGATGTATAGTTATCAAAATTTCATCCTATACTAGAAGATACTATATTCTCCAGGGCACATAAATCATTTACCTCTTAAGAGTACAACAGATTACAAAGGAGATGATGGTCGAAGAGAAAGATACAAGATGAAGCCTCAATCTACCTCCTTCCCACTACTGTGCTGTTTAACTTGTGAACATTTATTTGAATAACTACACTTCTCCTAAAATTGCCTGTACTCTCAAGGCCAAATCTGAACAGGTGGGTCTAAGCAGACAAAGCCCTAAGCAAGACTCTGCATAAAACTCTATCCTGAATTACGCTCAGCTTGACCAGAGAACTCCGGGCAAGCCAATCAGCCTGACAGTCCCTCTGAGGCTGTCAGGACCTTCCCACCTACTTCAGAGTGAGGTTTTAAACCTAAATAAGCAGATGTCTGTAAAGTGCTCTCCAGGAACCTTGGGGAGAAGCCCTGTGTGAAACCAGAGGTGTGTCTCAGAAGTGCGCTTGTACTGGAAAAGGCTTAGCACAGGCCATGTACAAAGTACAAAATCATAGCAGAATGAATTCCGAATGGGAGTCAACAACTCTTAAGCTTGCTCACTGGCTCAGCTATCCCTCTTGGGGCCGTGAGAAGGCAGAGGCAAAGAGAAAGCTGGAAAGAATAGTACTCTCTGGCCACAGGGCTTTCATGGGAGCCAAGACAGACTTTGTATACAAGGCTGTGGGTTCCTCCATCTACATAACCACCCCTGACTGTGGCAAAGACTCTGGGGCAGCAGCCTCCATTACGCTCTGTCTGCTCTGCCCTCGCTCCAATCCTAATCTGCCTGGATGGTCCAGAAGGTGAAAGGTCAGCATCTCTCATGGCAGCCAACTCATGAAGGCCTTTCTCTGCAACCTGGCTTTTGTGACGGTGTTAGAGAAGAGGAAGAGTTAAAATTAAAACAAACAACCACACTCACAGTAAACAAAAAAAAAAATATATTTGTTCTCATGCAAAGATCAGCCTATTGCTTTGTGATCAGTAGCTCATGAACTTTTATGTCTCCAGTAGAGACGGGTTCCCATAGACTTACCCAGACTAAACTTGTCTTCACATCTCTGATGCTTCTAAAATGGTGGGCTGGAGTCCGGTTCAGACCAAGGAACAGAGAGGAGGCTCCCTAGAGGGAAGGTTTTGGTACTACCTTTGGATGCTAGCAGGAAGCTTCTAGGCCCCATGATGTCTTTAATATGCCATGGTCAGCAAAGCAACTCTCTGCCCCTCATTCATGCAAGGGGAGTTGAAGCAGAGCACTTCTAAGGCCCCTTCTCCTTCCTTGATCTTGACTTTAAGTGACCCTGTGAACTTGGACTCATCAGCCCAGCACTAACATGCCACCAGTCTTCTTAGTATCTCACATTTAAAAAGACATGGATATACTTTGTAATGACCTATATGGGAAAAGAATCTCAAAAAAAAAAAAAATGTGGGCATATATATGCATACATCAGTTCAGTTCAGTCACTCAGTCATGCCCGACTCTTTGCGACCCCATGAACTGCAGCACACCAGGCCTCCCTGTCCATCACCAACTCCTGGAGTTTACCCAAACTTATGTCCATTGAGTCAGTGATGCCATCCAATCATCTCATCCTCTGTTGTCCCCTTCTCCTCCTGCCTTCAATCTGTCCTGGCATCAAGGTCTTTTAAAATGAGTCAATTCTTCACATCAGGTAGCCAAAGTACTGGAGTTTCAGCCTCAGCATCAGTCCTTCCAATGAATATTCAGGACTGATTTCCTTTAGGATGACTGGTTGGATCTCCCTGCAGTCCAAGGAACTCTCAAGAGTCTTCTCCAATGCCACAATTCAAAAGTATCAATTCTTTGGTGCTCAGCTTTCCTTATAGTCCAACTCTTACATCCATACATGACTAATGGAAAAACCATAGCTTTGACTAGACAGACCTTTGTTGGCAAAGTAATGTCTCGCTTTTTAATATGCTGTCTAAGTTGGCCATAACTTTTCTTCCAAGGAGCAAGCATCTTTTAATTTCATGGCTGCAATCCCCATCTGTGATTTTGGAGCCCAAAAAAGAAGTCTGTCACTGTTTTCACTGTTTCCCCATCTATTTGTCACACATACATTTATATATATATAATATATATATGTATTATATATATATATAAAAAACAGATTCACTTTGCTGTACACCTGAAACTAACACAGCATTGTAAATCAACTATATTTCAATAAAAAATTAATTTTTAATGATTTTAAAAAGACATGGATGGCTTGGGGAATTCAGAGCAGATGCTGAAAACATGCACACAGGACATGATGACATGGAAGGTCCTCAGATTCTCTCACTGCCAGGCTCTAAGCATCACTCCTTACTTCAGAGCTGATGTATAAACTGAACTTTCTCCATAACTGAAGCTTTGCAGAGCTACAGAATCAGAGTACAGGGTACAAAGCCCTCTCGGTTTACATCTGACAAGCTCAGACCCAGAAACATTAAGGAGCTGCTTCCAGATCACATAATTCCAGCTTTCTGTAACATGGGTGGAGTGGGGAGTTGAAATATGCAAGCTTAATACCTATGTATTATTTTTCTCCCCAGGTTTATAACAACCACAAGCATTCATTCACTACTTCATCTCTGAGATCAATATTTACCACTTCACAGTCCTTTGGACAGCCCAGAGAGCAAAGCAAATGGTTAGAAGGCATCCTGATTATGTGGGCTCTTTTCCTCTTTTAACAGAGATCAATCAGAAATCAAATATGAAGCTAAAATTATCAGGCCACTGCAGGGCTCAGACCTCTGCCACCTGGGGGTGGGATTTATGTTTTTTAAAACTTAGAACAAATAGATTATGAAAATGATCAATCAACTATTAACAACTCAAGGTTCAGATTTTTTTTCTATCCCTTTCTTTCTCTTACATACACCAAATGAGGGAAAAAACTGCCCTGTCTAAATAACTTCTCCCCTAAATCATCCCACCAATTCGTAAACAGTAAGTAAAATAAAAAAAATTGGCACTACTATAAGGAGCAGCAGGTTCAATGCTACATTCTACCCTACTGCTTTGAACCTACAAGAATCTCTCTAGAGAAGCAGTAAAGTTAGTTGGATGGACAATGTCAGGGTATAATATTCAATAATGGCTTGATATTGTTTCTTTTCATAACAGGCAGGATGAACAATAAGTTAAAACTGGAGGCACCTGCTTGGTATCAACGATTTTTTAAAAAGAAGAAGAAACAAAAAGTCAAAAAAGAAAAATTAAATTCCTTTTCCCCAGCTAAAGAAAAAGTCTAGGTTTTATACCCCTACAACCTAGAGATAGTCAAAGCAATCACGCAAAATGTTCTTGGGGAGAAAGAGACCTCAGTTCTCAGCTGTTCAGCCAACTTTTTGACTTAGAAAATGTCTTTACAAGGGAATACTGAAATAACACAAACAGAGGTTTATGGGATAGAAACAGTGAAAGATCTTAAACAAAACTAAACACAGAGCTGGGGNGGTTTTATACCCCTACAACCTAGAGATAGTCAAAGCAATCACGCAAAATGTTCTTGGGGAGAAAGAGACCTCAGTTCTCAGCTGTTCAGCCAACTTTTTGACTTAGAAAATGTCTTTACAAGGGAATACTGAAATAACACAAACAGAGGTTTATGGGATAGAAACAGTGAAAGATCTTAAACAAAACTAAACACAGAGCTGGGGAACTATGACCACATTATCTTAATTCCCCATTACTTGCTTGTAATAATATATAACCCAGGCTCTTCACTCAACTCTAGTGCTCTGAATTCCCATAAGGAAATATCACTTTTCAGAGAAGAAAAATAATCAAATACATTTTCCTGTATAGTTAATGAGAGGTGATGGAGAGGGAGAGGTGGAAGAAAGTAGGGTCAGAAGGTCACAGGGCTTTTCAATTGTTTTATCCAATGTAATAAAAACTTCCTCAGCATAGAGATAAGAAGGTATGAAACTGAGATTTCAAACGGCTGTGCTGAGCTGAATTGTGTGAATGCCTTCACTAGGAAGAAAGAGTGTTTTTAACTTGTTTGCAAGTTGTATTGAATAATGAATGCTGTAAATAAGACGGCCTAATTTATTAACAAGTCCAATCTGGCTTATGCAACCACAATCAAAACAGGCTGTAGTTCTTAAATGCATATAAAGCACCATTCAAGGTTCTAGAACTCCCAATGGAGGGACTGAGAAGTAAATATCAGAGTGATAAAATCTGATGCCTTTGAATCCTTTTAAATGCCAGAATATTTTAGTACAATTAACTGCAGCAGTGGAAAAGCTCACGCAGGTGAGAGAGCCAAAATTAATGTATTAATGACATAACATTACAATTTCTTAACCAAGCCAACAATGAATTACACACAGAGGCTTGAGCAGCAAAAGCTACAAATCCTATTTATGTTGTACTAAGAGGAAAAATCTTAGATTGGTCTCCAAATATCAATCCCAAATCAGCGAATGTCACCAAAGAAATTTAGAAATAAAAAGTCACTGCTGGTCTTCATAAAATATGGAATATATAAAAACGTATGCCCTTTCACAGCCATGTAAATACACTTAACACTTCAGAACAGTACATTAAAAATGGTTAATGTGGTAGGTAGATTTTATGTCATGTGTTTCTGACCATGATTTTTAAAACTCCATGATCTATTTTATGTTTGAACCATATCTCTTACCACTGGGTGAGACAGAACCTGTCTTTTGCGAAGCATTTTGAAACACATTCTGAAACTTAAGTGGCTGATTACATAACTCCAACAACAGACTTTACTCTTGCCTCCTGTTTATATGTGACAATAGTATTGTTTGTAAATTTAACTTAGCACTGCTTTGGGATAACCATTTCCAAATAACAGAAGCTGGCACATTTTAGCAGTGTGACGTTAGGCAGGTGTGAAGTGTAACTATAGATGGACATAGACCCAGACATAGGTCACATCAGTGGGTAAAGAATATGAGACAGATACTGTAAAGGGAAGATTTTTAATAAAACAGGTTTAAAAAAGGACTCTGATAATGAAATGTCAGCATGGCTTGAAACATACATGCAGAATCAAAAAATAAAATCCTCTCCCTTAATTAGTCTATAGGTATATTTTTTAAAATGTTCTACCATGGCTTCTCTCTGAACCTTAAAAGGCACCGTGATTGTGACTTTTCCTCTGTGTGTTTAGCCGCTCAGCTGTGTCCAACTCTTTGCAATCCCATGGACTGTAGTCCACCAGGCTCTTCTGTCCATATGGATTCTCCAGGCAATTTCCCCAACATATAGATATTAAGAGATTTACTATTTTTAAATGATATAGTAAACTGTTTCAGCAAGTTCTAATCACACTTTATTTAGCTACATTAGTCCTACTTTTAAAACACAGAAACATAATTTCAGCTAAACTTCATTAAACTAGAACTTTAAAACAAGTTAGTTTAGGAATACCATTGGGTCTAATAACAAAGTAAAAAAAAAAANGCTCAAACTATTGCACAGTTGCACTCAGTTCACATGTTAGCAAAGTAATGCTCAAAATTCTCCAAGCCAAGCTTCAACAATACATGAACTGTGAAGTTCCAGATGTTCAAGCTGGTTTTAGAAAAGGCAGAGGAACCAGAGATCAAATTGCCAACATCAGCTGAATCACCAAAAAACATGTGAGTTCCAGAAAAACATCTATTTCTGCTTTATTGACTATGCCTAAGCCTTGGACTGTGTGGATCACAACTGGGTGGATCAGACTACCTGACCTGCTTCTTGAGAAATCCATATGTAGGTCAGGGAGCAACAGTTAGAACTGGACGTGGAACAACAGACTGGTTCCAAATAGGAAAAGGAGTATGTCAAGGCTGTATATTGTCACCCTGCTTATTTAACTTATATGCAGAGTACATCATGAGAAATGCTTGGCTGGATGAAGCACAAGCTGGAATCAAGATTTCTGGGAGAAATATCAATAACCTCAGATACACAGATGACACCACCCTTATGGCAGAAAGTGAAGAAGAAGAGCCTCTTGATGAAAGTGAAAGAGGAGAGTGAAAAAGTTGGCTTAAAGCTTGACATTCAGAAAACTGAGATCATGGCATCCAATCTCATCACTTTATGGGATGGGAAAACAGTGGAAACAATGTCAGACTTTATTTTGGGGGGCTCCAAAATCACTGCAGATGGTGACTGCAGCCATGAAATTAAAAGACACTTACTCCTTGGAAGGAAAGTTATGACCAAGTTGATAGCAAATTAAAAAGCAGAGACGTTACTTTGTCAACAAAGTTCCGCTACTCAAACCTATGGTTTTTCCAGTAGTCATGTATGGATGTGAGATTTGGATTATAAAGAAAGCAGAGCACTGAAGAATTGATGCTTTTGAACTGTGGTGTTGGAGAAGACTCTTTGCGAGTCCCTTGGACCTAAGGAGATCCAACCAGTCCATCCTAAAGGTGATCAGTCCTGGGTGTTCATTGGAAGGACTGATGTTGAAGCTGAAACTCTAATACTTTGGCCACCTGATGTGAAGAGCTGACTCATTTGAAAAGACCCTGATGCTGGAAAAGACTGAGGGGGGAAGTAGAAGGGTCAATAGAGGCTGAGATTGTTGGGTGGCATCACTGACTCAATGGACATGAGTTTCAATAAACTTTAGGAGTTGGTGATGGACAGGGAGGCCTGGTGTGCTGTGGTTCATGGGGTCACACAGAGTTGGACATGACTGAGTGACTGGACTGAACTGACTGATAACTAGGTGACCCTGAAATCTAAGTGTGAACCATCTATCTGACTAGATCCCATTGTATCCTCTAGATTGTTTTCCTAGTCTATGTCAATAGTCTTATATCAATATCCATACCTGCCCTTGTGTTGTCCTATTTTAATAAAAGTTATCTTATGACACCATCAAAGAACTTTTTTTTTTTTAAACAGGGGAGTTCACTTATTCATCAATAAGCAGTTATGGATACCTCTTCTGTGCCACCCAGCCTAGATTTATTGTGGAAGTTATGTTCCTGGTTCCTACTCAATCAACAATTACAAGCCACAGTGTTTAAAGCCATATAATCCTTAAAGTTTTAAAAGTATAATTATTCAGTTGTATCAGACCTCTACAGATATTTAACTAAAAGTTCCTCCAACTGAAGTTGTAACCCATTAATTAGTCAGTTTAGTGGATTTGATGAGGATATTTCTAATGAAATAGACTAAGCTGTACTAGAATAGAAAACATCAAGGCATATCACACATGTAAAGATAATATTATTTCATGAAACTCATTATGGGGTGGGCTGGATTATAGTATGGATGTATTTCTTACTTTGATTTACAAACAATTTTGAGATCCACTCTCATTTGCAGAAATCCTCTCTACAAGGGGACATAATTCTAACTTGGCCTAAATACTTCCAGCAACCCTCTTTTATCAGTGTATTAGTAATAAGCACCTTACAGAGATATTAAAGTTAGCCATACAGCATCACCAACTCTTTGAAGGAAGAATTCTCTTATTTGTCATGGTAACCTTGTCATCTAACAGAATACCTTACATGGAGCTCAATATATACTGGTTGAACTAAAGTTAATCCCATTTTGTACACCTCTAATTACTATAAAGTTCTATTTTTATGAAAGTCTGTCTCTGCATCCCTAATAATTTTCATCCTTTGTGCCTTAGTTTTAACCTCCTAGATACAAAAAAAAAAAAGAAAGAAGTCCTTTTTCCATGTCACATGCCTTTCAATATTCAAATGTAATGTTTATGTCCTCTTTAAATATCTTATACATTTCTTATTACCTATTTCCAAGGGGTTCAACATCATTGTGATCCTCACATTCTGTAACCCTCTACCAATATCCTTCTAGACCCAAGCTGTCCAATATGGTAGCCAATACCATGAGTAAGAGTACTTTAAATGTGGCAATCCAAAATGAAATGTGCTATAAGTGTAAAATAAACACTTACTGTAAATATTTAGTGGGGGGAAAAAGAAATAAGGAAAAGTCAAGAAAAAGAAAGAAAATATCTCATTAAATTTTTAAATATTTACATTGGAATAATATTTTGAATTTATTGTTACATAAAATATATCATTAATATCATTCATGTGTTTCTTTTTACTCTTTTTACTGTGGAAAAATCTATTGACTTTTGTTTTAAAAAAATGTCAACTCAGCATTTATCCTTCCTAAAATCCTCATTGCTGTTATCTTTGATTCAGTGACCCAGATAATTGAATCTTTTGGACACTTCCACATAATCTTACAAAGTCTTAAATCTTGCATTCAATATTTTAATTGTTATTCCTATATTTTTTCACCTGAAGTTTTAATATACATGCTTTCCATGAATCCATTCAAATCATTGACAAAATTTATTTAACATGATAGGTTCAGACATTCAGCTAGTCATTATTTAGGCTGACGTTCATTCCTTAAGTAATTCATTCATCTTTACACTGAGTGTGGATGTTTAACCAAGAATTCACCAAACTGAATTTCGTGTAATGTCTCCCTGAAACTTCAGCCTGAGCTATCTATGTGCCACACACCCAATTGCATAAAGACCAAGCTTGTATTGTCCACTAGTAGTTCTTTGTTTGAGGGGATTTGTTTGTTTTTGGTTTTGATTTTCTTTTCTTTTTTTTCAATACTCTTGAACTCATCTCTCATGCCAATTCCAGATTTGTCCTCATTCTCACTTTATCTATTCTTTCTAAAGAAAAAAACAAAACAAAAAATAAACAGTGTTACCTGAAGTCTAGAATGTATGACAGTCTTCTCAACAGCCCCTACTTAGCCAGTATGATCTCTAGTGCTGCAGACAGGGAAATCTTGTGGGTGTCCATGGGCCTGTCATGAGTGTCCTGCCCTCCTTATCCACTGAGTCCTAGGGACCCCTATAATATCCAAGCAACATTTCCTTGGGACAAGGACAATGGTATCATTCATGACTGAAGTGGAAGCATCCCAGCAGAAAAAAAGGATCAAGGGAGAAGAATCAGGATGAACCAAGGTTGCTTGGCACTCCTTTCCAATTAGAGATGCTCTTTGTGAGACTCAAACTTTGTGCTGTGCTTTGATTTAATAAGAGAGACTCCTCATTCCTCTGCATAAGTCTTCTCTTCCAAAGTTGTGGTTTCAACTAAAAGAATTGGGGAACACCTGTGTGAAAGGCTTATATTCTTGTTTTTCCTTTTCTGAATTAGGTAGGATGGAAGTTAAGCAGCTTCAGCAAAGAGACCCCAGAATACGGTAGCCCGAACAAGTAGAAAATTTGTTTATTTCTCACATTACAGTTTAGAACCAATGCACATTCCAAGAAAGATGTGTGGGCCTACTTCATGTGGTTGTTCACAGACCCAAGCTCCTCTGAGGGTGTATCTTCAGGTACTAATTCACCAGCCTGTAGGAAGGAAGATGACTGGAAATGGTGGGCAAATAATTTCCTTCTGAGGAAATGACGTGGAAGTTTACATCACTTCCACTTATTTTTCTGGTAAGAATTTAGCCAAGAGGCCATTCCTTTACCTCAAGGGTCAGGAAATATAGTCATTTAACTGCATTTGCCCAAACATTCTGAGAAATTTGAAGCAGGAGTTTCTGTTACTCAGGAGAAGAAAAGGAAATGGATACTGAGACCAATCAGCAACATTTGCCACCATTTTCTAAATAGAAGTTCAGCACCATACAGTTTAGATTTTTCCTGACTGAATAATCTTTAATTTAAAACAGTATTTAGTGGAAAATTTAAACTTCCAGTGATAACTTGACACCTTTCCTTGCAGTCCCTGAGGAAAAACAGTCTTTTTGCCCCATTGATCCCTTCAGCTAACTCTGAAGTCAGCCTTCTACACATGACTTCATCAATAAATATACACACAATATTGTGAGTGGCAAAAACTACTGCTTAAATTTTCATGTCTAGGGATAGCTCTAAATTTTGACTATTATTCTAAAAAAATCTACAGGGAACATAACTTGTTTGTACTTGTTCCTTCCAGTAGCTTTAACTAAAGCTTCATTCCCATTATCAAAATAATAATAGTAATGAACTGACGTAGAAAAGCACTACCTGCAGCATCTTGCAATATTCTCACCTTTGCTCTAGAAACCATTAAGTTTGAGTTTCAGTCTCAACCATGCCACTTACTAGCTTGTGTGGTGTTTCTGGAAAAATAATTTACCTGTTCGAATCCTCAAATTTGCAAGCTTCCTAGGTGGCACAGTGTAAATAATCCGCCTGTCAATGCAGGAGACACGGGTTCCATCTCTGGGTCCAGAATATCTTCTGGAGGGAGAAAAGGGAACCCGCTCCAGTATTCTTGTCTGGAGAATTCCTCTGATGGAGGAGACTAGCAGGCTGCAGTCCATGAAGTCACAAAGAACTGGACACGCCTGAACACGCACAAATCCTCAAATTTACCTGTCTTGGATGAGTAATTAGAAATTGTAATTGAGTGTCTGAAACTTTAAGTCTGAAACTTTCTTTATGTGATGTATATCTCCTCCAAAAATGGTGGTATTGCTTTTATGAATTTCATTTTGCCAATGAAAAAAGTGATAGAACGCAGGCATCACATCATTTCACTGAAAGGTATTGAAGGATTGAAACTGTCGAGGTTGCCCACATTTTCAGGGTGGAGAAAACAACAATGATGGGAGATGCTACCTCTGTGTCTAGGAGGGACAGCCCTGCAACTGGACATCATGAGAAACGGCAAGGCACAGAAAGAACTCATCTCATCCCAGCAGCAGCAGCCTGCCAGCTTCCTTTGCTTTGGGGATTTTGACATAGTTATGGGTCGGTTATAGGACTGGGTTACCTCCATACCACCTGGGCTACCTTGGGTGTTTCATTAGAGAATGCCAAAGAGCTTCCTGAAGTTAGCCTTTTCTCCTCATTCATTTTTTTTATCCTGAACATGATTATCTTTGCAGAAAGGAGGGTGTCCCAAAGTAGTTAGCATTCTCCTTCATTTTGGATTTCAGTGGCTACAAGAGGAAGAGAGGGTCTTTTACTCTTTTTTTTTTTTTTTTTATTTACCTCTGAGTGGAAAGCCATCTGCATGCTTGCTTGAGTTTGGCATAGCTCTTTGTGTAAAGAAGGTATATTTTTTTTTCTTATTTTCATAGGAACACTGAAAAGAGGTCTTCATAGGCTAGCCCAAGACTCCTTCCATTCCAGAACCAAGGCTGTCTGTCTGCCTCCTCCCCAACCCATATGGTCTCTGGTTTCCCCACACCCCCTGCTTCTTCCTAGGGTCTTTGCTTTAGAACAGCCAAAACACGCACATGGGACCCAAGCCCACACGTATTTATCAGAGACTTGAGACAATGAGTGGAGCCAAATTTTAAAACAAAGCAAAACACTGCACAAAATAAACTGCTTGCATTTACTTTAATCTCTTTCCTTCCCTCATCATCCTTCTTGATTGCTATTTATTTTTCAGTATTTCTCAGCAACATGAGCAGTTTTGTTTCTGCTCTGTTTTCTATCACTTTTCTCCAGACAGCCACAGGCAGTGAAGCAGACCTAAGACTGCCATCTTGTGCTCAAGATGGTTATCATTGTTTCTTTTGAAATCAAAAGTGATTTTTGGAATTTGGGAGAAGGCCTTGAAGTTCAGGTCTGATGTCCTCTGACCTAGGTATTCCCAGAAGCTTTTGAAATTTCCCCTCCTTTGGCATTACTTTTTCTTGGCCTTCCCTCTTCAGAATGCCATGAGTCATCCCTTAGTTGAAAGCCATTTTTCCCCAAATACTCCAAGTGTGCCTTAGAATAATTATAGTTGATGTGCCACTAGCTAGGCTTTTATGATTGGGCCCAGTGGCCCAATCTATGTGTCAGTAACTGCTCTGGGGCATTTAATAACTAAGGCATGACACGTAGTTTAAAACCAAATACCTAGTGAGTATTCTCCACACTCCACTACCATCTCTGCATTGGAAACTGACCACACACAGATGGTGAAATATATGCCAGGACCTGGGCTGGATATCCTGTGGGGCCAATATCCCAAATGTGCTGTGCTCAGAAGCTTCGGTTGTGTCTGACTCTTTGCAAACCTATGGACTGTAGACTACCAGGCTCCTCTGTCCATAGGATTTTCCTAGCAAGAATACTGGACTGGGCTTCCATGTCCTCCTCCAGGGGATCTTCCTGATGCAGGGATAGAACCTGTGTTTTCCTTCATTTCTTGCATTGTCAGCAGATTCCTTACCTGCTGAGCCATCAGGGAAGCTCAAGATCCCAAAAGGCCTAGAAATTACCAGATAGGCTACTCTCAGGTAACGTTTAATGCCAATCACAGTAGAAAGTGGGTTTACATCGTTAACATGGGAAAGATAGAGCGAAGGAGAAAAGTAAGGGAAATAGAAGGAAAGGAAAGAACCACAGGCCAAGAGAAACCTAAAATGATCATAGGTGCAATGGGCCAAAATGAGAGAAGAGAGGTCCACAGAAGAACAAGCACTGGACCAGTGAAACAATAATCCCAGAAAAACAATGACAAGGGGAGGCAACACTGACAAGGGCTCACAGTGTCAGGGAGTCCACAGGGATCGTCATGAACTGGAAAGGGCATGTGCCAGCCAAAGAACTCAACTCAAGGACCCAGCTGTCAGGGAGGAATATAGCTCTACAATACTGTATCTTCTGATGTTTAATGAGAATCTGTAAATTTACATTTGCACATGAGATCCTCACATTTTTTTAAGTTGTTTCAAAAAAAATAAAATAAAATACTGTGTGGGACAAACCTGTATGTAGACCAGAATCAACCTGTGGCAACTGGTTTAAGTCCCTCCCCTATGCCAGACACAAAATTTTTATTGAAACATGAGTGCATAAGTAGATACAATACTGTACCTCCATCCTGTCCCTCTGTGTCTCATTCAAGAAAGTTTGTGCAAACTCAAGTAAGGTAATATCATTGATAGTAGGACTTAACTTCATTTCTTTTCAAAAAGCACTCACACAATTAGACATCTACAAGCAAAAGCAAAAAAAAAAAAAGGACCTTGACCTTAACTTTATTCCTTATACAGAAGTTTGTTCAAAGTGAATCATAGGCTTAAACATAAAACATAAAATTGTAGTTTTATTTTTTAAAAAAATGCATAGGAGAAAATATTTGCAACCTAGGGTTAGGCAAAGAGTTTTCAGGTTTGACATAAAAATGTAATCCATATGAAAAAATTGATAAATTTGACCTCATCAAAATTAAAATTGTTTGTCCTATGAAACATACTGTTAAGAGAATGAAAAGACAAATTACAGAGTAGAAGATATATTTACAAACCACATAACTAACAAAGAGACTTATGTCTAGATTAAATAAAGAACACTAAAAGCTCAACATGAAAAAAAAAATACACAGTCCCATCAGAAAATGGATCAAGACATGAAAAAATATTTCACCAAAGAAGAAATAGATAGTAAATAGTCAAAAAATTAAAATCATTTATTAGGAAAATGCATATTAAAACCATAATGGAAATATTATACATCTATCTGAATTACTAAAAAGAAAAAGTGATATCACTAAATGCTGACAAGGTTCACACAATTGTTGGTGGGAATATAAAATTGTATAATCACTCTGGAATATAGTTTGGCTGCTGCTGCTGCTGCTGTTAAGTCACTTCAGTTGTTCCGACTCTGTGCGAGCCCATAGACAGCAGCCCACCAGGCTTCCCCATCCCTGGGATTCTCCAGGCAAGAACACTGGAGTGAGTTGCCACTTCCTTCTCCAATATGTGAAAGTGAAAAATGAAAGTGAAGTTGCTCAGTCGTGTCTGACTCTTAGCAACCCCATGGACTGCAGCCTACCAGGCTCTTCCATCCACGGGATTTTCCAGGTAAGAATACTGGAGTGGGGTGCCATATAGCTTGGCAGTTTCCTCTAAAATTAAAAATGTACTTATAAAATGACACAGCAATTGCACTTTTAGGCATTCATACCAGTGAAATTAGAACCTATGTTCACACAGAAACTTTTACTTGACCATTAATAGCAGTTTTATTCATAATAGCCAAAAATCCCTTCATCAGGTTAATTGTTAAACAAACTGTGGTATATGTATACCATGGAATACTCATCCATAAAAAAGGATCAGCTATGAAATTATGGATACACATAATAACTTGGATGGACCTCAAGGAAATTATGTCAAGTGACAAAAAGTCAGTCTCAAAAAGTCAAATGCTGTATGATTCCCTTTGCATAATATTCTCAAAATAACAAAACTGTAGAGATGGAGAGCAGATTGGTGCTTGCCAAGGGTTAAGGATTGGCAGAGGGAAGACTGTTAAGGATTGGAGGGTGGGTATAACCACAGGAATGAGTATGAAGGATCCCTGTGGCTGCATCTTGAATATGAATGGTAGTTACACAGAGCTACTTGTATGACATAATGCATTCAACTACACATATACACACAACACAAACACAGATGAGTGCAAGTATAACTGGTGAAACCTGTATCAGCTCTGTAAATTGTACCAAAGTCAATGCCCTGGTTTTGATATAGTTGTATAGTTATACAAGATATAAATACTGGGGCAAGGAGAGGCAAGGAAGCCCATAGAACCTTCTTGTGTATTTCTTTTCAATTTCCTCTAGTCTGTAATTATTTCAAAATGAAATTTTTTTTTGATAAGGGGAAAAAAACTTTACTTAAAGTTACTGGAAAAAATAAACACAAACAAGTTACGTTCCCTATAGATTTTTTTAAATAATGGTCAGAATTTTAAATTATCCTTAGAAATTAAAACAAATTGCGGCACATTAAATATAAATAGTAATATATCATTCATGCTACACTTTGCAACAGAATGTAGTGCACTGTTCATCCCTTCACCTGAATTGAAAATCCAAGCCCTTCTCCTTCCTTCCAAACTGGATTGCACTTAAACAACCCCATACAGTAGCTTTCACAATTACTGACTAATCCAGTGGCCTCAGAAGAGACTAAATCAAACATCCCAGGAACAAAGGTGTCTTTGTCGTTCCCCCAAATCCCATTGGTTCAGGACTTTGCCTCACGTTAAGTGAACTGTGAGTCACCTGCCTTAGAGATTAGTTGATGAATAATGAATGCTCACAAAGACAGTGGAGTGAGTGGCTCGGTGTATTAGCCAGGACAGGCTAAATGCTCTAAGAAGCAAGCCCTACTTCCAAGTGTTCTAACACAAAAGAAGTTGCTTGCTCACTATGCCAAGTCTAAAGCATTCCTGATTGGATGAATCTTCTCCCATGGTGACTCAGAGGATCCGGGCTCCTTCAGGCTCATGTACTCCATGTTCAATACATACTTGCTCCAGCATCACTCAACTGAAAAGAGCAGGAAAGAGGGAATATACCAAATGGAAACAAGGTGCTTTCCGGGTCACTCGGGAGCAGCATGCATCAGTTTCTCCAGCACTACCCACAGGATTGTACCTACAAGCAGGTGGGCTAGGGAATGCCATTCAGCTGAGTGCCCAGGTAGAATGGATTTGCTGAGCATACAACAAGTCTCTGCTGCACAAATCTTTGTCAAGGCCCTCTTCCTGAAAGTGGAAGTTAGCTGCTGAAAGACTAAAGAGGAGATGGGATAAGAGGCAACATGGGACTGAAGTAACTGGAGTGGTCACAGAAGGTTCTATATGGAAGTCTTATTTACAGGAACTACCAGAAAACTATAACTTGTCAGCATTCAGAGGGATCCTGAAATTTCTACACAACTGAAAATTGCTCTTACAGCTGCAGTGGTGTGATCCCATATGTTTTGTCAGTTATTTTTCTTGTTACTTAATGGATACCAGGCTTAAAATTATTCACTGGGTGTAATGGTTATACACTGTAAATTTTTCAGACTTCAATTCTCCCCTCCCATTTCTTAAACATGAAATAATTTTTATTCTCAAATAGAGCCACAAAAAGAGGGAAACTCATCTCCCACTAAATCCCTCCCTTTTAAGGAGCTAAAGCTGAGAGCATAAGATGCCCATAGCTTCTAGAAAATGCAATTTTCTAGTCATCTTTCTTCATAGTACAGAAAATTGCGAGAACTGACAATTAAGAAATTCAGTTACATCATGAAGAGATGACAGAGAAACACAACTCTTCCTTGGCTCCACCCCCCAACTGGACTAAATTTGGTTTCTCAATGGCACAAATGGGTTATAAAAAGACTTAGTCATCATAAAGATGCCCTGAATGTGAAATAAATCCTTTAAATATTTGTGAAAGATCCATTTCTAGCCCAAGATGGGAAATATGGTTTATCTCTACCCAACATCCCCACCAAATAACCCATGGAAATGTCCCTCTGGTTCTGAACTCCCTAGGAAATCCTTGCACATACCCATAGGACTCCTCATAAACAAACACTGCTCCCACCTCATCTTGGAACAGGCTTCTGAGATGGTCTGTCCTGTTTTTAATGGTGTCATCATGAATCTGATTGTCTGAGGTAGAAATCTGACTCATTCTTCCAGCCCTCTTTCTCCCTCACTAGCCTAATGAGAAGATCAGTAAGCTACTTGGAAAAAGATGCAATTCACTTTTTTAAATCAAGCTGCCAAAAATTTCATTAGAAGTGCTTTACAAAAACCAAAACAACTGCCATTTTTCCATATACACATTTCTAGGTGAAACGGAAAAATAACAAAAAATAAACTCCTACAAGATTTTTTCACAAAACCAGCTGTTGTATCACTTAGCTGTAGCTACATTATCTACAGCCAACAGAGAATAGGCAGGGAAGATTCACTTATGTTTCACTGGCTATAAATGCTAGACCAGAGGGTGACATCATATACATTAGGAAGCCTTTGATAACAGTGAATAAAATAACCAGTGTTCCAGTTAACTGGAACATTTCCTCAGATGTTACCATTCATGGAAGTTTGTACTGCATATTAGAGAAATTGATCATTCAGAGATTAGGAGCACAGTAGAAGGCATTTACCAGCAGGCTGCAGTACTAAAAATTCAGGTATGAAGGAAGGTTAGGTGCCCAGTGATATATGCATGGTGGACACTGAAACAACAACAAACCTCTGGATGAAACTAGTAAAATCTTGTAAAGAATTGAACTGATATTAGTTGTGCACCTCCTACATATTGAGTCTTTAGTCTTTATATGATGGCTGTTATTGTTCAGTCACTAAGTCCTGTCCTACTCTTTGTAACCCCATGGACTGAAGCATGCCAGGCTCCTCTGTTCTCCACTATCTCACAGAGTTTGCTAAAATTCACCTCGCTTGAGTCAGTGATGCTATCTAATCATCTCATCCTCTGTCCCCTCCTTCTTCAATTTTTCCCAGCATCAGGATCTTTCCCAATGAGTCAGCTCTTCACATCATGTGGCTAAAATATGGGACCTTTAGCTTCAGCATCAGTCCTTCCATTGAATACTCAGGGTTTATTTCCTTTAGGGTTGACTGAGTAATTTGCCTTGGAAATGAATCAAGATCATTCTGTTGTTTTTGAGGTTACATTCAAGTACTGTGTTTCTTTTTGTTAACTATGGAGACTACTCTATTTTTCCTAGGGTTTCTTGCCCAGAGTAGTAGATACAAAGGTCATCTAAATTAAACTAGGCCATTCTCATCAAAGATGTCAATATTCATTCTGGCCATCTCTTGCTTGACCACCCTCAATTTACCTTATCAGTTCAGTTCAGTCGCTCAGTTGTGTCTGACTCTTTGCAACCCCTTGGACTGCAGCTCACCAGTCCTCCCTGTCCATCACCAACTCCCAAAGTTTACTCAAACTCATGTCCTTTGAGTCAGTGGTGCCATCCAGCCATCTCATCCTCTGTCATCCCCTTCTCCTCTTGTCTTCAATCTTTCCCAGCAACAGGGTCTTTTCCAATGAGTCAGTTCTTCGCATCAGGTGGCCAAAGTTTTGGAGTTTCAGCTTCAGGATCAATCCTTCCAATGAATATTCAGGACTGATTTCCTTTCGGATGGACTGGTTGGATCTCCTTGTAGTCCAAAGGACCCTCAAGAGTCTTCTCCAGGGAGCATTCCTAAGATGGCAGAGAAATAGGATCGGGAGACCACTTTCTCCCCAACAAATTCATCGAAAGATCATTTGAACGCTGAGCAAAAACTAAAAAACAACTTCTGAACGCTGGTAGAGGACACCAGGCACCCAGAAAGGCAGCCCATTGTCTTTGAAAGGAGGTAGGACAAAATATAAAAGATAAAAAGGGAAACAAAAGAGTTAGGGGTGGAGACCTGTCTCAGGGAGGGAGTCATACCAGAGGAGAAGTTTCCAAACTCCAGGAAACCCTCTCACTGGCAGGTCTGTGGGAAGTTTTGGAATCTCAGAAGGCAACAAAACCAGGAGGAAAAAGTAACTAAATAAAACCCACAGATTACGTGCCTAACTGCAACTNAAAAAAAAAAAAAAAAAAACTGGAACTAGAACTGTCATAGGACCCAGCAATCCCACTGCTGGGCATACACACCAAAGAAACCAGAATTGATGAAACTGGAGCCTATTATACAGAGTGAAGTAAATCAGAAAGAAAAACACCAATACAGTATATATAGAGAATTTAGAAACATGGTGATGATGACCCTATATGCAAGACAGCAAAAGAGACACAGATGTAAAGAACAGACTGTTGGACCCTGTGGGACAAGACGAGGGTGGGATGATTTGAGAGAATAGCATTGAAACATGTATATTATCATATGTGAAATAGATCACCACTCCAGGTTTGATGCATGAGACAGGGTGCTCAGGGTTGCTGCACTGGGATGACTCAGGGATGGGATGGGGAGGAAGGTGGGAGAGAGAGTTGGGATGGGGAACACATGTACACCCATGGCTGATTCATGTGAATGTATGGCAAAAACCACCACAATATTGTAAAGTAATTAGCCTCAAATTAAAATTAAAAAATAAAAATAAAAAGAATCTTCAATATCACAGTTCAAAAACATCAATTCTTCAGTGCTCAGATTTCTTTATAGTCCAACTCTCACATCCATACATCCATCCTGGAAAAACCATAGCTTTGACTAGCCTGACCTTTGTTGGCAAAGTAATCTCTCTGTTTTTTAATATGCTTTCTAGGTTGGTCATAAAATTTCTTCCAAGGAGCAAGCATTTTTAACATATTCAACAAAATACTCTGAAATATCATATATGGGTGCTATCTCAAAAATGACAGAATGATCTCAGTTCATTACCAAGGCAAACCATTCAACATTACAGTAATTCCAGCCTATGCCCCAGCCACTAATGCCAACGAAGCTGAAGTTGAATGAATCTATGAAGATCTACAAGACAATCTAGAACTAACATGCAAAAACGATATCTTTTTCATTACAGGGTATTGGAATGCAAACATAGGAAATCAAGAGATACTGGAGTAACAGGAAAGTTTGGCCCTGGAATACAAAATGAAGCAGGCTAAAGTATAACAGACTTTTGTCAAGAGAATATGCTGGTCATAGCAAGCACACATTTCCAACAACACAAGAAACGACTCTACACATGGATGTTACCAGATGGGCAATACTGAAATCAGATTGACTATGGTTCTTTGCAATCATTGATGGAGAAGCTCTATGCAGTCATCAAAAATATAACCTGGAGCTGACTCTGGCTCAGATCATGAGTTCCTTACTGCAAAATCAGGCTTAAATTGAAGAAAGTAGGAAAAACAGCTAGGCCATTCAGGCATGACCTAAATCAAACCCCTTACGATTATACACTGGAAATGACAAATGGATTCAAGGGATTAGATCTGGTAGACAGAGTGTCTGAAGAAATATGGACAGAGGTTCATAACATTGTACAGGAGGCAGTGACCAAAACCATCCCAAAGTAAAAGAATTGCAAGAAGGGAAAGGGTTTGTCTGAGGAGGTCTTACAAATAGCTGAGAGAAGAAAAGAAGAAAAAGGAAAAGGAGAAAGGAAAAAATATACGCAACTGAATGTAGAACTCCAAAGAATAACAAGGAGAAGTAAGAAAGCCTTCTTAAGTGAATAATGCAAAGAAATAGAGGAAAACAACAGAATGGGAAAGACTTGAGATCTTCTCAAGAAAATTGAACATACCAAGGAAATATTTCATGCAAAGATGGTCACAATAAAGGACAGAAATGGCAAGGACCTAATAGAATAAGAAGATTAAGAAGAGGTGGCAAGAATACACAGAAGAACTGTATAAAAAGATCATAATGACCCAGATAACTATGATGGTACAGTCACTCACCTAGAGCCAGACATCATGAAATGTGATGCCAAATGTGCCTTAAGAAGCATTACTATGAAAAAAGTTAGTGGATGTGATGGAATTCCAGCTGAGCTATTTCAAACCTTAAAAGGCGACACTGTTAAAGTGGAAAACTCAGCAGTGGCCACAGGACTGGAAAAGTTCAGTCTTCATTCCAATCCCAGAGAAAGGCAATGCTAAAGAATGTTCAAACATGCTGGCAAGGTAATGCTCAAAATCTTTCAAGTTAGGCTTCTATAGTATATGAACTGAGAACTTCTAGATGTATAAACAGGATTTGGAAAAAGAAACCAGAGATCAAGTTGCCAACATCACTGAATAACAGAAAAAGCAAAGGAATTCCAGAAAAACATCTACTTCTGCTTCATTGACTACACTAAAGCCTTTTACTGTGTGGATCACAACAAACTGTGGAAAATTCTTCAAGAGATGGGATTACTAAACGACCTCACCTGTCTCCTGAAAATCCTGTATGCAGGTCAAGAAGCAACAGAACTTGACATGGAACAACAGACTGGTTCAAAATTGGGAAAGGCTGTATATTGTCATCTTGCTTATTTAACTTCTATGCAGAGTATGAGAAAGGCCAGGTTGAATGAATCACAATCTGGATTTAAGATTGCCTGGAGAAATGTCAACAATCTCAAATATGCAGATGATACCACTTTAATGGCAGAAAGTAAAGAGGAAATAAAGAGCCTCTTGACAAGAATAAAAGAAGAAAGTGAAAAAGCTGGCTTAAAAATTTAACAATCAAAAACCAAAGATCATAACATCCAGTCCCGTCACTTCATGGCAATTAGAAGGGGAAAAAGTGGAAATAGCGACAGATTTTATTTTCTTGGACTCCAAAATCACTGTAGATGGTGACTGCAGCCATAAAATGAAAAGATGTTTGCTCCTGGAAGAAAAGCTATAACAAATCTTGACAGGGTATTAAAAAGAAAAGACATCACATTTCCAACAAAGGTCCATATAGTCAAAGCTATAGTTTTTCCAGTAGTCATGTATGGATGTGAGAATTGGACCATAAAGAAGACTGAGCACTGTAGAATTGATGTTTTTGAATTGTGGTGCTGGAGAAGACTCTTGAGAGTCCCTTGGACAGCAAGGAGATCCAACCTGTCAATCTTAAAGGAAATCAGTCCCTTATATTCATTGAAAGGACTGATGCTGAAGCTTAGACTCCAAAACTTTGGTCACCTGATATGGAAAGCTAACTCATTGGAAAGACTGAGGGCAGAAGGAGAAGGGTGCAACAGGGATGAGATGGATGAGATGATATCACGACTCCATGAAGGTGAGTTTGAGCAAAATTCAGGAGATGATGATGGACAGGGAAGCCTGGTGTGCTGCACTTCATGGGGTCACAAAGAGTCAGACACGACTTAGTGACTGAATAACAATTTACCTTGATTTATGAACCTAACATTCCAGGTTCCTAGACAATATTGTTCTTTACAGCATCAGACTTTACTTTCACCACCAGCTGCTTTATTTCTGCTTTGGCCCAGCAGCCCCATTCTTTCTGGAACTATTAGTAATTTCCCTCTCCTCTTCCCCAGTAGCATATTGGATATCGTCTACCCTGGGGGCTGCTCTTCCAATGTCATATCTTTTTGCCTTTTCATACTGTTCATAGGGTTCTCACAGCAAGAATACTGGAGTAGGTTGCTGTTTCTGACATGGCAACCCACTCCAGTGTTCTTGCTAGGAGAACTGTACAGACAGAGGAGCCTGGCAGGCTACAGTCCATGGGATTGCAAACAGTCAGACATTACTGAGTGACTAACATACACACACACACACACACACACACACACACACACACCTCCAGTGGATCATATTTTGTCAGAACTCTTCACCATGACCCATCTGTCTTCAGTGGCCCTGAACAACATTGTTCATAGCTTCATTGAGTTACACAAGCCCCTTTGCTATGACGAGGCTGTGACCCATGAAAGGGACAAAATGGCTACCAGATAGATATCCCTGTGTTCCCTCTTTGGTGAACAGGGAAATGGAAGTTTTGAAGTAACTTGACCAAAATCATACAAGTAATTGGAGTAGAACCAAAATTCACCTTTTAGATTCTGAAGACCTTGCTTTCTACACTGAGCCACACCACACCTCATGGATACCCCTGTCATCAGCCCCATCTCATTCTTCATCCATGCTTTCTGAGGAAAATTAGTTTCTCTGCACTCTGAATGCTTCTTTTATCTCAAACACACCTCAACCAATTTATCTTTCATCTTTGAACTTTCTTTTAAACTCTCTCCCAAAAGCTTCTCCCATATTAATCCCACAACTATATGGTTTAACACAATTATGGAAACAGCTCCTAAACATTCACTGGAAAACTCAAGCTCATTTGAGCACAGAGTGCCTTTCACCACTATCCCAACATACCCCCAAATCTCCATCTCAAGTTTAAAATTCATACTTTAAATATAAGCCCTTCTCTTAAAATACCACTTGTGTAGATAAGAGAAGTTAATATCACTCTCACAGGGTGGGCAGAGAAAAACTTTCCAAAAAATTCTAAGCACAGTATCAGATGGTATCTACCTAGATGTAGCATTCTGGCAACAAGAACAGGTAGACAGACAAAAGGATGAAAATGATATGAAGTAGATATATAAGATAGTTCTTTGCTAGAGTATCACAAATAATGTGACACTTGGAAGACAGAAGTTAAAATCACAGGCACTGAAAACAAGAGCCAAAGTCACCAACTGAGAGAAGGCTGAAACTCCTGCAGTGTGAAGAGGTGGGGGATAGTCCATTGCTTTGTTGCCCATGTCCTCAATTTAGAACAACCACAGTGAAAACCTGCATTTTAGGGACAGTGGATGAGTCAGTAGGCAGAGAGACCCTCTAAGAATCAAACTGGAATACGAAAGGAATTTAACAAGGATTAGTATTGGGTTTGGAGAAGGCAGTGGCACCCCACTCCAGTACTCTTGCATGGAAAATTTCATGGACGGAGGAGCCTGGTAGGCTGCATTCCATGGGGTCGCTAAGAGTCAGACACAACTGAGTGACTTCCCTTTCACTTTTCACTTTCATGCATTGGGGAAGGAAATGGCAACCCACTCCAGTGTTCTTGCCTGGAGAATCTCGGGAACGGGGGAGCCTGGTGGGCTGCTGTCTATGTACAGAGTCGGATACGACTGAAGTGACTTAGCAGCAGCAACAGCAGTACTGGGTTGAGCTGGCCAAAAAGTTCATTCAGGTTTTTCGGTAAGATCTTACAGGAAAAAACCCAAATGAACTTTTTGACCAACCTGATAATAGAAAGACAATTCATAAGATAGCACTGCCAGCAAAAGAAATAAGTGCCTGTCCTTCAGAAACTGAGAAGCTGTTTTAAATAGGTGACATAGGGTGTAGGCCAAACAGAAAACACCAATTGTTTCTACTCACAGGTAACCAACACTCCATGCTTGTAGCACAGTCTCCAGACATTTGTGAATTGAGTATACTCCCAAATTTGCCAGTGTCCTCCTAAGGAGAGAAATAAGCATCCTGGCTTGTGAGTGAGAAGCAAGGGTCTTACGAGCTGTAGATACTCAGGAACTTTGCTTATTGTTTTAGCTGTGTGTTGCATAGTCGTTCTCAGTCAGTAAACATCTCACCATGGTAAGAATGCTTTCAATAGGAGTAAGATGCAGCCTCATAAAATTGAAAGAATCTGTGAAGGATGCATGTTCCACGTCCACACACACCTAAAGGGGTCAGTTACACTTCTTACTTGTTCCAAAAGTGCAAAGAAGGAACATAGCTTGTAATAATTTGGCAAAAGCAGATGGAGGTCAGCACTGTAGCTAAAAATTGTTTAGATTCTTATTGTTTAAGAAAGCAATAAAAAGATGAGGTGATCACACAAGTCATGTTAAGTCAACAGGAGACAATGACCTTGTCCTTTGTTGGTCCACGTATAACAGTCACCCAATGCACTTTGTTATTTCTAACATCTTATTGTGAGAAAGGCTGTCAGAATCACTATTAACTTGCCACATAATTCATAGAACAAATGGAAGACATTTGCCTGGGAAAATCATACAGATCTGCTAAAAAGATCCTTCCAATTATCCATAAAATCAAATCTGGGAAATTCCTGTATAAAAATGTAAATGGAACTTCTCAAACTTCTCAGCTTGATGCTCAATAGTTGTGGGAATATACATTTTTTGTTTCATTTTGGCTGTGTTTGTGTGTCTGTGTGTATGTGTCTCTTGGTATACTGAGCTCAGCAGTGCACTGCACACTAAAAAATAAAAATTCATCAACAATTATTTTGCAAAATCACTAATCAAAGTATTAATTCCAGTGGTTTTTCCAAACATATGTGATTGTATTAGACCAGGGGCGAGCAAACTTTTCCTATAAAGGTGCAAACAGTAAATACTTGAGGTTTCTGTAGCACTGTTCTGTCATTACAGTGTGAAAGCAGCCATAGACAACACATAAATGAATGAGGTGGCTGTTTTCCAATAAAGCTTTATTTGCTAAAACAGGTGATGGGCAGGATTAGGACCACAGTACACTGACCACTATGATAGATTTATCTCCTAGAAGAAGACATGACCCTCTGCTACTGCTTGGGTTTTCCCTTTGATCCCTCTCTGACCATCTCCTTGTTTAAGACACACATATAAAGTGTGACCTCTAGTTACCTCTGTAAAGTAGCTATCATATTTCATGTATTGCCAGGAGGGCTGATATTATGGTCAGTTGACTCAACTTCCATCCCAATGCTTCTCAGTGTTCCTTCCTTTACTGCAAGTGACTGTGAGCAAATTTACTAACTGGACTCCCTTGCATCTAGGGGACTGGAGGTAATGTTGTTGCTTCCTGACTGGCAAATGTGGAAGCTCCTTTGGAAGCTTAGGTCTGTATGTGATTTGGGGAGTTGTTCTTGTCAGTTCAGGCTATAGCCTGTTCTCCATAACTAATAACTGTGATTAATACTAACACTATTATCAATACTATTAGTGATCATATTAGGAAGTTAATAGTAATCCATCTCCCCAAATTTTACTAATAAATATACATACAATGTATGTATATTTTTAATTATTTATTATTAATATACTATATTATTTTAATTATTTATTCAGTTCAGCTCAGTTCAGTCACTCAGTCATGTCCAACTTTTTACAACCTCATGGACTGCAGCACTCCAGGCTTCCCTGTCCATCACCAACTCCCAGAGTTTACTCAAACTCATGTCAATGGAGTTGGTGATGCCATCTAACCATCTCATCCTCTGTAATCCCCTTCTCCTCCTGCCTTCAATCTTTCCTAGCATCAGGGTCTTTTCAAATGAGTCAGTTCTTTGCATCAGGTGGCCAAAATATTGGAGTTTCAGCTTCAGCATCAGTTCTTCCAATGAATATTCAGGACGGATTTCCTTTAGGATGGATTGGTTGGATCTCTTTGTTGGGGGATTCTCAAGAGTCTTCTCCAGCACCAAAGTTCAAAAGCATCAGTTCTTCAGTGCTCAGCTTTCTTTATAGTCCACCTCTCACATCCATACATGACTACTGGAAAAACCATAGCTTTGACTAGTTGGACATTTGTTGGCAAAGTAATGTCTCTGCTTTTGAATATGCTGTCTAGGTTGGTCATAACTTTCCTTCCAAGGAGTAAGCATCTTTTAATTTCATGGCTGCAGTCACCATCTGCAGTGATTTTGGAGCCCCGAAAAATAAAGTCTGACACTGTTCCCGCTATTTCCCCAATTATTTGCCATGAAATTATGGGACCAGGTGCCATGATCTTAGTTTTCTGAATGTTGAGCTTTAAGCCAACTTTTTCACTCTCCTCTTACACTCTCATCAAGAGGCTCTTTAGTTCTTCTTTGCTTTCTGCCATAAGGGTGGTGTCATCTGCATATCTGAAGTTATTGATATTTCTCTGGCATTCTTGATTCCAGCTTCTGCCTCATCCAGCCCAGTGTTTCGCATGATGTACTCTGCATATAAGTTAAATAAGCAGGGTGACAATATACAGCCTTGATGTACTCCTTTCCTGATTTGGAGCCAATCTGTTGTTTCCTATCCAGTTCTAACTGTTGCTTCTTGACCGGCATACAGATTTCTCAGGAAGCAGGTCAAGTGGTCTGGTATTCCCATCTCTCTTAGAATTTTCCATAGTTTGTTGTGAATCACACAGTCAAAGGCTTTGGCATGTCAATAAAGCAGAAATAGATGTTTTTCTGGAACTCTCTTGCTTTTTCAATGATCCAACAGATGTTGGCAATTTGATCTCTGGTTCCTCTGCCTTTTCTAAAACCAGCTTGAACATCTGGAAGTTCACGGTTCACATACTGTTGAAGCTTAGCTTGGAGAATTTTGAGCATTACTTTGCTAGCATGTGAAATGAATGCAACTTTGCAGTAGTTTGAACATTCTTTGGCATTGCCTTTCTTTGGGATTAGAATGAAGACTGACCTTTTCCAGTCCTGTGGCCACTGCTGAATTTTCCAAATTTGCTAGCATATTGAGAGTAGTGCTTTCACAGTATCATCCTTTAGGATTTGAAATAGCTCAGCTGGAATTCCATCACTTCCACTAGCTTTGTTTGTAGTGATGCTTCAGAAGACCCACTTGACTTCGCATTCCAGGATGTCTGGCTCTAGGTGAGTGATCACACTGTCGTGATTATCCAGGTCGTGAAGATCTTTTTTGTACAGTTCTGTGTATCCTTGCCACTTCTTCTTAATATCTTCTGCTTCTGTTAGGTCCATACCATTTCTGTCCTTTATCGTGCCCATCTTTGCATGAAATGTTCCTTCTATCTCTAATTTTCTTGAAGAGATCTCCAGTCTTTCCCATTCTATGGTTTTCCTCTATTTCTTTGCATTGTTTGCTGAGGAAGGCTTTCTTATCTCTCTCCTTGCTATTCTTTGGAACTCTGCATTCAAATGGGTATGTCTTTTCTTTTCTTATCACCGTTAATAATTTATAAATACAATGTATAAATTTTTAATAAATATACACAATGCTATTTATATAGTTAGACATAGTACACACACACACACACACACACACACAATTTCACTACATACAACATGATCTGGACTTCAATGACAATATATCTCCAAGATCTAAAGAAATCAAGCAATGTAGTTCAATAATGTAGCTAAATTAAAACAACAATTTATAAATTTCTCAGATGATTTTTCAAACTGTGTATAATTTGAGACATGCTTCCCTGAAAAGGAATTTCTTTAAAACAAAAATATCAAAACAACAGAATATTAACCATAAAATATCAGAAAAATAGGGAATTCATCATTGTGATTCCACATTTTTATACTAAGTTGCTGTCACAGACAATAAAATGATTGGATGAATGAATAAAGTGATTTTTAAACTTATTGTGAGTTTAAAAATCTCTGAGCAACTGAATGTTGTTGGGAGTAAGGCTGAATTGCTCAGTCTGATTGAGCCAGGGAATCCAATATTTGCTAATGAAGAAGTCTCCTATTGGGAAGATGCTAAAGACAAAAGGAATAGAGACTGTAACATGAAGAGCAGTAGTATTTTTTACTTTACAATCTAATCAAACTGGTTCCAGAAACAAAAATAAGGCAGTTTTTTTCACCCAGACTGGCTTATAACATTTAGCAAAAGGAGGAAATTCTACTTACCTACTGATCATGAATTTTAATTTATCCTCTTATTAATATGGTTACATGAAGTTGGCTTAAAACTCAACATTCAGAAAACTAAGATCATGGCATCTGGTACCATCACTTCATGGCAAATAGATAGGGAAATAGTGACAGACTTTATTTTTGAGGGGATCCAAAATCACTGCAGATTGTGACTGGAGCCATGAAATTAAGAGACGCTTGCTCCTTGGAAGAAAAGTTATGACCAACCTAGACAGTATATTAAAAAACAGAGACATCACTTTGCCAACAAAGTTCCATCTAGTCAAAGCTATGGTTTTTCCAGTNAAACAGTGTCAGACTTTATTTTTCTGAGCTCCAAAATCACTGCAGATGGTGACTGCAGCCATGAAATTAAAAGACGCTTACTCCTTGGAAGGAAAGTTATGACCAACCTACATAGCATATTCAAAAGCAGAGACATTACTTTGCCAACAAAGGTCCGTGTAGTCAAGGCTATGGTTTTTCCAGTAGTCATGTATGGATGTGAGAGTTGGACTATAAAGAAAGCTGAGTGCCAAAGAACTGATGCCTTTGAACTGTGGTGTTGGAGAAGACTCTTGAGAGTCCCTTGGACTGCAAGGAGATCCAACCAGTCCATCCTAAAGGAGATCAGTCCTGGGTGTTCATTGGAAGGACTGATGTTGAAGTTGAAACTCCAATACTTTGGCTACCTGATGTGAAGAGCTGACTCATTTGAAAAGACCCTGATTCTGGGAAAGATTGAAGGCAGGAGGAGAAGGGGATGACAGAGGATGAGATGGTTGGATGGCATCACCGACTCCATGGATGTGAGTTTGAATGAACTCTGGGAGTTGGTGATGGACAGGAGGGCCTGGTGTGCTGTGATTCATGGGGTCGTAAAGAGTCGGACACAACTGAGCAACTGAACTGAACTGATGCCCTCATATTATTAACTCCCTTCATGGTATATGCCTTCAAAGGGTATGTGTACTCTATGATTGTCTGATCTGGAGAAAGGTTGTATGAATTCAGATTCCAATCTGACTTTGTTAAATTTGAAAGTGATTGGCCAAAGAGTGAAAATATCCACAGTGATTTGGCAAATAGTAATACTGCTGCTGAGTATGTCAACTATAAATGAAAAAGTAAAGTGAATAAAAATTGAGGATTAGATGGAAAAGAGAGTTGCTCATGTTTTAGGAATGAAAAAGATTATTTAGTGAGCTTATCGGAGAAGGAAATGGCACCCCACTCCAGTACTCTTGCCTGGAAAATCTCATGGACAGAGGAGCCTGGTAAGCTGCAGTCCATGGGGTCGCTAGGAGTAGGACACGACTGAGCAACTTCACTTTCAGTTTTCACTTTCATGCTTTGGGNAAATAGAGTCTGACATTGTTCCCACTGTTTTCCCATCTATTTGCCATGAAGTGATGGGACCAGATGCCATGATCTTAGTTTTCTGAATGTTGAGCTTTAAGCCAACTTTTTCACTCTCCTCTTACACTCTCATCAAGAGGCTCTTTAGTTCTTCTTTGCTTTCTGCCATAAGGGTGGTGTCATCTGCATATCTGAAGTTATTGATATTTCTCTGGCATTCTTGATTCCAGCTTCTGCCTCATCCAGCCCAGTGTTTCGCATGATGTACTCTGCATATAAGTTAAATAAGCAGGGTGACAATATACAGCCTTGATGTACTCCTTTCCTGATTTGGAGCCAATCTGTTGTTTCCTATCCAGTTCTAACTGTTGCTTCTTGACCGGCATACAGATTTCTCAGGAAGCAGGTCAAGTGGTCTGGTATTCCCATCTCTCTTAGAATTTTCCATAGTTTGTTGTGAATCACACAGTCAAAGGCTTTGGCATGTCAATAAAGCAGAAATAGATGTTTTTCTGGAACTCTCTTGCTTTTTCAATGATCCAACAGATGTTGGCAATTTGATCTCTGGTTCCTCTGCCTTTTCTAAAACCAGCTTGAACATCTGGAAGTTCACGGTTCACATACTGTTGAAGCTTAGCTTGGAGAATTTTGAGCATTACTTTGCTAGCATGTGAAATGAATGCAACTTTGCAGTAGTTTGAACATTCTTTGGCATTGCCTTTCTTTGGGATTAGAATGAAGACTGACCTTTTCCAGTCCTGTGGCCACTGCTGAATTTTCCAAATTTGCTAGCATATTGAGAGTAGTGCTTTCACAGTATCATCCTTTAGGATTTGAAATAGCTCAGCTGGAATTCCATCACTTCCACTAGCTTTGTTTGTAGTGATGCTTCAGAAGACCCACTTGACTTCGCATTCCAGGATGTCTGGCTCTAGGTGAGTGATCACACTGTCGTGATTATCCAGGTCGTGAAGATCTTTTTTGTACAGTTCTGTGTATCCTTGCCACTTCTTCTTAATATCTTCTGCTTCTGTTAGGTCCATACCATTTCTGTCCTTTATCGTGCCCATCTTTGCATGAAATGTTCCTTCTATCTCTAATTTTCTTGAAGAGATCTCCAGTCTTTCCCATTCTATGGTTTTCCTCTATTTCTTTGCATTGTTTGCTGAGGAAGGCTTTCTTATCTCTCTCCTTGCTATTCTTTGGAACTCTGCATTCAAATGGGTATGTCTTTTCTTTTCTTATCACCGTTAATAATTTATAAATACAATGTATAAATTTTTAATAAATATACACAATGCTATTTATATAGTTAGACATAGTACACACACACACACACACACACACACAATTTCACTACATACAACATGATCTGGACTTCAATGACAATATATCTCCAAGATCTAAAGAAATCAAGCAATGTAGTTCAATAATGTAGCTAAATTAAAACAACAATTTATAAATTTCTCAGATGATTTTTCAAACTGTGTATAATTTGAGACATGCTTCCCTGAAAAGGAATTTCTTTAAAACAAAAATATCAAAACAACAGAATATTAACCATAAAATATCAGAAAAATAGGGAATTCATCATTGTGATTCCACATTTTTATACTAAGTTGCTGTCACAGACAATAAAATGATTGGATGAATGAATAAAGTGATTTTTAAACTTATTGTGAGTTTAAAAATCTCTGAGCAACTGAATGTTGTTGGGAGTAAGGCTGAATTGCTCAGTCTGATTGAGCCAGGGAATCCAATATTTGCTAATGAAGAAGTCTCCTATTGGGAAGATGCTAAAGACAAAAGGAATAGAGACTGTAACATGAAGAGCAGTAGTATTTTTTACTTTACAATCTAATCAAACTGGTTCCAGAAACAAAAATAAGGCAGTTTTTTTCACCCAGACTGGCTTATAACATTTAGCAAAAGGAGGAAATTCTACTTACCTACTGATCATGAATTTTAATTTATCCTCTTATTAATATGGTTACATGAAGTTGGCTTAAAACTCAACATTCAGAAAACTAAGATCATGGCATCTGGTACCATCACTTCATGGCAAATAGATAGGGAAATAGTGACAGACTTTATTTTTGAGGGGATCCAAAATCACTGCAGATTGTGACTGGAGCCATGAAATTAAGAGACGCTTGCTCCTTGGAAGAAAAGTTATGACCAACCTAGACAGTATATTAAAAAACAGAGACATCACTTTGCCAACAAAGTTCCATCTAGTCAAAGCTATGGTTTTTCCAGTAGTCATGCATGGATGTGAGATTTGGACTGTAAAGAAAGCTGATCACTGAAGAATTGATGCTTTTGAACTGTGGTGTTGGAGAAAACTCTTGAGAGCCCCTTGGGCAGCAAAGAGATCCAACCAGTCCATCCTAAAGGAAATCAGTCCTGAATATTAATTGGAAGGACTGATGATAAAACTGAAGCTCCAATACTTTGGCCACCTGATGCAAAGAACTGACTCATTTGAAAAGACCCTGATGCTGGGAAAAATTGAAGGCAGAGGAGAAAGGGATGACAGAGGATGAGATAGTTAGATGGCATCACCAACTCCATGGACATGAGTTTGAGTGAACTCTGGGAGTTGGTGATAGACAGGGAAGCCTGGCGTGCTGCAGTCCATGGAGTCTCAAAGAGTCAGACATGACTGAGTGATTGAACTAAACTGATGATGTTATTGGAGTTCCACTCAATGGTGACTTTGTGCAGAATATCCTGGAACATATTGAAGCCCTCTGTTTGCCTCTATCAGCCCTTCCCTTTGCTCTTGGGCACATTCTAGGCAGGGGAACATGATTTTGTGGCAAGGGTGGTCTTTGTTTGTTTTTCTTTCTTTAATTAATCCTAAGCTTCTAAGTCTAAAATATCTATTCTAAATAGGCCAGCCTCATCACCTCCTTTAACTCTTCATAACAGCCAGTTTCCTGTTTTCAGTGATTTCTAACAAAATGTCAGGAAAATTATTCCAGTGGATGCTAAAATGCTTACATTTTAATTTCCTGGTTTATAAAATATTTAAATTTGTAAAGGCACAAACTCCAAGAAAACATGAGAAATAATGAAATGGGGATCATCTTTGAAGCCAAGCTACATACAATAACCAACCCTTACTGAGTGAGCACTTGCAAGGAGCCATTCATTGCCTCATTTAATTTTGACCCCAACTTACTATTATTATCCCCATTTTACAAATAAGGAAACTGAGGGTTGTTACTATTAAGCATCTTGGCAAAGCACACACCTGGGAAGTGGCAGACTGGAACTCAACCCCTAGTCTGATTTCAGTGATTACTCTTAATTACTGCCAGGGGCTCCTAACACCAGTCACAGCTGGGCCTGGCTAGTGACAGTGCTTTTGGCATCAGCACTGCAGAAGCAAAATATATTCATTTTCTCGAAATTATTAGATTATATTCTTTCTACATTTTTTTTTTTGGCTTTTATGCACTACTCTTTTCATGTGATAGAGGTACATTAGGGCATTAATGTTAGCTTGTCTCTTTCATATAACAATCCATTGATTCAGATTGCTTTAAGGCAGATCTCTTCTGAGCAGCAAATCAAGAATCCTGCTTTCTTTTATTGTATGGATCCACCAATTTGGAGTTCTTTAACCATGGACATGAAAATGGGAGAAAGAGTAGAAAAAGCACTCTGGTTCTTAATTGCCTTGATCTGGAACTGAATCAAGTCAGTTCTGCTTACATTACATTGCTGAATCACAATCAAACAGTTTCTCCTAACTAGAAAAGAGACCAAAAAATAGTCTTTCTGTGTGCCCAAAAAGAAGCACAGAATTGAACATTGGAGAACAATAGACGCAGCTTCAAGAGATGTTTGTATTTGGGGGATATTTGACAGTACAGGGTTTGTATCAATGTCTTTACTTGGAAAAAACAACTTTGGCAATTCAAGATTGAAGTCCAAAACATTGTAATTATTCTTTGATTTTGTTGTTGTTCTTTGATTCCTAAGTTGTGTCTGACTCTTTGCAACCCCATGGACTGCAGCATACCTGGCTCCTCTGTCCTTCACATCTCCCAGAGTTTGTTCAAATTCATGTCCATTTATTTGGTGATGCTGTCTAACCATCACATCCTCTGTTGTCCCCTTCTCCTTTTGCCTTCAATTTTTCCCAGCATCAGGGTCTTTTCCAATGAGTCAGCTCTTTGCATCAGATAGCCAGAATATTGGAGCTTCAACATCAGTCCTTCCAATGAATGTGCAAGGTTGATTTCCTTTGGGATTAACTCATTTGATCCTTGCTGTTCAAGGGACTCTCAAGAGTTTTCTCCAGCATCATAATTTGAAAGCAATTCTTCAGCACTCAACTTGCTTTATGGTCCAACTCTTGTATCTGTACAGGACTATTGGAAAAACCATAGCTTTGACTAGATGGACCTTTTGTCAACAAGGTAATGTCTCTGCTTTTTAATACCCTCTCTACGTTTGTCATAATTTTCCTTCCAAGGAGCAAGTGTCTTTAATTTCATGGCTGCAGTTACCATCCACAGTAATTTTGGAGCCCAAGAAAATATAATCTGCCACTGTTTCCCCATCTATTTGCCATGAAGTAATGGGACTGGGTGCCATGATCTTTGTTTTTTTGAATATTGGGTTTCAAGCCAGCTTTTTCACTCTCCTCTTTCACCTTCAAGAAACTCTTTATTTCCTCTTCACCTTCTGCCATTAGAGTGGTGTCATCTGCATATCTGAGGTTGCTGATATTTTTCCTAGCAATCTTTATTCCAGCTTGTGATTCATCCAGCCTGGCATTTCATATGATGCATATAAGTTAAATAAGCAGGGTGACAATATACAGCCTTGACCTACTCGTTTCCCAATTTTGAACCAGTTCGTTGTTCCTTGTCCGGTTATGACTGTTGCTTCTTGACCTGCATACAGGTTTCTCAGGAGGCAGGTAAGGAGGTCTGGTATTCCCGTCTCTTTAAGAATGTTTCAGTTTGTTGTGATCCACACAGTCAAAGGCTTTAGTGTAGTCAAAGTAGATACAAAGAAGTAGATATCCACCATTATGACTTTCAATACAAGATTCAAAAATCTGTATTGTTATAGCCTAAATATTTAATTTACATATTTTTTTTAATTTTACTTTCATTTACTTTACAATACTATATTGGTTTTGCCATACACCAACATGAATCCACCACAGGAGTACACATATGAATTAAAAGAATGGGTGCAATCATTAAGGAGATGAGCCCTGGGTGTTCTTTGGAAGGAATGATGCTAAAGCTAAAACTCCAGTACTTTGGCCACCTCATGTGAAGAGTTGACTCACTGGAAAAGACTCTGATGCTGGGAGGTGGGGGCAAGAGAAAGAGGGAACAACAGAGGATGAGATGGCTGGATGGCATCACCGACTAGATGGATGTGAGTTTCAGTGAACTCCAGGAGATGGTGATGGACAGGGAGGCCTGGCGTACTGCGATTCATGGGGTCGCAAAGAGTCTGACTCGACTGAGCGACTGAACTGAACTGAGTCATTTTCTTAAAAAAAGATAATCCAGTGTTCCTTTTGAAAATATCTCATGTAAACTGCATCATTACCACACTAATTCAAGGTGATGGGAGTGAAACAAAATGTCCATAATCTGAAAGAAAAGAAAGGAAAAAAATTTAATGCCTAAAATTGCAATAGCATTTTTGAAANCTGACTCGACTGAGCGACTGAACTGAACTGAGTCATTTTCTTAAAAAAAGATAATCCAGTGTTCCTTTTGAAAATATCTCATGTAAACTGCATCATTACCACACTAATTCAAGGTGATGGGAGTGAAACAAAATGTCCATAATCTGAAAGAAAAGAAAGGAAAAAAATTTAATGCCTAAAATTGCAATAGCATTTTTGAAACTTTTTTTTTTTGGAAAGCAAGCATTAGCTTTTGGATTAACCTCTAAAATTTTAATGATGATTTCTGGGGAAATTTTTTAAATAGTTGATGTGACTTATGAGCAACAAAAAGGGGGGAGGGAGGAATCGTCATGGTTCCTTGCTGCCTGGATAGAAACACCAATTGATGTTTCTCAGCTTTGATAGCTGTGGAATTGCCCTCTGGTCACCTGCCACTTAAGTTTGGTACAAAAGTAGGCCAAGATGTAAATTATTTAATATTTTAAATAATCTTTCAGAGAAAGTGTTTGTTAAACTTAGAAACTCTGAGGGCTTAACATTTTGACAGTAATCTGAAAATCCACTAAAGTCATCTGGTTTTGATTCCCTCATTTAAGTCAACACTGCAGTTTGAGATGATGTCATTTGTACCCAGACTGATTTTTAAAACAGTTGTTTTTAAGGGTTGATTCATTAAAATTCAGCAACCTTGACAAACTGATGAAGTAACATCACTATAAAGGTTTGTATAAATTCTAATGCAATGAATTTGAAACACACCTATTCTTGGGAAAGAATCTCCAATTCCTTGTTTACAAACACAGATTTTTAAATAGCAATTCAAAAGCCCAATAAATAAAGATCCCAACTGGAACTCTTTAAAACTGCCCAGCTCCTTATTAATCCTGCTTTGACATTACATAATTTAGATATTTGAGCACCATTTTGAAAAGGCACTAACAAGAGCCTCTAAGTCCCAGATTTCAATTCCCCAACTAACTATATGGAACATGCATCTTTCAGACTCAACACACCCAAACTGAACTCATCTGATCCACAAAATCCACTCTCTGTCCCATTGCATCACTCAAGCCACACAAGCTCAAAAAGTTTAAGTCATTCTTGACAGTTTCTTCTTTTCCCCCACCACATCTACATATTTGCCAATTCCTATTGACTGTTTCTTTGAAATAGTTCTTGAGGTTTGTCTCCTTCTTTGGGGTCACTGTCATTACTCATGTTTGTTACTTTACTACCATTTATTTCCTTAAACCTAAGATTACCAAAAGAACTACCTTATTATCATCACCTCTCACCTATACTGACTCTGTTCTCATCCATCACTCACCTATTTAAAAGCATTTCTTGGTTCTCATTCCCATTCCCAAACTCTACCTGGCCTCATCCATCTACAACTATGTCCATTTTTCCTCTTCTAACGCCTTCATCCAACCTCCAGCCAAAGTACTTTTCTTATTTGCCCGAAAACAGCTTCCAAGGGCCTTCCTCCTCAGCACTGCTCATGACAGTCCCAACCATTTGGAGTACTCTTTCTTCCCTTGAATCTCCTCTCCTCCATCTGCTATCAGTTATGAAGCTTTGATCCTTAGGGTGAGGCTCCCTTGGTGGTCCAGTGGTTAAGACTACACCTTCCAATGCAAGAGGTGCAGATTGGATCCCAGGTAAGAGAGCTAAGATCACACAGGCCTCATGGCCAAAAAACCAGGACACAAGAAACAATGGAAGCAATATTTTGACAAATTCAACAAAAGTGATAATCAAAAATTCAATAAAGACTTTATTAAAAACATATATTCAACTCAGTGATGTTTCTGCTTTAGGAATCACTGCAGGTTTTAACGTTTTTTGTTGTTTGTTTAGTCACTAAATCCTGCCCGACTTTTTCACCCCATAGGCTGTAGCCCACCAGGCTCCCCTGTCCATGGGATTCCCAGGCAAGAATACTGAAGTGAGTTGCCCTTTCCTTTTCCAGGAAATCTTCAAACTCACGTCTCCTGCATTGGCAGGTGGATTCTTTACCACTGAGCCATCAGGGACTTACTCGGTTGTAAGTCGCCGGTTCCTATTCATCTTTCTGTCCTCAGCAGCATTTTGCACAGTATGGAGGAACTCACTTTCTTGATGAGCAAATGCCCACTTAGCCTTCAAGTCCTCCCTCTAATATTACCTTCTCCCTGAAGGCTTTCTTAACTCCCCAAAGAGTTACTTTATGTATAACTTTCATGCCTCCCTTGTGACTCTGATTCCCTACATTATTATTTTTAGCTTACACAGGGTTTATCCTACAGGAATGTAAGGACAACCATGTCTTATTCATTCTTTATGATCTTTATGTATTTCAGGCTTACCACAGGGTTTATGTGACATGCAATACCCAGAAGCTATAGGAAGTTTAGTTGTATTTAGACAGATTTCTGCAAGCTGGCCCATTAATCTGGTTTGACTCCCCCTAGTCTAATAGTCAGATGGGGTTCACCTGGAATCATAGTTTAAAAAAAATTGCAACAATCAAAAGGTCCAAATTTGAGGACAGGTAAATAGTCTATGCCATAACTACATAATACATTAGATGCAGCTTTCACATTGTTGTATGGCAAAAACTAAGACAACACTGGAAAGCAATTATTCTACAATTTAAAAATAAATTAATTTTAAAATATTTAAAAAATGATAAAACAAAACAATGTTTACAAAAGTCTTAAAAAAACACAGAAAATTCTTTTCAGTCAACAGATCTTTACTGTTATCCCAAAAGTTAAAATGTAGAATACATATATTATGACAAAAATTATGTCAAATAAACATAAGAGCCATTCTTTTGGAAAAAAAATAACTCAAATTATAAATAACTGTGCTTAAGCAACATGCAGTGTTTTCCCCTTCTTCTACTCTTCCTTTTTATCCATGTCTTCTGTAATGAATACTTATTTCTTTTGTAAGCTGAGGACACAGTATAGAAATTATCACTTTTCACTTAAAGCAACATTCTTTGTTTTTCAAGGGATTAGATCTGATAACGGAGAAGGCACTGGTGACCCACTCCAGTACTCTTGCCTGGAAAATCCCTTGGATGGAGGAGCCTGGTTGGCTACAGTCTATGGGGTCGCTAAGAGTCAGACACGACTGAGCGACTTCACTTTCACTTTTCACTTGCATGCATTGGAGANTCCACAGCTGGGTATTGTTTTTGCTTTGGCTCCATCCCTTCATTCTTTCTGGAGTTATTTCTCTACTGATCTCCAGTAGCATGTTGGGCACCTACTGACCTGGGGAGTTCCTCTTTCAGTATCCTATCATTTTTCCTTTTCATACTGTTCATGGGGTTCTCAAGGCAAAGATATTGAAGTGGTTTGCCGTTCCCTTCTCCAGTGGACCAGGAGTAATTCCTGCTAACCCCAAAGCCCTCACTTTTCAGTTGAGTTTAAACTTGAACAATTCTGGGGTTGGAAACTATCTTGCCCTCACATGAAACTAAGAATGAAACCAATATAAAGAAGAGAGGAAAATGGAACTGAAATTGGGGAAACAAAAACAAAACAAGCAATATAGATCACTCCCCTGGGCTATTAATTCAGCCTAGGGTTTATCTTGTGACTTTTCAGTTACAAAAGCTTTGCTTAAATAAATTTAAGTTGGGTTTGCAGGGTCACTGACAACTGAAAAAGACCCAACTATACAGGCATTTTATGTACTCCTCTTATTTGATGTCCCTAACACTCATTTAAAAAGGTATTATTATCCTAACTTCAAAATAAGAAAAATTAATCTTCAAAAACTTACTTGTCCAAGGCCACATAGAGAGGGTCTACTGTAATTTTAGAGAATGAGAATCATTCTTAGTATCTGTGGCAATTTAAAATCATGCACAAGTTGCTGTCATACCTACTAAAAAGAATGATCTGTTGAGAATCTGTGAATGGAAAACTTGCCTTTTACATTTTTTTCAACATGAAGTGTGTTTGGGGTGGGATGTACATGAATGCATGTGTTTTTATTCAATATCAAGAGAGTATCTGCATAACAGTTAAGAGCTTAGATTCTGGAGTTAAACTCTCAGGTTCAAATTTCAGCTCTTCTTCTATGAAGTGCATAATCTTGGACAAATTCATCTCTCTGTGCCTCAGTTTACTCATTTGAAAGTTGGAATGAAGATAATGAAAGCAGTGCCTTGTGGAATTATTGGATTAGGTGAGTTAACACATGAGAAGTGCTTAGAAGGTGTCAAAAAGAAGGAAAATTTCCCCACCATTCTGGATTCTTTTGGCTGACGAATTATTAAACTCACACAAGAGAAATTGAGAAGAAAATTAATTCATATATACAGAAGTCTCAAATAAGTAGAATTTCCAAAGTTACCAAAGAAAGCTGTTTATATATCATTTTTAGACAAAGAAAAAATTTCATGTGAATATTTAAGCAAACAAAAGGATGTGTGCCTGGTGCAGCAAACTAATGAAAAAGTAGCTAAGTTTGTCTATACAGCTTTCTTAGCCTTGAATTTCTTAACTCTGGTGATAAAGATACTTTCTATCTTCCTGATATAAGGAAGATACCTTCACATGGGAGATTTATTTTCTGCTTTCAGAAGGAAATAAGAGGGTGCCAGAATGACTTTTTATTTTTATTGGGATATAGTTGATTTACAGTGTTGTGTTAGTTTCAGATGCACAGCAAAGTGAATAAGCTACACATATAGCTACTCTGTTTTAGATTATTTTCCTATATAGGTCATTACAGAGTATTAAGGTTCCCTATGCTATACAGTAAGTCTTTATTAGTTATCTATTTTATTTATAGCAATGTCTGTGTGTCAATCCCAGTCTTCAATTTATCCTTCCCCTGCTCTTACCTTTCAGTAACCATAGATCTATTTTCAGATCTATTCTCAGAATGTCTTCTTTTAAGTATAATTTGCATTCCACTGGCCATTTCTCAAGTAGTTTTAATTCAAAATAATCAATATGCCACTGGCTAGGCAAGGAACCNAGTCTTCAATTTATCCTTCCCCTGCTCTTACCTTTCAGTAACCATAGATCTATTTTCAGATCTATTCTCAGAATGTCTTCTTTTAAGTATAATTTGCATTCCACTGGCCATTTCTCAAGTAGTTTTAATTCAAAATAATCAATATGCCACTGGCTAGGCAAGGAACCGGAGAAGGCAATGGCAACCCACTCCAGTGTTCCTGCCTGGAGAATCCCAGGGATGGGGGAGCCTGGTGGGCTGCCATCTATGGGGTCGCACAGAGTCAGACACGACTGAAGTGACTTAGCAGTAGCAGCGGGCAAGGAACATGGGAAGAAGTGTCCAATCAAGGTGAGTACTCCCACCATTGTCCAGATAGAACTTCTCTGGTCTGGTCTGCTAGTCCCTAAATGATTTAATCATGAAGTAGGCATTGCTTTTCTCCAACTCACACTGTGTAAAGGCCATTGGGAGTCATTTGGTATGGAATGGATCAACTCCAATTAGGTTTAGCTGCAAATAGTATAAAACCCATGTTAGCAATCGTTTTAATTAGCTAAAGGGACATTTTTCATGTCTAAACCAAAGCAGTCCAGGACAAATATTGCCATCCATGGGATCAAGGATCCAGCTCACTCTCTATGTTCCACCATGGTCCACTTCATGGTTCGGGGTGTTTACTAATTTCCAATAATTATTTAAATTTCAATCACCAGAGAGGAAATAAGCTGGAAAAAGGGACAAAGATTTCATGTTAGCATTTTTACAAAACAATGTCCTAGAGCCTGCCCATATCCCCTACCTAATCTTCTTTAGTAACATGGAGTTACCAGATACTGCAGTGAATAGATATCAGATCCAGTGGATCCTGTACACAAACTCACACATAATTATAGTCTAGATCCTGGTCCTCAGAGCGGGCAGAACAGGTAAGCATCATCTCTTACTGAGAGTGCTACCTTGGCCAGACTCCCTCTCTGCAGTGCCAGCAACACATCTCACACTCAGACCACCAGCTTCTCTAGAGTCTGTGTTAGGGTCAGTATTTTCCATATTTCCCTCTCTCTGTCTCTTTAACTCTCTCTTTTGTCTCTCTCTGCACCTCTCTCTCTTTTCACTGGAAAATAGACTTGCTTCCATCTTAAAATTGATTTTGGATCATTGAAAAACCTAATATGAGTATTCTTTTTTGAGAATATTATCTTTCTAAAATTTATATGAATATTTTAAACATTGCTGCTGCTGCTGCTGCTAAGTCACTTCAGTCATGTCCAACTCTGTGCAACCCCATAGATGGCAGCCCACCAGGCTCCCCCATCCCTGGGATTCTCCAGGCAGGAACATTGGAATGGGTTGCCATTTTCTTCTCCAATGGATAAAAGTGAAAAGTGAAAGTGAAGTCGCTCAGTCATGTCCGACGCTTAGCGACCCCATGAACTGCAGCCTACCAGGCTCCTCCGTCCATGGGATTTTCCAGGCAAGATTACTGGAGTGGGTTGCCATTGCCTTCTCTGTAAACAATGCTACCACCGCATTATAAAAGTATAATCCTATCATCAAGAAACCAGGAGAAGAATCCGAGATATTTAGGCCACAAATCTTTGACACTGACCTAAACTTTCAGACAGACTTGCCACAGGCAACTTAACAGCTTTGGTTTCCCTTCTTCCTGAACCTGCCAACCTGGAAGGGGATGAGGAGCCTAACACTTTCTATCCCTGTATATCACTCTTGAGTAAAAAATAAGGGTCCTATCTATGTGGTTGGACCTGGTGGACACTCCAACCTGGAGTGGCTCTTCAGCAGATAGGTACTGTTTACAGTAGGCACTATGACCAGGAGAACAGGCTTTCTGGCCAGACAGCCTGGATTCTGAGCTCAGCTCTAATGTTTACTGGGTGTGTGATCTGGAATGAATTGCTGTCTGCATCAAGTATATGTTTCATATTCTTCTCTCACAGATAGTTTCTGAGATGAAGTTATTCCACTGGTATAAAATGCTTAGTAACATGTACCCAGTGGATAATAATGCCTTTAGTAAACGTTAACTATTATCATTAGTTTGCACATTAGTTGCCTCTGTATAAAAAGGGGAGGTAGACAATACTCTTTCCTTTTAAGGATAATGAAAAGAATTCATTAATCAAAGATTTATTGATAAAATACTATAGTTTGTCTCAGTTAAGCACTTTTACCTGTGGTGGTAAAATGCAAGAGAAGAATGGAAAAAGGAGGAAGGGAAAGAGGAAGAAAGAGAGGAAAGGAGGCAGGTTGCAGGTAGAATGTGTAACAGAAAGCCTCTGAGTGTGTACTTGGGGACCAAAATCATCACTGAGAAAAAGAAGACTATTGCTCCCTGAATTTTGGGGCATTTCCAATCCCCTGGGTAGGCTCTCATCTGAAACTATCTAAGGGATGTGTGCACACCCAGGCATGAGCAAGTATTACTCTACATAGACTAGTTAATAGCCATCCAAGAAGGATGTTTTAACCATTCACAACAGAACCAGAATTCTGTATGAGGCCTTTCTTGCACGGTAGCATACATCATCACCAACCCCATCACCATCATCATTACCATCACCTTCACCACCACCACCATTAATACCATCATCATCAAGGCTTCCTGACTTATTACCAACAACACGAACATCCCCTGTCCAGCTCTGTGTGCTAGGCACTGTGTCAACACTGAAGATAAAAAGATGAAAGATCTGGTTTCTGGTCCCAGAAGCCCATACTATAGAAGGCAAAGCTGTCTGGAACTGACAACAATGAGGCATGATGACAACTATGTGGGGAAAACGAACTAAGCTCCATGGAAAAGTGTGATTAATGGTCTGTTTTCTGCCTAAAATGGGACCTTTTACCATCAAATATTATTCAAGAGACAAGGAAATTCATCAAACAAAACAGCACTTATAGCACGAAACAAGTACGACTTTTTTTGTGGAAGAGAGTTTATTTTATTTTTAATTTTATTGGGATGTAATTGATTTACAATCCTGTGTCAGTTTCAGGTGTACAGCAAACTGAATTTGTTATACATACACATATATCCACTCTTTTTAAAATTCTTTTCCCGTATAGGCCATTACGAGGTATTGAGTATAGTTCCTGTGCTTTAAATTGGAAGATTGGGATTGGTATATAACATTGGAATTGGCACACTACTGTATATAAAATATAGATAACTAATAAGTTCTTAAAGAGTTTAATAAAACTTCAGTCTTATAAAAGTCTTATAAAACTTCAGAGAAATGGCAGACTGAGGCCCTTTTCCTTGCTCTAGCTCCAAACTTACGGCAGATAAAGCATAGCCATTAAAAATCCTATTCTCCTTTCAAATCAGGGATCAGGAAATAAAAGGAAAAATCAAAAGCTACAGATTTAGATCCTACAGTTGATGCCATGGATGCCCAAGGAAGAGAATTGTGGATATCAGGAAAGATCCAGGAATTCCAAAGAGATAAGATTTATTACCTAAAGACCTGGAAGGGATATTTGCTTTAAGAAGAAGAGCTTAGGGGGAAAAAAAAAAACCACTACAATTGGGCTTACTTAGTGGCAGGGAAGTGTTATCATGCCCATGGTTTTGGATGCATGAGTGCCTGCATACATGTGTGCGTGTCTGTTCAGTTGTATACAACTCTTTGTGACCCTATGGACTGTAGCCCACCAGGCTCCTCTGTCCATGGAATGTCCTAGGCAAGGATACTGAAGTGGGTTGCCATTTTTTCCTCCAGGGAATCTTCCCAACCCAGGGATCAAAACCACATCTCCTGTGACTCCTGCATTGGCAGGCAGATTCTTTACCACTGTGCCACCTGGGAAGCCTGACTTTGGATGGATGGAACTAAAAACTACATGCCTGTAGTTAGGAATCCCAATTAGACTCTTTCTTGCATGGACACTTTAGTGGTGCTATGATACCAGCTGCAGAGAAATGTTTCTAAGCAAGTAAAACCCTTTGGACACCTGGTAGAACCAAACAGACACCACTCTGTAGGGATGCTTCCCTATTCTGGAAATCAGAGATCCTAGTAGGAGAGAAAGCTCCCACTGAAGATACGTTCATAATCAAAAATGAAAAGCTTGTACTGGGAAACTATCCCCCATGAGAGAGACACCATACATGCAACAAAGAATATAATAAAATATCTGAAAAAGACTTTAAAAAGCAGCAAAATAGTACAAACAAAACTGTACACCCTAACTTGACCCAACTGAATAAGCAAATACATTTAATCTGACCCAATTTAGAAAGGTCTTCACCCAAAGACCACATCCCCTCTTGTGTTTGAATTTCAACTGCTAGTAAATCATTCTTTCATATGAAATATTTTCTTCTTTCAGCCTTCCTTCTAAAAGATGCAAATTCTCCTGAGAAAATTAATATGTTAACCTTTCTCAAATTTCAGTGTTTATTGGAATAATCTGTGGAGCCCTTTCAAAATGAATCCTACTCCACTGAAATGCTGGATGAATTTAAGTGAATTTAACATGGGGCCAGGCATCTGGATATTTAACTAGTGCCCCAAGTGATTTCCAGAGTAAAATAAGGATGGGTTTAAACTGCTGACCAAGTGAACTGCTGTAGAAACTGGTTAAGGGCTGAGAATCAGTTGAAAACTTTCATTAACAACTCTATATTTTGAATGAGAATCTCCTCATTTGTATGAGTTATAGATAGTCTGTAGATATTCTTCTACATACACGCATTGTAAGTCATATAGACTTCCTATCTTTCGTTTAAGATGATATTTTAGCATAGGGTCAGGGCTATCGTAGTAGAAGTGGAGAGCAAGAATAAAGGCAGGAAGATCTGCTAAATCCAAAGCTAAGAATTAAGGAATAACAAGGAGACATTGTTATCTCTGCTATGTTTGCCTCAAATACAGCTTGGGGTGTCAGAGACAGGTACCACTTGCCAGATATCTCTAAGCTCTCACACCTCCCTGCAGGGGTTGTGGCTGTGTGGCTAGTTCAGTGAGCAGAAGCAACATATGTCATTTTTAGAACAAACTCTTAAGAGCTATGTGCAACTATTAGCCACCCAGTTCTTCTTCTCCAAGCTTGGTGGTCAACTCCCCAGGGAGGGTCACCTGAACTCAATCAAAGTTGCATGAGTTATACGTAAACCTTTGTGGTAAGTTTGTTCAAATTTAGAAGAGGATATGTTTGTTATCACAGCAAAGTCTAACCTAATACACTTGTCTATGAGAAAAGGAAATGAGTAAAATTTTGTTTAAAAAAAAATGGCCTCCCATGCCCAATCTAATGGTTGTAGTGAGGTTGCACCCTCTTTTTCTATTTATTTTCTATCACGTTCCCAACATCTTTCAGTTCAGTTCAGTCGCTTAGTCGTGTCCCACTCTTTGCGACCCCATGAATCGCAGCATGCCAGGCCTCCCTGTCCATCACCAACTCCCAGAGTTCACGCAGACTCACACCCATCGAGTCAGTAAGATCCCTATAAATTCCAAGATACCATTTGTTCATGTTCTTTTCCTACTATCTCATCCTTTAAGCAGAGTTCCATGAAGCCATGCTGTGTGTGTGGGTGTGAAGGTGCTGTTTTTAGGAAACAGAAGATCCTGATATTTCTATTCCATACCTGATAAGAGTGATACCTGGCAATGCTCACATTTTACTGACCTCTTTAGAGCTAGTTTCCTTTTGGTGTAAAGAGACTAGCAGAACCAAGCAGATGTTCTGGCCACTCTGCAGCTGCTTGATTTACAATGTGACACCACATTTATGAAATCAGCTGGGGGACCCCATGGCATCCTAAGGTTTCAGGAAGGGAAATTCATGAGTGTGAGTCAATCCAGGGTCCATGCTGTCAAGTGCTCTGCAATGGGAAGTTGATGTGAGTTTCCCAAAGGACGCCCACGGGTGCTGGGGGAGGACAGGAATGAACATAAAGCACTGTGCTTCCTTCCTTGACAGGACCAGTGGGAGAGACAGCAGGAAGGGGAAGCATGGAGAGGGATCCCAAGAAGCAAGGAAAGAAACCTCATTTTTCAAACTGATACCTTCGCCTAAGTTTTCTTCCCAACTCCCACTCCAGCATGAGGAGGACTCAGGAACAATCTCCATGGCAGTGAGGGAACACCTGCCAAGGGCACGTCCAGAAGTTTACACCATTCCTTTCACACACATCCCACTCTTGTGTTAACAATAAAAAATGAAGTCTCTGTGGGCTGCAAAGAGGTCTGGTTTGGAGATTAGTGAGCCAAAGAGAATCAAATAAAGTTTGACAACATCAGGGTTGAGAAAGCTATCCTGAGGCAACATACTTAGTAATTTGCAATGATGTTTCAGTGCGCAGCTTGCAAAGACACAGTCTCACAGTCTATTATTTACTGCTTCTAAGTGAACTGCATGCTAATTGTATTTTAAAAGATGTGTTCAAACTTCTCTCATGCTTTTTATAAAATTACAAAATCATGGGTCATGAAGTTTTCCAGCCACTATTATGGTAAAAATAAAAACAAACTCAGTAGTCCCCTGGCATTGGAACATTTGTTCAAGTAATGAGTGAATGAAGGGCCAAGAGGAGAAGGTAGCTGGGGAAACAGGAAGAAATGCAGTGTTAGACATTTGGGTTTAGGATGCTAATTGAAACATGTCTACTAGATTGACAGATTTGACTACTTAAAAATTTTAAATTCTGTATGACAAAGGATATCGCAAATGAAAGTGTAAAACAAGCAACACATTGAAGGAAAGTATTGCAGCATACTAAATGAAAGATTAGTATCCAAAATATATGTATTTCCTAAAATATCTACAAGAGGCCCATATCTCAATAGTTAAATGAGCAAAGGGTATGAACAGGCAGTTTGCAGAAGAATTTCAAATGTCAATACACAGATGGTGAAATGTCAATAAAAAGATAGTGAAATGTATTAATAATAAAGAGATGCACATGAACAGCCAGATTCCAATACTTTTGCCAATCAGTTTGGCAAAAAAATATTGAAAACATTGACGATTTCAAGTATTAAAGATAATATTAAAAAACAAGCCTTCTCATTCAACATGGAAGACGTATACATTTGAAAGTCTTTGGTTTGGGGAAAGGAAGCAATCTGGCAAGAGTTACCACAATTTTAAATGTGTCTACATTTTTAGCAATTTCATTGCTACCAACCAATCTTATAGAGACCCATGTGCCCATATAGCGTGAACTAAGATGTTCTTGGCTGCTTCATATTTAATATTGAAAACTGGGGAAAATCCAAACATCCATCAGTGGTAGAGTGATCTTGTATATTACAGTATACCCATTTAAAGAAATTTTATACTGTTGTTTAAAAAAGAAGGTAGTATACTTTTATACTGAAAGATCTACAAATCAAGAAGCGAGTCAATTGGTAAAGGATACAATATGTGAGTCCATTAAATTACATGGAAAAGGACTGGAAAGATATCCACAACACTATACATGTTTGTTTCCTTTGGGATGGGTAATCTTTACAGAAACAGTGGAGGGGTTACTTTTACATTTTACCTCAACCATTTCAATATAGTCTTTACTACAAGGAATTTTAGGAGACACTAAATTGATGGAGCATAAAGCAAGAGAATCCTTTTGATTTTGTTGCCTAGAGAGGCAGAATAGTACAGTGGTTAAAGATCATGGGCTCTAGAATCTTACTGCTCAGTTTCAAATTCTATCCACTCTGCTCTACTTAATACTACGTGAATTTTGAGCAAAGTTCTTAATCCCTTGGACCACTGCATCCTCATCTTCAAAGTAGGATTTATAGATTTCACACAGAAGTGATACCGTTCAGTATTTGTCCTTCCCTGCATGACATTTCACAAATACTGTAAGATATCACTTCTATGTGAAATCTGAAAAGCCAAGCTCATAAAAACATTGCAGAGTGGTGGTTACCAGAGGCTAGGACTGGGGAAACTGAGGAGATGTTATTAAGGGCACAAACTTCCAACCAGTAGATGAATAAGTCCTGGAGATCTAATGCACAGCATAGTAACTATAGTCAACAATACTGTATTATAAAGTTCACAGTTACTAAGAGACTAGATTTTAATCTTTTCCCACCACAAAAAAAGAAATGATAATGTGTGATGTGTTAGAGATGGTAGCTAAAGTTATAATGGAAATTGCAATATATAAATGTATTAAATCAATACAGTATATATATACCTTTAATTAAACAATTTGTTGTTGTTATTTTAGTCACTAAGTTGTGTTCAGCTCTTTTGTGATTCCCACTGACTTTCAGAGAAGGCAATGGTAACCCACTCCAGTACTCTTGCCTGGAAAATCCCATGGACAGAGGAGCCTTGTAGGCTGCAGTCTATGCGGTCGCACAGAGTTGGACACGACTGAAGCGACTTTGCAGCAGCAGCAGCATTGACTATTGCCCACTAGGCTCCTCTGTCTGCGAGATTTCTGGCAAGAATACTGGAGTGGGTTGTCATTTCCTTCTCCAGGGGATCTTCCCAACCCAGGGATCAATCAAACCCACACATCCTGCATTGCAGTTGGATTCTTTACCACTGAGCCACCTGGGGAGCCATATTATGTCAATTACATCTTAATTAAGGAAAATTTAAAAAATAAATAAGCAAGGTGGAATTGGTAGTGCTTCATATGTATTAATGTTATTATTAATATGACATCTAGTGACAGCAGGTTAGGTTATATTTCATTTTCTCAGTGTCTCATCACAATTATCAGTTTGGCAATAAATAACATCTACATAGTAAAACATAAATTTTGATTAGTTTTAATATTAAGAATGAACATATGGGGACAATGCATAGACTAATGAATCATATTTGTGAAACAGAAAACAAATGTTATTAAAATTGACACTAAAAATAATAACTATTAAAGCTGTGATTTAAAAGGAAAGAATGGCTTATTTTAAAAACTGGAAAGAGAGGAATTACATTTGTTAACTTAGGTTGATTTAGTTAAAATATTTCAAAATAAAGAGTAATATATCCTATCTAAAGTTGGTAAGTAAAGAAACAGAGGTATATGAACTTTATTCCAAATATAGAGCTGGACATCAGAAACACTAAAAAAATAAAAGTTAAAGAATTTTCTTCAAGGAGAAGCATCAAGGAGCCTCTCATTTTGAAATCGGTACAATTGAATTTTATAATATACAATTTGAACTTGAATTTTATAATATAATGCATTGTTTCCATGATATTAAAACAATAGAAGGCTTTTACTATAATGAAGGCATGATATGTGTGGGTTATGTGTTGACTGTATACAAATTCATTAGATGGAGAGTTATACCCAAAAATCTGATGGCAGTTGTTATCACTAGGGAAGGAAAGAGATGGCTGAGGGACAGGAGTAAGATAAGTAGTTTTCACTGCATTATTTTTCTATCTTTTATATTTTGTGCCACGTGCATGTATCACCCTTAAAATAATAATTTTGTAAAACCTCTGCTTTTCTCCACATCATGGCCCTGTCCAAAGGGAAGAACCCTAAGCTTTCAAATAAAAGTGCTACCAAGACTTGTACCACTCTCCCAACTTCCTGTGCCCATAATCACTGTTTCTCTTTTGTCAGCCCTGCCTGCATCTACACTCACGGACACCTCCAGAATTCCAGGAAGAATAGGTGTACCACACTCTGGAGGGCTATGAATTCAGATTTAGAGACTAACTTTGCAAAATGTTACAAAACAATAAAAAATAACCCACTCCTTCTATGTTTCAACAACTGTGGATAGAGAACAATGCAAAGCAATAAATGTGACTGGTAACAAGGTGAAAAAACAGGATTTTGTGGGCTGGGGGCTGAACCATGGCTGGGGCCAGAGTTGTCTGGATAACTGTCCAGCTTTGTTGAACCTGTGTCTGTAGACAGGAAGACTGTGGTCACATACAATCTAGCATGACTAAAGACAACCATAATTCCAAAGTAATGAGGAGCATAAATAGTGATAGGGTCTACATGGGGGCTCATTGTTAAAATGTCTGATTATGCTGACCTCACAAACAAAGGATAAAATCACAGTGACCCTTGAGACTGACCAAATTGCCCAAATGACATTCTGTTTTCTCACTGGCTCCTACCTTCTCAAAGCTACAAGACCACCAGATTCCTGACCTCTGGCTACATGACCACAGGACTCAACTACTGACTAAAAATTAACCATCCCTTCAGAGAACTTTTCATTGGCAGGATATAAGAAAGATTCCATCAGAAAAGGAGGACACTGGTTCTCCTTAAGGGCCAGTCACATTCTCTTTCCCTCTAATAAATTTACCTTTTGCCTGACTGCCTAGTTCGCTCTTTTTCTCTGCACTTGCCTTACAAATAGTATTTCAAGATAATTGTAACAAATGTAATAATATACAGATGTATCATCACTTTATTTTTTTGCTGGAAAAGTCCCAGCATCGTAGATAGTGCTAATATTAATGGGGTTTGTTGCCTATATTCATAACTGAAAAAAATGCTGCTTTTCAGTTAGAAGTTAGTGAAAATAAATATGTAATTGGTCTCATCTAAGGCCATGGACNGCCTGGTGTGCTGCGATTCATGGGGTCGCAAAGATTCGGACACGACTGAGCGACTGAACTGAACTGAACTTCCAGAACTGATAAAAGATGGATTCAGAATGCACAATAAATCCTCAGCAAAATAAACTGAAACTGAGCCAGATTATCATAATATTCTAAAGAGAAAGAGAGCATCTTAAAAGCAATCAAGAGGAGAGATAGATACCTACTAAGAAAGAATATCAAGACTGGCAGCAGATTTCTCACCAGCAGCAATAAATTCCAGAAGACAATGGAATAATATCCTAAAAACAGTATCTAGAATTCCATACTCTGTTAAATTATCATTATTATTAATATTATTTGGCCTCCCCATGTGGGAGTAGCAATTTTACTGTCAGACAAACTAGAATTCAAGGCAATAAACATTAAAATACAAAAGGGGATAGTTTATACTAGGAAAAGGAATAGTAGTTCTAGATTATGTAACAATGATGAACATACATTTTTTTTATTCATATAGCAAAATGTATGCAGAAATGCATACAATATTCAAGGCGTTGTTCTAGGTTTGAGGGATACAGTAGAGACCAAGACAGACAGAAATACTTATCTTCTTTAGAATTTACATTCCATGCAATTATCAATGTAACCTCAAGCATTTAAAGCAACAGTGAGCAGAACTGAAAAATAAAATAGAGAAACCAGGAAGTGTAGCTGGAGAGTTTAAGTTTTTTCTCTCTGAAAACTGATAAATAATGAAGACAAAAAATAAAGCTATTAAAGATTTGAAGCACACAATTAAAACACTTCAACTAATGCATATGAATAGAATTTAACACTCAACAAACAGATTACACACTCTTTTTGAGCACACATAGCACATTTACAAAATGTAACATACCAAAAAGGCAATCTAAATAAATTCCAAAGCCATGACATCAGCCCAGAGACTTCTCTGAGAACTTTCAGCTGGCAAAGCAGGATAAAGCTGAGCAACTTTTTGACTGCAATAGTCTGCTTCACCTAACCCCCACCCCTCCACCCCCCACCAAATCAAAACAGCAATAACTGTGGCCAATGCAATGAACTGGGCTGTCCCTATTTTTCCAAATAGGAGTATTTTCTGTTGGCAGGGTCTGCCCCAGGCTCTCTTCAGCTCTGTTGTTAACGCTTGTTCTGAGTTTCTTTTCAGGAGGAACGAAATGGTGCCTAGCCAACAAAGAGGAGCTTTGCTCCCCTGAGCCCTGAGCAGAACTTGTGCCCCTTCCTGGTTCTCATCTTGGCTGCTTGGGGTGACAGGAGTGGTCCTGGCAGCAGTGAGGGCTCTTCTTGGCCTTGAGCTGGACCCTCCCACTTGAGAACAAGACCACTGGATTTGTGAGTTGCTGCAGAGACTGCCTCTCAACTGCCGGGCCTTAGGAGGAAATTCTGCCATCAGCTACCAGAACTTCCCCAACAGAAATTCAAAGCCATCAAGCCAGTGCATCTCAACTTCTGTTAGCAGGGATGCTGCCTTTAGAAAGCCTTCCTGGGTTTGGCAACTTCTTCAAGTGTCCACATAAAAATTCATCCTTGTTGACAAATATTTTTCCAACTAGGCAGAATTTTAGATCTAAAATGTATCCCGCCCCCCATTTTCTTCGTTTTCTTTTTTTTTTTTTTTTGAAAAGTGCTTTATTGAAGTATGCTTGACACACAGAAAGTTGTAAATATTTAATGTATACAACTTGATGTGTTTGGAGGTAAATACACACGTGTGAGAATAGCACCACCATCAATGCCATAAAAATATCCATCACCTCTAAGTTTCCTTCTACCTGCTTTTTTTTGCTTTTGTGGGAAGAGCAGTTAAGATCTACAG
>SJYA01001365.1:1302997-1347043 GCA_006410615.1 Neotragus moschatus | reverse complement strand
TAGGCCCTAGGTTCTCTGCTTTTCTTTATTAAAAAAAATTTATTATAGTTGATTTACAATGTTGTGTTAGTTTCAGGTGTATAGGACAGTGATTCAGTTATGTTATACATACATAAATATATATATTTCTGTATATATCCTTTTTCAGACTCTTCCTTTATAGGTTATTACAAAATATTGAATATACTTCCCTGTGCTATATTCTGGTTGATTGTCAGTTTTATATATAGTAGAGTGTACATGTCAATCTCTAACTCCTGATTTATCCCCCCTCCTCAGACATTTCTCCTTTGGTAACCTTAATTTTTTTTTTTTTCCTATATCTGTGAGTCTGTTTCTGTCTTGTAAATAAGTTTGTCTCATTTTTAAAAAATTAGATTCCACATATGAGTGATATAATATTTGTCTTCCTCTGTCTGCTTACTTCATCTCAGCTTTTCTTTAATTACAATGATTCTCTCCATCCCCACTCCCCAGACCTCCCTGGGACAGATATTTTCAGAACCAGGTCTGAGTAGTTCTTTTTCACTCACTCAATTTTAATTTTAAAAATTTCACAAATATATACTCACTGTAAAAAATTCAAAAATGTCCCCCCACATCAGTAAGAAAAAGAAAAAAAGTCCAAACTAAAGCCAAGGCAGACACACAGAACTTGCGAAATCTACAGGATGATCTCTGTACTTATTCCTGGATAGCAACCTTTCAGACATAATTCTCAACTCTCACCCACATATTTAAAAAATAAATGAGTCTTTTGATTGGCATTTGGAGTATTGGAACCTGAACCCCGGCTTTATTTTTAAAGCCTGTCCCCATTTGTATTCACAGGCGAGCTTTGCTCTCTGGCTCTGTCCGTGCCTTTTGACATTTAGGTGTTACCCGAGGTAATAAGTGGCCCAGATTTTAGTCTCTGAAGTGGAGATGGGATACCTCCAATCTGCTCCCACCTTGTCCTGGGTTACCACTCAAGGGTTTTCGCGTGTACAGCTCTGTATTTAATGGTATGTAGTAGTTAATTTGGTTTCACGTTTGAAAATGCCTGTAAAAATGGTTGGTTGCTACAGAAGCTTTGTGCGAGCTTTCTTGTAAGAATGTACTTCGGTGAATGCGTCCATTCCCACGGCTGCTGTGTTATTACCTGTGGCCAAAGCAACTGCATTTGTGATTCGCATCCTCCACTGCAGACCCTCCAGGTGGACATAGGCAAAAAATTTCAAGGCCAATTTCTATGTAATTTTCTCCCCCTCTAATTTTTATTTTGAAAAATGTCAAACCTTCCGAAAAATAGAAAGAATAATACAATGAGCACCTGTATACCGTACTACCCTCTATCGTGACTCACTGATTATTATTTTGCTATATTTGTTTTCCTATTGATCTACATACCCATCTTTTACCCCCTATCATCTGAAAACAATTTAAAGGCATGGTGCCACTTCATCTCTAAATATTTCAGCCCCTCTTTCCTAAGAACAAGGGCATTCTCCTACATAACCTCAAGACAATTTTTAACACCCAAGGAATGAATACTGATACAAACATATTATCTTATTATAGGCCATATGCACATTTTGTTAATAGTCCCTCTACCATACTTTGTATCGTGTTCTTTTCCTGATCCAGAATCCAATCTAGGATCAATATTGCATTTAGTCGTCGTGTCTCTTTAGCTTCCTTTCATCTATTTCTCCAAGGAAGCTGGTTGCTTTTGTTGGGAAAAATGGTATTTAGAAACCAAGGACTAGGTGGGCTCAGTCTGAGTGATACCTTTTAAACTGGGATGTGAATTGGCTGTGGAGGAGACAGTGGCCACTTCCACTCAATCAGAACTGGCTCGTGCCTTGCTGTCCCTCCATCTGCCAGCTCAGGAGGGCATCCTGGGAGTCCTTGATGATGGCTGTGATAGTTGAGTTGGGAGTCTGACCGACAGGGATCGGAACCCCCTACTTCCACCCCAGAAGTGTATATAAAATCATTCTGCCTGTTTTCTGATTGCTAGAATGAAAAATCATTGGACTAATTTCACTGAGTTGGGGAAGAGATTAAACAAGGCAACATGGCAAAATCCTCTGCGTGNGGAGGGGAGAGGGGGGCTGCCAGCCCGCTCAAGAGCAAGTTGCTGCTTCTCCTGCCTGGCTTTGTCTGCTCTCCTTACCATCTGCTCTCAGGCACAGAGGAGCCGCCGGTGACGAAGCCCAAGGTCTAGTCCTGGCTGAGCTCAGCAGCCTCCTAGGGAAGTAAGGGGTGTGGACGAGAAGCTGGGTGCGGTCCCTCAACTCCAGCATCTCTAATTAGATGGACTGAAGATGTGTATAAGAGACAGACCTGGTTCTTACCAGGTTTCCCATTTAGTCCAGGTTACAGTCCTCCAGATGGAGCCATAGACCCTCTATCTTATTTATTTTGGTATCCTCAAGGCCTAGCGCAGTGCCTGGGAACACAGTAGGAGCTTAACATATGCTGGTTCGATTCTTTTGGAACTGACTTTAGAACCAGACAACTCTGGGGATTTCTTGGACCCTTAATAGTGTTCTAAAACTGAGTCCTTGGCAGGTGAAATCTGTAATGGGTCTCTTTTGATGAGTGGTGGGGCTTATGGGGATTGAAAAGATATCCACCGGAGATTTGCAAAGAAACCACAAGTATCCCAGGTTCTGTTAATCAGTCAACTGGCGAATATTTTCCCAGGGCCTACTACGTTCAAGACACTGTCGAACTGGAAACGTAGAGAAGTGGGACTCAATTCGAATCCTCAAATGCTTAGTAAACACATATAGGGCCTCGTGGCCCTCCAGAACAGAGAACTTTCCACGAGAGACGTCAGTGTGGGGCCAAGGTGACTCTCAACTTGCCAGTAGGGGAAAGGAATCCTTGTGATATTGCTGGGCCTTAGATGAGTGGGGTGAGAAGGATGGTAGTGCAGGTCATGGGGACCATCTGAGCACAGGTGTGGGGCTGGAACTATAACTAGGTCTGGTTGGGTTGGAATAAAATAATCATTGGGTTGTGCTTCTTGCCATGTTCAGAAAAGGGTACTGGTCACTAGGATGAAGCCTGGGCAGCAACTCTAGAACATCAAATCCTTGACTATCACTAAGTTTACAAAGGGATGCATCATCAAAGACAAAAAGGCATGCAGTGCGATGATGGAGACTGAAGACTCATCCTTTACCTGTTGACCCTGCTGCTGCTGCTAAGACGCTTCAGTTGTGTCCGACTCTGTGCAACCCCAGAGATGGCAGCCCCCCAGGCTCCCCCGTCCCTGGGATTCTCCAGGCAAGAACACTGGAGTGGGTTGCCATTTCCTTCTCCAATGCATGAAAGTGAAGAGTGAAAGTGGAGTCGCTCAGTCGTGTCCGACTCTTTGCGACCCCATGGACTGCAGCCCACCAGGCTCCTCCGTCCATGGGATTTTCCAGGCAAGAGTACTGGAGTGGGGTGCCATTGCCTTGTCCATGTGCGACCTTAGGCAAGTTATTTAACCTTTGTGAAGCTCAGCTTCCTCTCTTGTTAAGTACATGTGCTCAGTCGCTTCAGTTGTGTCTGACTTTTTGCACCCCTATGGACTGTAGCCCGCCAGGCTCCTCTGTCCTTGGGATTCTCTAGGCAAGAATACTGGAGTGGGTTACCATGCCCTCCTCCTCAAGGGGATCTTCCTGACCCAGGGATTGAACCCGAGTCTCCTGAGAAGCTGCAGAGTGGTTTAAGTGACATAATACCTGGGACACTACCTGACTTAGAGAATATGGAATACATGTTGGGCAGAATTATTCCCCCTCCCAAACTTTCCAAAGGCCTCAGTCCATCTAATTAGAGATGCTGGAGTTGAGGGACCGCACCCAGCTTCTCGTCCACACCCCTTACTTCCCTAGGAGGCTGCTGAGCTCAGCCAGGACTAGACCTTGGGCTTCGTCACCGGCGGCTCCTCTGTGCCTGAGAGCAGATGGTAAGGAGAGCAGACAAAGCCAGGCAGGAGAAGCAGCAACTTGCTCTTGAGCGGGCTGGCAGCCCCCCTCTCCCCTCCCAGCCTCACCCTGGGCTGGGAGCGCGTGCTGGGAAGAGGATTAAATCAATGCCAATTCACATCTCTCCAGAAGCTGGCTCCCTGATCCGAACTAATAAGCAAATCATTAGAGAATTAGGGCTGGGGAGGGCTCAACGCAGCGCTCCTTAACTCCAGGCTGTAAGACAAGCGTAAAAGCCCCAACCCCCTTCCTTAGCGACCTCAAACTGCTCACATCGAGATCTTCTGTGTGAAAGCACCAATCAAGCTCTCCCTCTGCTCCAACCTGGCCAAACCCGACTCTTTGGGGACCACCGAGGATAGCCAGCACCTTCCTTTTGCTTTGAATGCGGGTTACCAGACCCCGTGCCGCAAAACCGCCCCTCTCCCACCAGGACGCAAAGCTCGTGTTCTCCGCTGTCTCTGGGTCTCCAGGTCTTCAGGGCCAGGCCTGCTAAGATGTGCTCCCCGCTCCCCCGCCCTGGGCATGAACTTGGCCCCCTTGCTTATTTCCCGGCGAAAGCCCATTATCTCTCATTTACATCTAAACTAGCTTTTCATACTATTTTAAAGACTGCTCCTCCCCTTCTGTAATCTCCCTGCGAATGAATTAAAAGTTGATTCTTGAAACGCACAAATCTTGGGGGCAGTTTCTTTTTCCTTCTTATTTAAATCATATGCTGTTTTGGACTAACCCTTTTATTTCCTCCCAATTATGATTTCTGGTGTGTTTTCCAGAGCTTTACAACATGGCATCTGATTATACACAAAGCTTCAGAATAAAGCCCTGTTTTTCCCTTCATTAACGACACAAAGGATGGCTGTGTGATCCACACAGCACTTTGTGATTTAATGCAGCTTTAGAGTCTAAATCGCACCCGGCTTGGGCAAAGCAGATTTGGGAGTGAATCAACGCATTTTCTTGCTGCCAGGAGCTCCCTTGCAGATTCCAGCAAATTCTTTCACCACACGGAATTAGCATTTGATTAAGCTCTGCAGACACGTTCAAACTTTACCACGGAGCGCCGGCAGGGCTGCGGTAATCTCCTGAGAGGGGGGGTGGCACCGAGAGCCACCGCTGCTACTTCCCCGCTCCTGCCCCTGCCCCCAACGGGTGCACTAGGCAAAAAGTCGTGGGAGTGGTGGGTGATGGATGGCAGATGAGAGAAGGGGTGCCAGAAAATGTGAGGGCTCCAAGGGAGCAGGGTGGGGGCCTGATAGGAAGGAACATCCGATGCGTACTTGGGTTGCAACTCCCTTTCTGCCCCAAACTGGCACCAGACAGGCTCCCTCAGCCAGTGGGCTCACCATGAAGGCACTTTGCCTTTATTATGATGCAGGGTATTGTGATCTTGCCCTCGAGCTCGGCCCGCGCCCGGTCCGAGGGAAGGAGAAGGTCTTTCCGGGTACCCTCCCCAGCCCTGCCGTCTTGTCCTCGGGGTTTGGTGCCCCCTCCNTAAGAAACGAATCACCAGTCTGTGTTCGATGCAGGATACAGGAAGCTTGGGGCTGGTGCACGAGGATAATCTAGAGAGATGATGTAGGGAGGGAAGTGGGAGGGGGGTTCAGGATTGGGAACTCATGTATACCCGTGGCGGATTCATGTCAATGTATGGCAAAACCAATGCAGTATTGTAAAGTAAAGTAAAGTAAAAATTAAAATTAAAAAAAAGACACACAAAAAAAGAGAAAAAAATGAAATAATCAAAAAAAATAAATAAAATAAAAACCAGAGACATTACTTTGTCAACAAAGGTCCATCTAGTCAAGGCTGTGGTTTTTCCAGTAATCATGTATGGATATGAGAGTTAGATTATAAAGAAAGCCGAGTGCNGTAAAGTAAAGTAAAGTAAAAATTAAAATTAAAAAAAAGACACACAAAAAAAGAGAAAAAAATGAAATAATCAAAAAAAATAAATAAAATAAAAACCAGAGACATTACTTTGTCAACAAAGGTCCATCTAGTCAAGGCTGTGGTTTTTCCAGTAATCATGTATGGATATGAGAGTTAGATTATAAAGAAAGCCGAGTGCAGACGAATTGATGCTTTTGAACTGTGGTGTTGGAGAAGACTCTTGAGAGTCCCTTGGACAGCAAGGAGATCCAACCAGTTCATCATAAAGGAGATCAGTCGTGGGTGTTCATTGGAAGGACTGATGTTGAAGCTGAAACTCCAATACTTTGGCCACCTGAAGTGAAGAGTTGACTCATTTGAAAAGGCCCTGATGGTGAGAAAGATTGACAGCAGGAGCAGAAGGGGACAACAGAGGATGAGACGGTTGGATGGCATCACTGACTCAATGGACATAATTTTGGGTAAACTCTAGGAGTTGGTGATGGACAGGTAGGCCTGGCATGCTGCGGTTCATGGGGTCACAAAGAGTTGGACACGACTGAGTGACTGAACTGAACTAAACTGAACCAGTTTGAAGACAAGAAGACAAGTTTTCCATGAACTGGGGTTGAGGGGATGGTTTGGGGATGATTCTGGTGCATTAGACGTACTGTGCATTCTATTTCTATTATTATTATATCTACTCCACTTCAGATCATCAGACATTAGATTCTGAAGGTTGGGGACCTCTGGGCTATAGAGTCAAGAGTTTGCCAACCCCTGAACTAATTCATGCTCATATCACCCAGTCCTGGACAATGGGACCTCTGCAAAAGCTTTCTGGTTTGTCCCCCTGGACAATGGTTCTCTCCATTTAAAGAAACACTGGGGAAACACATCTCTTCTTGGCCCAGACACTGTCTTATCTCTACCTAATGGCCTCTTGGGTTATGATGTTGAGAGGAATGACAAATAGATTCTGAATTTTTATTGATATTACTTAATTGCCAAAGCAACCCTGGTACCATCTGATGCCAGATTTTATTTCATGAGAAAATGAACTTCACTGTAGTATATATTTCACATTGATGAATCAAACAGCGGAGCAGTAAGGCCAATCTGCCCAGGTTTGGGTTGTAGGAGACAGTGTGTGTGGTCCACAGAGAATTCAAAAACTGTAGTAAAGTCAACTAAAAGTCCATCTGCTTTTTATCGTCTCTGTGTACCAGCAATACTAAACTATGCCAGTGATAAAATCCTCACCCTTGTCAAGGCTCAATGCTCCCATGGCTCCCCTATCTTGGTACCCAACTAATACTTTATAAACTGAAATCAGGAGTTTCCTCACTGGCATGCAGCCTGCAGCACTTAGCACAGTGTCTTGATTTTAAATCCTCTGCTGAAATGTTGAAGAACCCATTATCCACATGCATGCACTTGAGGATGCATATGAACACACGTGGTAAAGTGAGTCATGTTATAATTGCATTCTACTAGCTTAAGAAAATGAGTATTCTCAGGTTTCTGTCACTTGACATTTCTGAAACCCACAGTGGAATTACGAGACCTCCATCTTATTGTGGCCTCACATAGCTTTATAATAGCTTCTCAAGGCCTGGCTGTGTTTATTAGGACAGTCCTGGAAAAGGGTGCATTTGATTTAAGGAAAAAAAAAAAGCATCCAAATAAACCTCAAATAGCTCACTTGAATTTACTCAAGAAATGCACAATATCCCCAAATAAAAAAGTTAACCCACACCCTGGTGGCTCAGACAGTAAAGAATCTGCCTGCAAGGCAGGGGACTTGGGTTTAATCCCTGGGTTGGGAAGATCCCCTGGAGAAGGGAATGGCTACCCACTACAGTATTCTTGCCTGGAGAATTCCATGGACAGAGGAACCTGGTGAGCTACAGTTCATAGACTCACAAAGAGTTGGACACAACTGAGTGATTAACACTCTCACTTTCACTTTCAGAAAAAAAATGTAGCCAAAGCACCCTGGACTCAGAATCATCAGAAGTGGAGGATGCTTGGATGGCTGGAGAGGACCCAGCACTTACACAGCATGCCTCACTCCCGCTGACTCTGCTGAGACACCCCCAACCATTTAATCAGGACAGACTATGATTTAGCATGTCCTACAGCCATTTTCTGTAAAAAATGTGTGCACATGACTGAAACATCAAACTTTTATTTTTAGCAAGGTTCTTTCTCAGCTGCATTTTTGCTGGGCTACAAAATCACACATTTATGCATAAATGCACATACTTTCATACATCTGCACACGTGTGTGCATGTGTGTAAGTTGCTTCAGTCATGTCTGACTCTTTGTGACCCTGTGGACAGTAGCCCACCAAGCTCCTCTGCCCATGGGACTCTTCAGCCAAGAATACTGGAGGGGGTTGCCATACCCTCCTTGAGGGGATCTTCCTGACCCAGGGATCAAACCCATGTCTCTTATGTCTCTTGCATTGGAAGGCAGGTTCTTTACCACTCACACCACCTGGGAAGCACACATATGCACATACAAACACACAAAAACATATATGTTGACAAATAAACAGGTGTGCACACAAATGCATATATGTGCATACATACAACACCCATAAACATACACACATAGACAAAGAGACACTTGCATATACAAGCAGTGCACATATACATCTGTACATAGACATGAACACAAAGACACATGCATGCACCTGTCTCTCTTGTACACACACAAGACAAATATGTGTCCACATCCACACCCCTCACCACCTGGACATTAGATTTCTTTGGTTTAATTTAACATAGCAGAGTTGACAAAGAATGGCTCAAAACTCAGACAAAGCTGGTTTGAAACCCAGCCCTGACTCTTTCTAGCTAGATGATCTTGAACAAGTTATTTAGCTTCTCTGAACCTCAGTTCTCTAACATAAAATGAGAATAACAAGAGTCCTTCTCTGATAGAACTGTTGTAGGCATTAAAAGATATGATGTTTATAAATGCTCAGCACAATCCTTGTTCTTATGTACTGAATATATGTTGTTATTTTTATCATTATCGTCATTCTCTCGGTCACATATAGACAACCACATGTAATGATCAGGAGCCGGACTTGAGGCAGTACGTGTGGTTCCCTGGCTCAAAGGTGACAAAAACCAAAGGATTTTATGTGACCCCAGCCACCAGAGGTAGGTAAGGGCACACTAGCCCATTGGAAGACACCTGCTACCCCAAGCCCCTCTTGCCAGTAGAGGGGTTTGTCTGGTTGGGCCAGGTCCAGATAGCATGGCTCCTGTCCACAGGCCCATCTGGGTTGCACATAGTGTCTGTTAACGTGCATTTCCAGGAATCAGAGCAACTGAGTCTCACTTTGGAAAGTGGAAATCTCTTGACTTGAAGGTTGGATTAATGCTGTGCTCAGCATCCTCAGGGCTCCATCAGCATAGCCAGGCAGGAGATGAAGGCACTTCTCACCCTGAGCCCTGACATTCAAGGCAAAGTTTTGGATGCCAAGAGAAAAGCATCCCAGACACAAGTAGGGTCCATCAGGAAGAGGAATCAAGGACAGAAGAGACAAAATCGTGAAAGTTCAGATGAGGAGTGATGATGGCAAGGAGAATAAGGACGATGTCTTAAAGGAGGCCTGGGACCGAACCAGAATCATCTACTAGCAAGTGAACTTGTCTCTCTCTCAGTGTCTCTCCAAGAGCACGTTCAAAACATTGCTGTGTTTTCCTATTACTTCATGAACTAAAATTAAAAATAGGTCAAAGAATCGTTTATTATTTGCTGAGCCAAAACATCTGCACCTTCAGCTGAGATCTACAATAAACAGTCTGCTTCTATCTTGTCTTACAGGAGAGCTGTGGCCCATAAGTGCAGACAGATGCACACCAAAATAACAAACAAATAAAATAAGCAAAATAAAATGCAGTCAGACAAACTCCAGAACAAATTTGTTCCATCTGGCCTCTCGAAGGGCAGTAAGGATTGTTGCCATTTTGAAATTGCCCTAGTGCTTTCTGTTTATCCAAGATCACGGGCTTTCCTGAAATTTGTAACCATTTCATGTTTTTAGCTGGGAAAGCATTTTATGTTTTTAGCAACTGAAAAACCACATGTTTTTTTTTTATCAGATATGGATAAAATGTTAAAACCCCACTGAAGTATAGTTGATATACAATGTTAGATGATATAGGTGTGCAATACAGTGATTCACAATACTTAAAGGTTATACTCCATTTAGAGTTATTATCAAATATTGGCTATATTCCCTATGTTGTACAATATATCCTTGTAGCCTATTTTATGCCTAACAGTTTGTACTTCTTAATCTTCTACCCCATATTGCCCCGCTCCTTCCCATCTCCCTCATTGTAACCACTATTTCTTCTCTGTATCTGTGAATCTGCTTCTTTTTTGTTGTATTCACTAGTTTGTTGTGTTTTTCAGATCCCACATATAAGTGATAACATACAGTATTTGTCTTTCTCTGTCTGATTTATTTCACGTGGCATTATCCCTTTCAAGTTCATCCAAATAGCAACATTGTGTTCTTTTTGATGGCTGAGTACTATCCCCTTTTACATATGTACCACGTCTTCGTTACGCACTCATCTATTGATGGACAGTTAGGTTGCTTCCAAATCTTGGTAACTGCAAATAATCACAGCAAAGTAGTATTACATGGATGTAGTTTCTTGATCCAGGACATAGCTTCAAGTGGACCTTCCCAGGATAAGAGACAGGGAAGCTTGAGTGAGGACAAGTTCATGACTTTGCATTCCAGGATGTCTGGCTCTAGGTGAGTGATCACACCATCATGATTATCTGGGTTGTGAAGATCTTTTTTGTATGGTTCTGTGTATTCTTGCCACCTCTTCTTAATATCTTCTGCTTCTTTAGGTCCATGCCATTTCTGTCCTTTATTGTGCCCATCTTTGCATGAAATGTTCCCTTGGTATCTCTAATTTTCTTGAAGAGATCTCTAGTCTTTCCCATTCTATTGTTTCTCTCTATTTCTTTGCAGTGATCACTGAGGAAGGCTTTCTCATCTCTCCTTGCTATTCTTTGGAACTCTGCATTCAAATGGATATCTTTCCTTTTCTCCTTTGTCTTTTGCTTCCTTTCTTTTCACAGCTCTTTGTAAGGCCTTGTCAGACAACCATTTTGCCTTTTTTGTATTTCTTTTTCTTGGAAATGGTCTTGATCCCTGCCTCCTGTATGTCATGAACCTCCATCCATAGTTCATCAGGCACTCTGTCTATGAGATCTAATCCCTTGAATCTATTTCTCACTTTCACTGTATAATCATAAGGGATTTGATTTAGGTCATACCTGAATGGTCTAGTGGTTTCCCCTACTTTCTTCAATGTAACTCTGAATCTGGCAATAAGGAGTTCATGATCTAAATCACAGTCTGCTCCCAGTCTTGTTTTTGCTGACTGTATATAGCTTCTCTGTCTTTGGCTGCAAAGAATATAATCAATCTGATTTCAGTATTGACCACCTGGTGATTTCCATGTGTAGAGTCTTCTCTTGTGTTGTTGGAAGAGGGTGTTTGCTATGACAAGTGAGTTCTCTTGGCAAAACTCTGTTACCCTTTGCCCTGCTTTATACTATACTCCAAGGCCAAATTTGCTTGTTGCTCCAGGTATTTCTTGACTTCCTACTTTTGTGTTCCAGTCCGCTATAATGAAAAGGATATCTTCTTTGTGTGTTAGTTCTAGAAGATCTTGTAGGTCTTCATAGAACCATTCAACTTCAGCTTCTTCAGCATTACTGGTTGGGGCATAGACTTGGATTACTGTGATATTGAATGGTTTGCCTTGGAAACAAACAGATCATTCTGTCATTTTTGAGACTGCATCCAAGTACTGCATTTCTGACTCTTTTGTTAACTATGATGGCTACTCCATTTCTTCTAAGAGATTCTTGCCCACTGTATTAGATATAATGGCCTGAGTTTAAATTACCCATTCTCGTCCATTTTAGTTCTCTGATTTCTGAAATGTTGACTCTTGCCATCTCCTGTTTGACCACTTCCAATTTGCCTTGATTCATGGACTTAACATTCCAGGTTCTGATGTAGTATTACTCTTTACAGCATCGGACTTTACTTCCATCACCAGTCACATCCACAACTTGGTGTTGGTTTTGCTTTGACTCCATCTCTTCATTCTTTCTGGATTTATTTCTCCACTCTTCTCCAGTAGCATATTGGGCACCTACTGACCTGGGGAGTTCATCTTTCAGTGTCCTATCTTTTTGCCTTTTCATACTGTTCATAGGGTTCTCGACACAAGAATACTGAAGTGGTTTGCCAGTCCCTTCTCCAGTGGGCCATGTTTTGTCAGAACTCTCCACCAAGACCCATCTGTCTTGGGTGGCCCTACAAGACCCAACTCTCCACCAAGACCCATCTGTCTTGGATGGCTCATAGTTTCACTGAGTTAGACAAGGCTGTGGTCCATGTGATCAGATTGGTTAGTTTTCTGTGATTGTGATTTTCAGTCTGTCTGCTCTGACGGAGATGGATAGAGGCTTATGGAAGCTTCCTGATGGGAGAGGCTGACTGAGGGGGAAACTTGGTCTTGTTCTGATCCATAGGACCATGCTCAGTAAATCTTTAATCCAATTTTCTGCTGATGGGTGGGGCTGAGTTCCCTCCATTATTTACCTGAGGCCAAACTATGGTGGAGGTAATGAAGATAATGAGGACCTCCTTCTAAAGGTCAGTGCCCCAAACCCTGCAGCAGGCCACCACTGAATCATGCCTCCACTGGAGATGCCTGGACACTCACAGGCAAGTCTGGGTCAGTCTCTTGTGGGATCACTGCTCCTTTCTCTCAGGTCCTGGTGTGCACAGGTTCTGTTTATGCCCTCCAGGAGTCTGTTTCCCCGTCCTGTGTAAGTTCTGGAGGCTCTGTGGTGGGTTAATGGTGACCTCCTCCAAGAGGACTTATACCATACCCAGGTCTGCTGCATCGAGATCCCCTGCCCCTGTGGCAGTCCACTGCTGACCTGCACTTCCACTGGAGACACTCAAACACAGTTCTGCCTCAGTCTCTGTAGGGTCTCTGGGTCCTGGTGCACACAAGGTTTGTTTGAGCCCTCTGAGCATCTCTGGCAGGTATGGGGTTTCATTCTAAACACAACCGATTTTGCCCCTCCTACCATCTTGCTAGAGCTTCTTCTTTGCCCTTGGACTTTTTATCTCCTTTGCAACTTTTTATCTCTGTATAAATGGAAAAGTATTATATCCTTAAAGGCCAGAGTCTTGAGAATGGGCTATCAAGTAGGTAACATTCTTTTACTAAGGTGCAAATCCAGCATGACTAAGCACAGGCCAAAGAGCACAAAGGTTACAGCAAAAAGGTATAGATTCAATATGGAATCAGGTTTGTTCTTCTTTGTTATAGTAAGAAGTAAAGCTTAGTTTAAAAAAACTACCAAAATGCCCCTACATATTTGCGATTACTTACATATTACTCCTAATTGAATCAATACTATTGGAGCATGCAGTATACCTAGTTTAGCACTAGGAAACGGAATTTAAAAATTTGTTTCTGTAGACAAATACCAGTTAACTAAAATCTGATGTTTAGCAGCTGCCCCTATTGCCACACCTGTGGCAATTCCAACTGTCAAAAGTCCTAGCATAGTGTCCTAGGGGAAAATGAAGAACTCAAGCTTGGTGTCATACATGCCTTACTCATTCATTCTGATTTCATCCACACATTCATTCATTTACTCAGTTTCTTTCATAGAACATTCAAAAATATGTAAATGGCCACTAGCTTCCTGACACTCTGCTAGAGCCTGGTACCTGTATCAGCAGAGCTAGTAATCAATTATAACAGAGTTGCTAAGACCATGTGCTTTGAGCCTGGGCTCAAATACTGGTTTTTGCCACTTGGTAACTTTGTGACCTTGGGCAAATTATATGAATATTTAAGGCAGTTTTCTCATTTTTTAAATAGTAAAAGGGCTTCCCTGAAGCTCAGTTGGTAAAGAATCATCCTGCAAAGATGGTAAAGAATCATTGAACCTGAAGCTCAGTTGGTAAAGAATCATCCTGCAAAGATGGTAAAGAATCATTGAACCAGACCCTGGTTCAATTCCTGGGTCAGAAAGATCTGCTGGAGAAGGGGTAGATTACCCACTCCAGTGTTCTTGGGCTTCCCTTGTGGCTCAGCTGGTAAAGAATCCACCTGCAAATGAGAGAGACCTGAGTTTGATCCTTGGGTTGGGAAGATCCGAAGGGAAAGGCTACCCACTCAAGTCCAGTATTCTGGACTAGAGAATTCCATGGACTGTATATTCCATGGGGTCATAGAGTTGGACAAGACTGAGTGAATTTCACAAGTAGTAATGATAGCAGTAGGACTTTGTTTATATTATTTCTGTGAGTTAATGCATGTGCTGTGTTGAGCACACACTGTCAGCTATTAATATTTATCAACATTAAAAGCTCTGAGAGCTTGGATAGAAGAATGGGCAGAGTATGACAGGAGCAAATCATTTTTCTGCCACATCCAGGTTTAATCTTAGAATACAGGTAACCACACTAGGACTCAGTTTCCTTGTCTGAAAAATACAGGAAACATTTTCCCACAGTAGGTTTTGAAGAGAATTAAAAGAGATACCACGTTAAAAACTCCCCAAGATGCCTGGCAGGTGACACACTCTCAACTACTGGGAGCTGTTCCTCCTGAAATACAATGGTGGGCATAGCAGTTACAGAACAAAATACAAAGGATTTGTCCTGGGCAAGGAAAGGAGTCTGATATAAGAAGAAGATGGCTACAACAAGACACTACCTGAGGAGGCATTTTGGGTTCCTCACAAGATGGAGATAAAAAGTTTGCTGAAGAGCACAAATCCAGCCAACTCAACCCAAATTCACTTTTCCAGTCTGCCTGAAATTACCCAAGTTATTATCCTGGGACTCATATCACTTCAACTCCTTCACTTACAGCCAAAGTCCAGCAGCATCTTGAAACAGTGGGCAAAACATTGAGCAGCTTAACCTGGTTTTGTTTCCCTGAAACAGATTGTTGATTAATTGAACATGGAGTTATTTTACAGAAATAGAACTGTGCATGTACAAAATGGAAATCCATGTCTCTAAGATGACCTCAGGACACAGAATCTTAAGTATATGGAACTTAATCTTAAGCATATGGATCTCTGAGAACAGAAATCTTGCCACCAGAGTGCTTTTTTGAGGTGAGAAGTCTTTTAGTAAGGAGAATCTGGATTCCAGCAGCACAAGTAGCTCCTACAAACTGATTCAAGACTAGCCAATCAGTTTACAAGCTTGAAATTCCCCTAAACTCTAAAATTTTGCCTTAAACCCTGGATCAGTGAGACAGATTTGAGATAGTTGCTTCCTCTCTCCTTGTCAGCTGACCTTGCAAATAAAGCTCTTTCTTTTCTCAAAAGCCAGTGCCATAGTGTTGGCTTCTATGAGTGTTGGGCAGTGAGCCATTACTAGGTGACAATCTGTCCCCAGATGACCTCTCCAACCAAGTTTCCCTCTCTGCACCAACACTGCAGTCAGTCTGCTCCCATTCCCCTGGCTCTCCTGTTTCCTCTGTGTGCCCACTATTCCCCTCCTTAACGTTTAGTCCCATGTACGATCCACTTTCATGTATTCAAATTCTACCTAGTCTGCTGGACTGGATTTAATCTCCATCTTTATAGGAAGTTTCCCCCCACTCTACCAGTTGAAATCAACTTTCTTTGCACTCGACTTATAGACTGCTCTGTTTTCTCTGTGCTTCTCTTAAAGTACACACCACTTTTTCCTTCATCTTAGAGGTGCATTTTAACCTTGCACTACCTTAGAAGCTTCTTGAGGTCATGCTTTATTTCCAACATCATCCTTTTGTCATCCAAAGGGCCAGGGCAGCATTTCCCACACAGGCATATCATAAGTGTTTTTTGACTGTTCTAGACTAGAAAGATCATCCATGACAGCCAACATGCACATAAACTGCAAAATGTGATGTGATAACTCAATAAACTCCAAGCATCTACACTACAGGGAAAGCAGTAATAAAGATGAATTTTGTGGTAACCGTTTGGTTCAGCTACACAGCCGTCCTGGCAGCACAACCTTGCTAACAGAAGTGAGGCTGAGATGTGGGGAGTCACACAGCTGGAGGACTCAATCAGGAAGTCTCACTTCTCTCTCTGAACTTTGTCCCAGAGCTTCTGGACTTGGCACATGTCACTGGCTTGGATGGCCACTCGGGGTAGGAATCAATCAAGTCTTGATTGAGTGAGTGAGTGAAGTTGCTCAGTCGTGTCCAACTCTGCGACCCCATGGACTGTAGCCTACCACGCTCCTCTATCCATGGGATTTTCCAGGCAAGAGTACTGGAGTGAATTGCCATTTCCTTCTCCAGAGGACCTTCCCGACCCAGGGATCAAACCCAGGTCTTCTGCATTGTATGCAGACACTTTACCATCTGAGACACAAGGGAAGTCTTGGATGGACCCAAATTTCAAGGGTGACCGTGACACATGTCTATTGCCCTACCTTGGACTACTTGGGGCAAAGAGAATCACTGAAATGATGTTTAGGCCTCAGTCTCCCTGTGACATAATAAGAAATGTGTGTGTGCGTGTGTGTGTGTGTATTTGAGGAAAGGCAGGTTTCCAAGTTAATATATAGTTTTATTAACATAGATTAGGAGAACAATGTATGAGTAAAACATACTAGCTTGTTGAGCCCTTATTGTTTCCGAGTCTTAAGCAGAACCGACTTGAAGAAAGACAAAGTCCAGGGTAAATACATAGTTCATTAACATAGTTTAAGAAAAACATTTCCATAAGAAAAATGCATTGGTAACCTTCCCCTAGTTCCAGAAACAGAGCTCCCAAATCTCTCGTCATTTTCTGAGTGATAAGGGTACTGTGAGTGTCTTGTTCTAATAGTTGATCTTTGACCCTGGTTTTGACACAAAGCCCATGTAATTTCCTGAGCAATAGTGAGAGAGTAACAGGCAAGAAGGTTAGGGGTCTCCAAACAGAGAAAATAGGCTGCAAGTGTCAGATGGTTTTTTATATCTCTCTTAAGTGGCAGGAGGAAACAAACTACAAGTGTCAGATTTTTTTTCCCTTTTCTATACAAAATTAAAAGGAGGTTTCTCTTAAAATTCTGGGTTGCCATGATGACATCTGGTTCCACCTGAACTCTTCTCAAACCTTGAGCTAACCAATGCAATTTTCTTATGGAAATGTTTTTCTTAAACTATGTTAATGAACTATGTATTTACCCTGGACTTTGTCTTTCTTCAAGTCGGTTCTGCTTAAGACTCGGAAACAATAAGGGCTCAACAAGCTAGTATGTTTTACTCATACATTGTTCTTCTAATCTATGTTAATGAAACTATATATTAACTTGGAAACCTGCCTTTCCTCAAGATTCATGTCAATCGTTTTATGGCCCGGGATGACTCACCTTGTGCCAATGTTATCTCAGAATGCATGTTGTGGGTGAAGGGCCTGGTGCCACTCTGAGTTTTGAGACATTTCTTTTCTCTAATTAACAACTTGCTGATAGGTATATAACATACTGCTACAGGCTAGCAGGGGGGCACTCTTTCTGCCCCCTTCTGATGTCTATGTCAGAAGCTCCATTGATCTCTTTTATACTTTAATAAAACTTTATTACAAAAGCTCTGAGTTATCGAGCCTCGTTACTGGCCCCAGACTGAATTCCTCTCCTCCAGTGGCCAAGAATCCCGGCATCTTTCATGGCTCAGCAACAAACTTTCAATAGGACCATCTTTTGTTCTAGTGAAGTGACTCCAGGGAGGCTCCTGAATGGGGACTGATCACCAGAGAGACCAAGCATGATCAGAAGCTTGGAACTTTCAGTCACACTTAACTCCCATCCTCTTGGGAGGGGAGAAGAGCTGGAGGTTGAATTAATAGCCAATCATGGTTATGTGATGATGCCTTTATTAAAAAAATCTCTGAAGCACAGGTTTCAGAGAGTTTCCAGGTTGGTGGACACATGGAGGTGCCGGGAGGCATGCAGGCTCTGTGCCCCTTCCCCACATTTTGCCCTATGTCCTTTTTCATCTGGATGTTCACTTATATCCTTTGAAACATCCTTATGAGACCAGTTTGAAGGCGGCAATTCCCACAACCCTCCCCTCAGGTACAATAATGTTACAGAACCGCTCACAAAACTCACACAATTCCCTCATTCTCTGGGGGGCACCAGGACATGTGACCTTCCATGATTAGTGAGAAGTGATGATATAGGACCCTGTGCACTGGCGGTCAGAAATACAAGTGACAACTCAAGTACAAGTGGTGTCTGCAGTGGGGACAATCTTGTGGGGTCGGCACTAACCCTTAGCAGTTAGTGTCAGAACAGAGTTAAACTGTAGGCAACCACTCAGTGTCCACAGAGAACTAGAGAATTACCTGGTGTAGAAAAACCCACACATTTGCTTCGGGAGGGTTCAGAGAGTAATAGAAAGTGTTTCTTCTCCTTTAACTCCCCAAATTTCATAGGAAAATCTGCCAGTCCCTCCCATCCTGAGAAAGAATCTTGATATGGAAGGATTAAAGGAAGGAAGGAGGGAAGAGTAACAGGGAGGGAGGAAATAGAAAGCAAGGGCAGAATTTAGCTAACAGCATATCCTTGTAACCACCACTCTTGAATTCTAACCTGTTTTGTCCACCATTTGATGGTCTACAGCTACGTGCTACAGAGTCTCACCTGGGCTTTCATATGCTTAATGTGTGCAACTGAAATGCCATTTTTAGGGTAAGGAAACTGACACCCTCTGGTTAGCACATAAAACACTCAACTCTAACATGTCTAAAAGGCCCCATTAGGGTCCTGCAGGACCCCATAGGCCTGGCTCATCTTTATAAAATTACTTCTCTTAGGACTTTCCTGGTGGTCCAGTGGATAAGACTCTGCCTTCCAATATAGAAGACTTGGGTTCAATCCCTAGTCAGGAAACTAAGATCTTATATGTTGCCCAACAACATACTGAGCGTAGGCCCACTACTGAGCCCATGTGCTGCAACAGAAGATCCCGTGTGCCACAACTAAGACCTGATGCCGCCAAATAAATACTAAAAACGCAAATCAATGCATACTAAAAAGAAAAATTCTCTCCCAGTTCTAGCTTGGGTGGAGGGTAGAGAAATGCTCTTAGGTAAAGGCCACTATATGAACAGATGAGCAGATTGACCAATGGGGGGAAGGGTTTCACAAAAACTTTAGAATTTTTTTTAAAATAGAGTTTTCAATTACTCAAACTTAGTCTGGTATAACATAGTATTTTCCTCTTCATTCAAACCCTCATTTTTTTCAAAGGAAATTTAATTTAAACAGTGTGCTGTTATAATTAAATAAAGGACTCAGTCATTCAAATACTAAAATTCTTGCTTGAAAAATAAATCTTTCCTGGCTTTCAGGATTGCCAGGGAGTTTTTAAAGGAACTGTGGCAGCTTTGAGCTAAGAGTTTTCACAGAGCCAGGGTGAGAAATTTAACCAAGAATCTATCATTTGAATATGTTGTGTGGAGCCTGAGGTGGATGAAGCTTCTCTCCTTACCCTCATCATTCTGACTACAAGCGTAACTGAAGCTCTGATGTTTCTGAGAGAACTCAGGAGCCTCAGCAATCTTTCATTCTTGGTGAGTCCACAGCACAGTGTATCACACATCTTGAAGAACAACCTGCTGTTCTGTAAATCCCAACGCGCAGCAAATGCCACATGAAAAAAATCTGTGGTAATTTCAGCTGTGTTAGTTTATCACCAGTAATGCTTCATCCCAGCCACTGACAACCAAAATAATCAGCTGACGATTATTCTCCTGGATAAAATATGAAGTTTTAAATGGAAACACAGGACAGAATGAGGATGCTTGCAGAAAATTGAGAAACAAATTTAACTTCTGGGGAGAAGACCTGACAGATTCTCTTCCAATACACCAGGAAATGCCTGATTATTTTCTGCATTATGACAATACTTCCCCCATGAATATGGGGTCATTTGCTATATGCTCAACTGAGGACAAAGAATCCACACTAGGGTCTGGTTCCAATTAGGTGTAAGAATCCAATTGGATAGCCTCAGACAAGGTCACCATCTAAACATTGTCAACGGTGAGGCAGATGGAGATTTGGAGAGAGAGAAGGGAGCGGAGCCATAAGGAACTATGTTAAAACACAAACCTAGTCCTTTTTCCTCCTTTGGACAACCACCTGGATGGCTAGTTGTCCTCTTCTGGATAAGGGCATGTTATTTCCCATCCTGACACATAATGACACTCTCATTTTATTTCAGCTCAATATTAAAGATTTAGGAATTGATATAGAAGTTCACTCCTAGGGCAAAGGACCAGGGTCCTACATCATCACTTCTCATTATTCAGGGAAAGTTTTGTGTCCTGGTGGCCCCAGAGGATGAGGGAGTGTGTGAAAGAGCAGTGCATCTTACCTGTGATATAAAAGTCATATCCCAGGAAGACAATTCAAGGCAAGAAAGCCAATCAAGCAAAGTTATCAGTCTATAGCAGTATGTGCAAACTAAATGAAGGGAGGGTAAACAACCAGTTCAGTTGAGAGAGAAGTGGGCAAACCAACAGGGACTGGATAAACTCTAAATGCTGTTTACCAAAACATGGGCATTAACGGATGAAACAGGCTCACTTAGAAGAGATGTGTAAGGACAAAGATGCCCATATACTCAGCTACAACATTAATTAAGCAGTTCCTATATGCCACTCTTCTAACAGCTTTATATATATTATCTCATTTCACCCTCACAACCCAGGTACCTGATTAGGTACAGTGATCATCATCTCCTTTGTTTAGGTGAGGAAGCCAGGACACAGAGTTGTTGAGTAGTTTGCTAAATCCCCCGGCTAGCAAGTAGAAAAGCTGACATTCAAACCCAGGAGTTGACTCCATGGTCCGTGAGCTGTAATCAACAAGCTGGTAGGCTCTCTGACCAGCAAAAGTCTGTACCCAGCACTCACTAAATATTCAGAGATTCAGACAATACACCCATGTTGGCAGGATTACTTTAGAAGTGGGGTAGCATTTGATCTCAAAAGAAGAATTCACCCTCTCCAGCACAGTAGACCCCAGAGTCCAGGAGACAGGTCATGCCAGAAACATGGTCACCAGGATGTTTCCATCCTGGAAGAATAGAAAACTCCAAATATGGATAGAAGGAGACCCATGTTCCTTCTTGGACCCTGCAGACCAGGATTTAATCTCCTCATATTCACAATGTTCAGTAAAACCCCAATTGTGGAGTTAGTATTAACTAGCAATGCTTTCAGCAGAAAATTGAATAAAAGAGTTATTTAAGGCATTAAAAGTGGGAAAGTTGAGCATGAAGGTAAAGACACCTCATAAAATGGTTAATTAGAAAAGTATTTTAAATATTATAAATACTTACACTTTGAATATTCCAAATATTTGCATAACTTTATACCAAGAGGAGCCTTAACAAATTTTCAAACTTCCAGAAGCTATAAAAAGATATGAGTATTGTTTTCCTTGTACTTGTTTTTAAGCAGAGCTCAGGAATTGTCCAGCAAACCCAAAATGAGGCATATTTTCCTTCAGTAAATGTGACAGAACCTGCTCTCAAATCTGGTCTAAATTCCCTGCTCCTGCTTTTGTATCACGCTCATTACATCCTTTTCTTCCAAGTGAGCTCTGCTTTAAGGATCAGGGATGCACAGGGCATCACAGAAAGCCCTCCACTCATAAAGTCTGCATTCTAGTGGACAAGATAGATATTGAACAAGCGAATATTTGGGATATCTGTGGGTTCTACTTAACAGTGTGAGAGAAATACACAAGAGCCTGTGATGAACAATAATAGAAGGAAAACCCGCTTCAGGATGGATGACAAGCACAGCTTCTCTGTGGATGTGATATTTCAAATAAGATGAAGAACTGTAGCTTTTTGGCTTTTTTTTTTTAAGATAAAATTAACAAATCTTTAGCTGGTCTCACTAAGAAAAAAGAGCACTACATATATAAAATCAGAAATGACAGAGGAGACATTACAACTGATGCCGCAGAGGTACAAAGAAGCATAAGAAACGACTGTGAACCAGTGATACACCTACAAATTGGATAGCCTAGGATAAATATAGAAAGCTCTAGAAATATACAGCCTACAAAGACTGAATCAGGAAGAAATAGAAAATCAGAACAGATCAATAATAAATGAAGAAACTGGGTCAGTAATCAAAAGCCCCTCAACAACAAAAAAGTCCAAGAACAGTCAGTTTTACTGGTGAACACTAGCAAAAAAACAAAAAACCATGGCATCCAATCCCATCACTTCATGGCAAACAGATTGGAAAACAGTGACAGACCTTATTTTCTTGGGCTCCAGAATCATTGAAGATGGTGACTGCAGTCATGAAATTAAAAGACGGTTGCTCCTTGGAACAGAGAAGGCAATGGCACTCCACTCCAGTACTGTTGCCTGGAAAATCCTATGGACTGAGGAGCCTGGGAGGCTGCAGTCCATGGGGTCGCTAAGAGTCAGATACGACTGAGCGACTTCACTTTCACTTTTCACTTTCATGCACTGGAGAAGGAAATGGCAACCCACTCCAGTGTTCTTGCCTGGTGGACTGTCGTCTATGGGGTCACACAGAGTCGGACACGACTGAAGTGACTTAGCAGTAGCAGCTCCTTGGTAGAAAAGCTATGACCAACCTAGACAGTGTATTACAAAGCAGAGACATTACTTTGCTGACAAAGGTCCATATAGCCAAAGCTATGGTTTTTCCAGGAGTCGTGTATAGATGTAAGATTTGGACAACAAAGAAGGCTGAGTGCTGAAGAATTGATGATTTCAAACTGTAGTGTTAGAGAAGACTCTTGAGAGTCCCTTGGACAGCAAGGAGATCAAACCAATCAATCCTAAAGGAAATCAACCCTGAATATTCATTGGAAGGACTGATGCTGAAGCTGAAGCTCCAATACATTGGCCACCCATGTGAAGAGCCAACTCATTGGAAAAGATCCTGATGCTGGCAAAGATTGAAGGCAGGAGGAGAAGAGGGGTGGCAGAGAATGAGATGGTTGAATGGCTTCACTGTCTCAATGGACATGAGCTTGAGCAAACTCCAGGAGATGGTGAAGGACAGGGAAACCTGGTGTGCTGCAGTCCATGGGGTCTCAAAGAGTCGGACATGATTGAGCAACTGAACAATATTAGTGAACACTTAAAGAATAATTAATACCAATCCCTCTCAAAGTCTTCCAAAAAATTGAAAAGGGGGGCACTCTCAAATTCATTTTACCAGGCCAGCATAACCCAGATATCAAAGCTACAGGACACTACAGTTTTAGAAAGCCTACACACTAATATCTCTGATGAAAACAGATGCAAAAAATTCTCAACAAAAGATTTGTTGTTACTGTTCAGTTTGCTAAGTCATGTCCAACTCTTTGCAACCCCATGGACTGTAGCATACCACTTCCCTGTCCTTCATTGTCTCCCAGAGTTTGCTCAAATTCATATCCATTGAGATGGTGAAGCCATCCAACCATCTCACTCTCAGCCATCTCCTTCTCCTCTCTCCCTTAATCTTTCCCAGCATCAGAGTCTTTTCCAATGATTCAGCTCTTTGCATCAGGTGACCAAAGTATTGGAGCTTCAGCATCAGTCCTTCCAAACAATATTCAGGGTTGACTTCCTTTAGGATTGACTGACTGGTTTGATCTCCTTCAGTCCAAGGAGATATACTAACTGAATTCAACAGCATAGCTCTAGTATTCAAAAGAGTGTGGTGCTAGCATAAAAATAAGAGACATAAACCCATGGAACAGAGTTGAGAGCCCAGAAATAAACCCTTGAATACATGGCCAATTAATATTTGACAAGGGAGCCAAGAATACCCTATGGGGAAATCATAGTCTCCTCAATAAATGGTGTTGGAAAAATTGGATTCACATGCAGAAGAATAAAATTGGGCCCCTAACTTACATCACTCACAAAATTGTCTGGAAATTGAAAAAAAATAAAATAAACATAACTGAAACCATAAAACTCCTAGAAGAAAACATAGGGGTAAGACTCCTTGACATAGAATTTAGCAATGATTTTTTTTTTGGTGGGGGGGGTTGGGATTTGACACCAAAAGCACAAGCCACAAAAGCAAAAGCAAAAATCAACAAGGACTACATCAAACTAAAAATTTTATGCACAGCAAAAAAAAAGGAAAAGGAAATCTACAGAATGGGATAAAATATTTGCAAATCATATACCTGTTAAGGGATTAATTTTCAAAATATATAAAGAATCAACACAATAACAAGAAAATTAAATAATCTAATTTTAAAATGGGTAAAGAAACTAAATATATATATTTCCAAAGAAGATATACAAATAGTCAACAGGTACATGGAAAGATATTCAATGTCACTAATTATCAGGGACATTAGGGAAATGTCAAAACCATATTCACAGTTGTTAGACTGGCTAGAATCAAACGACAAGAAAGAAGAAGTGTTGGTGAGGATGTGAAGAAAGGGAACCCGTGTGCACTGGTGGTGGGAATGTAAATTTGTACAGCCAGTATGGAGAAGGAAATGGCAACCCACTCCAGTACTCTCGCCTGGAAATCCCATGGATGGAGGAGCCTGGTCGGCTACAGTCCATGGGGTCGCAAAGAGTCAGACATGACTGAGCGACTTCCCTTCCGTTTATGGAAAGCAGCATAAAAGTTCCTCACAAAATTAAAAATAGAACTACCATAGTATCAGCAATTTCACTCCAGGGTATGTAACCAAAGAAAATGAAAATAAGATCTTGAAGAGATACCTGTATTATCGTGTTCATTGCAGCATTATTCATAATAGCCAAGATATAGAAAAAACCCGTGTCTATCAGCAGATGAATGAATACAGACGTGGTACACATCAGTGGAATATTATCCAGCCATGAGAAGGAAAGAAATTCTGCCATTTGTGACATGGATGGGCCTTAAAGGCATAATGTTAAGTGAAATAAGTCAGAGAAAGACAAATGCTGAGTGATATCATTTATATGTGGAATCGAAAACGAAACCAAATTGATAAAAACAGAGTAAAATGGTGGTTTCCAGGGCTGGAAGGCGAAGCAAATGGAGAGGCTGGTCAAAGGGTACAAGCTGATTAAGTTCTGGAGTATATAGCACAGTGACTACAGTTGATAATACTTTAATATACACCTTAAGCTTACACAACACTCTATGGCAACTACATCTCAATAAAGTTGAGCGGAAAAAAAGATTCCACTGTAGAGAAAGTCACAGAAGACCTAGAACTTGAGCTTTTCCTATTGCACAAGATTTAGGACATGATGATTGTGGTAAAATAATGTTTATTAAATTTTTATAGAAATCCTACAATCCCATTGCTGTCCCTTACCTACCCTATGGCTCAGAGGTTAAAGCGTCTGCCTGCAATGCAGGAGACCTGGGTTCGAGCCCTGGGTTGGGGAGATCCCCTGGAGAAGGAAATGGCAACCCACTCCAGTATTCTTGCCCAGAGAATCCCATGGACGGAGGAGCCTGGTGGGCTACAGTCCACGGGGTCGCAAAGAGTCAGACATGACTGAGAGACTTCACTTTCACTTTCATCTACCCTATCAAATCTACTTCTCCCATTTGGGGGCTGCTCTTACCCTGATATTATCACATATATCACTTTTCCTCCAAATCACCTATTTTGATATAACTGGTCTATTTTGTACTCCCTAAGGAGGTGGCATCTGTTTCTTACTTCCTCCTCAGCTTCTCCCAGATATTCTCTCCATCAGAATCACCCTTCTCCCTTTCTTTGTCCAAGTCCAGCTGGTTTCATCTATTGATGACATTTTCCCTGGATACCTCTACCTATAGGGTTTCCCTGGTGGCTCAGATGGTAAAGAATCTGCCTGCAATGCAGGAGAACCAGGTTTGATCCCTGGATTGGGAAGATCCCCTGGAGAAGGGAATGCCAACCCACTCTAATATTCTTGCCTGGAGAATCCCAAGGACAGAGGAGGCTGGTGGGCCACAATCTGTGGGGTCACAAAGAGTTGGACATGACTGAGTAATGAATATTTTCACCTTAACCTCTATCTACAAGTGACCTGTGAACACCTACAACCCACAATGAATGCATCACTTGATGCTTGGTGTGCACTGCCTTGACTGTACACTAACNAGGCTGGTGGGCCACAATCTGTGGGGTCACAAAGAGTTGGACATGACTGAGTAATGAATATTTTCACCTTAACCTCTATCTACAAGTGACCTGTGAACACCTACAACCCACAATGAATGCATCACTTGATGCTTGGTGTGCACTGCCTTGACTGTACACTAACTTTTCAGTACTGGTATCTAATCTCTTCAAATAAGCCACGTACAATTTGAGGTCATGTGCTTCTTTGCATATATCTTTGCTGACACACAGTGACTAGATAACTGCCTCATAGTCACTTATAACATTTGGTCACCATATTGTATTTGGCAATTTACTTAACTTTCTCCTTAATAACTCTTGCATCCAATTAAGCATGAAGTCCTACTGTGTCAGATTTCTTTAGATCTCTCATATCTATATGTCTCTTACCATCATCTCATCCACCCCTACTCTGGTTCAGCCAACCATTATTTCCCCACTTTGATCAGTGGAATAACCTCCTAACTGGCATTTCTGCCTCCACTGTTACCCCTACGAACCACTCAATGTGCAAGGCCAGAGTGGACTTTCTAAATTGCATATTTGATTATGTCACTACTCTGATGAAACCTCCTCTATGCGTGCCCATTGTACTTAGTGTGAAAACCAAAAGTATCTCCTAGTCTCTAAGGCCCTGCCCACTTCTTGCATTTTGAAGCCACTCTTACTCTGATACCAGGAAAAGTCTTTTGTGCGGCAAAACTTTAATTTCTACCTGCACATTCTGTGTCCATGTCTCTATCATGTTTGTTCTTGCTCATCCTTCAGAGAACATCTCATGGATTCTCCCTCAGAGGATGTGTTACATCATATCTTCATAGCTTGTGGTCTTACCCTTTGCATCTCTGGTCACAAGCATGAGTCTATAAATAATTAAGTAATGTGTGATTTCATGTCAGTCTCCCTAACTACATCTACATTCCCAGGAAGAGAAACCTTTATTTTCTTGTTCACTATTTTATCCTGAACTCCTAGCTCAGTGCCTGGATTAGAGTAAACCTTAAGTATGTTAAATAAACAAATTTACAGTTTAAGTATAAGCTCTTCAAAACATGAAGTCTGTCTTAATCACTCTTTTTCTCTCTATACCTTGCCTAAGGTCATTCACATAGTAGACACAAAATTTTTGGTTGGTCAAGAATTTGTTCAGGTTTTTCCATACCATCTTACAGAAAAAAACTGAACAAACATTTTGGCCAATTCCATACATATTTTTTGTAATAAGCACCTCTTTTTATAGTGTTAGCTTTGTATTTTACCAAAGTTCAAGGATGCTAAGAAAGTAGTAAGCATGGAATTTTGAAAAAAGAAACATTAAATGATGGGCTTTTTTAAAAATGCAAAACTTTTGGTGCTGATTTAGGTCAAACACAAATATGTATTTACCTCTACTGCATAGAGTAAACTGTGGAAAATTCTGAAAGAGATGGGAATACCAGACCACCTGACCTGCCTCTTGAGAAATCTGTATGCAGGTCAGGAAGCAACAGTTAGAACTGGACATGGAACAACAGACTGGTTCCAAATAGGAAAAGGAGTACGTCAAGGCTGTATATTGTCACCCTGNAAAAAAGTTGAAGACAAGAAAATTTGTTTTCTCCCCTTGTGACTTCAAGCAGTTTGCCTTCATAATTGCTTTTTATTAAGTGGTTGATGGAGTTATCTGCTCAATAGAATAATATCAACTTAGATTGCTGTATGCTTAGGCAGTAAAACTCACACCAGGGTTCAAATTAATACTAATTTTGTCTCCACTTCTGGAAGCATGAGCACTAGCGCTAAATCTCCCTGGAGGATTCTGAAATGTTCCATTGTGGAGGCTGGAATGTGTTTGTTCTGGGAGGTCTTCAACCTTTTGGAATTGGTAGCTGTTTCATAGACATTAAAGAGGAAAGAGCAGCAGAAATACTGAATAGAAACAGATGAGTAAAGGCCGTTATTGCTTTGTTCAAGTCTTTGTTCTATATATTCAAAGTAGCTGATTTATGTTTCTCCCACAGAAATGGTGAGAAGCAACAACTTTTTTGCTTTTAAAAAGTAATGTTGATTGTCTTTCATGTTTAGAATACATAATTATTTTAGAAAATTTAGATACTACAGGGAAATATAAAAAGGAAAACAAAATGAGCCATAATCCCACAGCTCAGTTACTATTTAGCNATGGACAGGGAGGCCTGGCATGCTGTGATTCATGGGGTTGCAAAGAGTCGGACATGACTGAGCGACTGAAATGAACTGAACTGAACTGAACTGAACTGAACTGCCTAGAGAGCTAAGGCTTGGATTTGCATATGAAGCTATGATCTTGAATTTACCAGTCTTCAAATAAAATATGACTCTAGACCCAAAGTTTGGACAACATCTATGAATACAGAGGGGGCTTCTCTGGTGGCTCAGCAATAAAGAAAATGCCTGCAATGCAGGAACTGCAGGAGACGCAGGTTTAATTCCTGGGTCGAGAAGATTCCCTGGTGGCTCAGACGGTAAAGAACCTGCCTGCGATGCAGGAGACCTCGGTTCAATCCCTGGATTGGAAAGATCCCCTGAGGAGGGCATGGCAACCCACTCCAGTATTCTTGTCTAGAGAATCCAATGGACAAAGGAGCCTGACGGGCTCCAGTCCATAGGATCATGAAGAGTCAGACTTGACTGAAGAGACTTAGCACACACAGCACGTAAATACAGATAAGAGCAATTTCCTACACTAAACCTGGTTTAAAGGTCAGTCATTGTTTGGTTGTTGAATGATGTGTTCTTATACTGTTGCACTTACAAAAATAAGCAGGACATTTGTTTTGAGTTATCAGAGAATTTGAATCTTGGCAGCTTCCACCTCTGCTGTACGCAGAGCCAGGGTCTCTCAGACATAAGCTACTCTCTTAGACATTTTCCCAAGCTGTGTTAACTGCTTCAGGCAAGGTGGAAAATATGCCAGGAACAAATGCATCACTAAAGAGCGTGTGGCAGTGATAAACCTCCTAGACTAAACTCAAGATTGCACCCCAAGAAGGGAAGTTTCTGACGGGCACCGCTAATGTATAATAGCAATGCTACCTTCATCGGAAAACAAACCAACCACAGGGCAGCAGTACGGTTTGAAAGTTTCCAAAACTGCGTTTCTAATTTGCATGCCTAGCAATACAACATGTGTTGATAGAGATGAGTTTGCTGAAGTTAAATGTGAGGGGAAAAAAGTCTTGTTGCCTGTTGCTTTAAAGTAGAGATTTCATGAAATGTATTCCCTGGAGCACTCATATAGGATGATAAAGAGGAGGGGTGTCTATAATCCCTCTTGGAGACTCACCATGCCTGCAATCACATTGAAAGCCCTGGAGTAAAGAAATCTGTTAAGCCTGGCATTTCTCAAAATTAATTGAATATGGAGCCTTTTCCTATGTAACATCCTGCTATCATTTATCACTTTTTTGGCTGCTAGGCATCTGCAGCACCTGCCTACATTTAGGGAATTCCCAACTGCGTGAATCTTACTGGGAGGCAAGGCCTATCTCTCACTACAGAAGATGAAAAGGCACATAGTCTCACTCTGCCTCACTTTGTGGAAACCAGGGCCAGTTGGCTGCTTCCCTGGTACTCTGACTCTGGAAGTAAGCGACAGAGAAGCGGGAGCAGTAATGACTCATTCTGGTGGCTACGAGAAGCACAAGGTTCAAGTCCAGCGTCTCAAGTGAGGAAAGGAAAGTGCTGTGTCTGCAGGTGGTGGCGGTGCTCTCCCCACTGGGCTAAACCGGTGGCGTGATTTTGGTTGTGATTCCAGCCACCAACGTCTCCCTTGGCTCCTGATCATTTTTTTGACCTGCTCATCAGTATTCCCGGCTGTGAATTCATCTCTGTGAATTCATGCATTCATTCAAGTCACCCTTCTTTTTTATTTAGGTCATCCAGGATTAATGCCTGTGGCATGTAAATGAGAGTTTTGTTATTACTAGTTCTTAAACATCTGGCAGAGGCAATGCAGAACTACCTTCTTTTTTCTTTTTTTTTTTTTAACTTTTTATTTTATATAGGAGTATAGTCGATTAACAATGTTATGATAGTTTCAGGGGAAAAGCAAAGGGACTCAGCCATACATATACATGTATCCATTCTCCCTCAAACTCCCCTCCCATCTAGTTTGCCACTTAACATTGAGCCATTTCCCTCAGTAGGACCTTTTGATTATCCGTTTTAAATATAGTAGTGTGTACACATCCATCCCAAACTCCCTAATTATCCCACCCCCTCCAACCTCCCCCTCCACCTGGCATCCATAAGTTCCTTCTCTAAGTCTGTGAGTCTCTTTCTGTTCTGTAAATAAGTTCACTTGTATCATTTCTTTTTAGATTCCACATATACAGGATGTTGGACAATATTCCTCCTTCTCTGTCAGAGTTACTTCACACAGTATGATAATCTCTAGGTCCATACATGTTGCTTCAAATGGCATTATTTTGTAGCAGAACTACTTTAGAACATGTTACATTTGTGTGTAAGTTGGATGCTAAGAGGAAAATATGGTTAATCAGTGGGCCTTTTCTGCCTTGGTAACCAGACACACTAATACAGATTCCAAAAGCAATTTGCTACTAGGTATGCAGCTTATGAAAACAAAAATGTATCAGAAATAAGATCATGTCTGAGCTCACTCCCAGATAATTTAAGAGGTTTCTAGTAGGCACCACTTAACACCCTCTGATTTGATCATGACCCTTCCTCCTTGACCCTCCCCCAAGCCACAATCATCTAGTATTGACCATTCCCTTTGTCCTTGAACACAATCTAAACTAACCCTTCTGTCTTACTGCTAAGCAGTGTGATCTTCTTTCTGATTATGTGGATTGCAAAACTAAAAAATGGTAATTGTTCAAGACAGAGAGGTTTTAGCCAACATAAGATTGTAAACTGTTAAAATGCTAAAATTTAGCTTAAAAATGCTAAAATTCAAAAAAAAGAGAAAATATGTCAGAGTTTTCCAGGAACTAGAACCAAGTTCAAATGGGCCACCTGAGTAGCAGTAGGAGTTGGCATTCTCCCTGTCTCTGGCCAGGCACTGGGAGATAATGAGCCTGCAGGTAAATACAAATGTTACCATTGGAGAGATATTTTTTCCTCCTTTCCTGGTTGGTGAAAACAGTCTCGTATGTTTCTACTAATAATGTCTTATCGTGGGGATAGAGATGACATATCTCTTCCTAGTGTGGGTGACCTTGGAGTCTCAGCTTGAAATACATCCTCTTCAAATCTGATGTTGTTGCTGTTTATTTTGTCACCTTGGTCTAGCATGTCACTTGTCATAATGGACTGATCATAGATGAAATGGGATTCCCTGCTGTTACTAAGGAAAACCTGGATTTCTGAGCTTAGCCTCTCTCATCTGTACACACTGGCTCATTTCAGCTGATCCTACTTATCTCCCTACCCACACATCCTACTGGTTCTTATAAGAAAATGAGAGGTTCTACACTATGCCTTTTTAAAAGCATGGAAGCAATGTAGATGTCCATCAGCAGATGAATGGATAAGAAAGCTGTGATACATATACACAATGGAGTATTACTCAACCATTAAAAAGAATACATTTGAATCAGTTCTAATGATGTGGATGAAACTGGAGCTGATTATACAGAGTGAAGTAAGCCAGAAAGAAAAACACTAATACAATATACTAACGCATATATATGGAACTTAGAAAGATGGTAACGATAACACTGTATGCGAGACAGCAAAAGAGACACAGATGTATAGAACAGTCTTTTGGACTCTGTTGGAGAGGGAGAGAGTGGGATGATTTGGGAGAACGGCATTGAAACATGTATAATATCATATAAGAAACGAATTGCCAGTCTAGGTTCGATACAGGATACAGGACGCTTGGGGCAGGTGCACTGGGATGACCCAGAGGGATGGTATGGGGAGGGAGATGGGAGGGGGGTTCAGGATTGGGAACATGTGTACACCCATGGCAGATTCATGTTGATGTATGGCAAAACCAATAAAATATTATAAAGTAATAATAATAATAACAAAATTAAATTTAAAAAAATAATAATAATAAAGCATTGACTAATACAAATGATTTCTAGCAAGTTCTTTGTTTTTTACTTTGCCTATGAAAAATATCCAGTCAAACAATTTGGCTTATTTGGAGAGATAATACATTGATTCATTAATTAGGATAGCTTTTCCCTTTTCCCTTCATCCCTCTCTTGGGCTATAAAACTATAACTATCATTTTCCAGGGGTTGAAGAAAGGTTTAGAGGGTCAGAAAGAAAAAAGATAAGAGGCATCCAGTTCTTCAGTGTAAAGCTCAAAAGCTAGGGGTTCAGGTACAAAAATAGAGAATGAAAAACTAAATGTATGAATGAGGACTGGAATCTTCTCCCTTTCAACTGTCCACCAAGGGTCTGATAAGCTCAACGCAACAAACACTCAGCAGGCAGCCAGCAGAAGTGGCCGATTCTAAGGAGCAGGTAACACAAGGTACATGGGCTGGCAGCAGAGAACATGACCAGGTAGAGAACAGAGAGTGTAATGACCTGAGGACATCTGAGTAAACCACTCAAGCTTTCCTAAAGCTTGACACCAACCTGAGGAGAAAGGAGGCTTACTGAAAGAGAGGGGAAAGGGGGCACGGATCCCAAATGCAGCTAATTCTTTAACTTGAAGTGATTGAAAGTGAAAGTGAAGTCACTCAGTCGTGTCCGACTCTTTGCTACCCCATCGACTGTAGCCTCCCAGGTTCCACCGTTCATGGTATTTTCCAGGCAAGAACACTGGAGTGGGTTGCCATTTCCTTCTCCAGGGGATCTTCCCGGTTGAACCTGGGTCTCCCACATTGTAGGCAGACACTTTCCTATCTGAGCCACCAGGGATTGAGAAATTACAAATGTTGACAGATTTCACCTAAAGGTAACAAGATCCCATGTTTCTTTCTTTTTATTTTTGGCTGCACTGGATCTGCTGCTTTGTGTGGGCTTTCTCTGGCTGCAGCAAATGGGCCTATTCTTCGCTGCATTGAGCAGGCTTCTCACTGTGGTGGCTTCTCTTGCTGTGGAGCACAGGCTCCAGGCACATGGGCTTCAGCAGCTGCAGCACTCGGGCTCGGTAAGTTGTGGCTCATGGGCTCTAGAGCACTGACTCAATAGTTGTGGGGCACCAGCTTAGATGCTTCCAGTCGTGTGGGATCTTCTCAGACCAGGGGTCAAACCTGTGTTTCCTGCACTGGCAGGAAGATTTCCTATCCACTACACCAGCAGAGAAGTTCAATCCTACATTTTGTGTATCAGAAAAAAATGGAAGCTCAAGATCAGAAACAAAAATGTTACTACCAAAAAATACACTCCATTTTGTACTGCTGAACTTGAGAACTGTGAAGTTTGTACCCAGTACACTTAGATTTGCTTAAAGGACTCAGGTCTGAGTGCAATCCAAGCAGAACTGGCCTTTCTCATCATCCTGAATTTCTCCAACTCTTCAGAGATTGTTGAACTGGGAAGAGAAGGGAGATGGGGAAAGATGTGGAATGAGGCAGCACCTGGAAAGGTTATGAGAAGTACAAGTCAGAAATGAGGGAAGGAAGGAAACAGGAGGGTGCAAAGAAGAAAGCATCATCATCTGTCTTTTCTGAAGTCCCAGGGGGGACAGATTCCCTCGCTCATCACTTTACAGGCTGGGGGCAATGCAAGAGGGAAAGGTCAGGAGTTGCAGGCTAGTGGGAAGATGTCTGCAGGTGATACAGAAGAGATGGATCAGATGCATGCTTGCAGGAAGCATCTAGCTTAGAAATAGTGATTCTGAGAAATTCAAAAATAAAACACTTTCTTGTATAAGAGTATAAGAAAGATATGCGGTGAAACAGACAATGAAACTAACTTCAAGCTCCTTTATATTTGAGCTGCCAGAGTGATATGATCATCTTCTTACAGCCAAAGTCTGATGGCTTATTCACTTCTAGTGCTATGGCGCAATTCCAGTTCAGGTAATTACATTCTCTTACCTAACTCCTCCTGGAACATCTATTAAATATGTTTCCCATCCCTTCTGGCCCCTGGTTATTTCTTATTCCAAATCTCTAGTACCCAAGGGATGGTGAGCCATGTTAAGCAGCATTTATCACACACCTTGAAATCTCTGAGTGAGAAGTGCTGTAAAAGTGCCCATTGATCTTCTTTAGCAAGAGCAGGCCAGCATTCCATAGGCAGTCCAAATCATTTCCTAGATCTCCCCTCATTATTTACAAGTCTCTCACATTTATCTTAACCCTTTCCCACTTCCTTAATTGTAAGTATCTCAAGAACAAGGATTGTGTCTTTTTCTGGTAGCTTCTAGCAAACTATAAAGACACCACAAAGCCTGGTGACAGATTACTTAATCACACTTGCACCAAGCTGCAGCCGAGTCCTCTTAGGGCCTGTCATAAACTCATACTCCAGAATCTCCCTCACCAAGTCTGCTTTCCAACCTACCTAAACTAAAATAGCTATTAAAAACCATTTTTCCTTGTCTATCTGACATGGATAAAACGACACAGTAAAGAGGAAAGTATGAAAAAGATGAATAAGGTGAGAAAGACATGGGAGAGCGCATAAAGGGTGTCACTCAGTCGGTGCTCATAAACTCCCTGAATCTGCACATAAGCCTACAAAGGAGTGAAACGATCAGTCAGTCAGTGGAGATGTAAACATAGGGCCCTTTGTGGTTGCAGTGGCAGATGCTCACTTAGACAGAGAGCATAGGAAAAAAGGCGTTTGGGTCCCAATTCAGAATCTAGAGAAAGTCACCCCCTGGCTACCCGCCCAGCTGTACTCAGAGCAGCTACTTGTAACTGGGCCTCAGGAATGAAGGGAAGCAAGCACACTCAGGCCGTCTCTCAACGCTGTTTGCCTCCACATATCAGCTTCATTCTGTTTTCTTTTGTTAATTCTCTATACATGGAAGGTCTCTAAGAGTTCCCAGATGATATTTCTGCAGCTTATTCACAGCCTAGAGAGAGATCCTAAAATGAGCCCCAAGTCCAAATGACCTAGGAAGGCCCTCCTTGGTCCTGCTAGAGTCAGGTGTCCACCCCGGGACCATAGGATATCACCACCAAGCGAGTGTGAATGGGGGAGACAGGCTGGAGGAGATCCCGGGTGTGCAACCCCAAAGGTCAAGAGCTAAGAATGGACTAAAGACTGTGTAGAATTGAGTGTATTTTAGCTTAAATATCCAGTCAGTCAGATAGAATAAAAAATGTCAGTGGACTTGTCTCTGTCACCGCTATAAAGCCACCCCTAATGCTAGAAGGGGAGCACTGAGAACCCAGCCCCCTCCCCAGCCACGGCCTCAGTAGCCTGGTGGGATGCTGGAGGACCTCCGCCCCTCACCTACGGGCCTTCCCAGATGCTCAGCTGTGTGGTCATGCCTGTAAAGGCCCATCCACCAGGCCTCGTGCTCCTCAACGTGACACGATAGGTGAAAGACAGAGGAAGGACAGATGCAGGGACATGGAAGGGAAGACAGTGGAGGGGGTGGCGTGTTGACAGCGAAGACAGAGGGTTGACTGGCTGCAGGCCCAGAAGAAGATCAACTCTTTGGGTTCCTTTAGCCCTGCAATTCCCAAGTCTTTCTAGAACTTCAAAGCCCTGGTCCCAAGGCATGCCACCCCACCAGGAGGGAGGCAGTGAGACAACCGGGAAGGACCCAGGTTTTCACCCTACACTCAACAAGTCACTTCCATCCTTAGCGTCAGTTCCCTCCTTGGTAATACAGTGGACTGGTCTGTGTGTTTGCCATTACCTCTCCGCAGCTATTAGCTTTTATCCCTGTGATAACAGCTGACCTAGGCAGGAGGAAAGATCAATAAATTAACAGGTAACATTGCACAAGAGACAAGAGGCCAAGAGGCGATCTTTTCAGCATCTTCTGAAGTCTCACAAAAATCCACTCTTGCTCCTGCCTCTGGCTAGCCAATTCTGACCCGATTTCACCCTCATCCTATAACTGTGACTTTCTCACCTTGGTACGAGTCAAGCATTTTGAGGCCTTTACACAAACACTGCAAAGATTTTGGTTTCACAAGCTGAAGTATAAAGGCATTGGTCCCACGGTGATTAACTGGGGTTTTATAGGCACTTTTTCAAACCAGCACTGGGCAGCATGTATTCAGTTACTGCAGTTATGATTTCATTAGCTTCTCTGATAAATAATGCAATGACTTTAATGATGCATTTCCTCTTTAAAAAGAAAGAAAAACCCACAATGGAAACTCCATTTCATAAAACAAGGAAGAACAATGACTTTAATTTTTATTACTTTTAAATTAATCTGTAAGGTTTCTATAAGTGAAAACTACTTTCTGAGGAAAAAATGCTTTAAAAAGGACAGAAAAGGTTAACCTGTTCAAAAGGTACAATCATCTCTGGGTGAGTGCAGAATGGATATAGGTCAAGAAGCAGCATGAAAGGTCCACCTTCCTCGGCTGAGCCCTTTCTAGATCACAAAAGGAAAATGGTCCTGCCAAATTAAAACCCTCCATAACAATAAAACCTGATTTAATGCAGTCATTATTTTTCCATTAAATCTGAATATCATCTAATGCATGGATGTTATTTTAAACCTACCACACTAATGCAAATCCAGCATCACTTGTAAATCAGACCTAAGCGTTCCATCAGTTGTCATTATTGCTATTGACAATCTCAATACTTCATCCCCAAGGACATCATGCCCTCAACCTCTGACTCCAAAGACGGGTGGGGAAAGAATAAAGATGTATTTTAATTTCCAACAGAGGGCTGCTTACTGAAGTGTAGAGGTTGGGTCAGTAACACTCTGGAGGTCTCAGCTGAATTTGGTTCAAACATGTAACCCTTGCTTCCCCAGGCCACACTAAGCTGGAAAAACATTCCAGGCTTGGGTTAGGAACAACTGGGAAAGAAAAGGCTCTCTAAGTGTTTAAACCAGAGGAAATTTAGTGCTGGGTACTGGTGACACAGAGATGGAAGAGAACGGAAGAGCTGAGAAGCTGAGGGGAGATGGTGGCATGACCCAGAGATTGGCAGTCACAGGGAGCAGTTGCCACACCTTGGCTGGAGGCACCAGGCGAAGTGGTACCGAGACCCAAGGGGCAGGGGTGGTGGGAGGACACTGGACAAATAGCAGGCCTGGAACAGCTGTGGGATTTGGAGCTATGAACTCAGAGGAGACCTCACTGTTGCTGGATGCTGCCTGAGGCACACAGTGGCTTCTCCCTTTTTCCTACCCTCTCACCCCCTGCCAGCACCTCCCATTGGCAAAGCCAGCTAGAAGACAAGCGACCTCAGAGCCCGGGAAAGGTGGTCTCTGGACATCTGTCCTCTTGCAATGCAGAGCAGGAGGAGGATGAGGAAAGGGTATGAGAACCAATAGGCCCGAAACTGGCAGAGGTCACAGCTGTATTAGTTTTCCGGGTCTGCCTCACCAGACTGGGCTGCTCCACACTCTGCCTCAAACCGCACCTCTGCTACAGAAGTCTGGGGAGGGCTTTGATCTGCAGTGTGACAATTTTTTTTTTTTAAATCAACTTTAAATTACCAGACCTCCACAGGCAACTTTCCCCTCAACTCAGAGTCTGTGAGTGGTGGGCATCATCAGCCACTGGCCAGCACCGAGCCCACCCTCTGTGGAGCAGACATAGGTTCTGGGGGGTTATATCACCACTCCTGGGTCTGTCACAGTGACCTTCAGAGGAGATAGCAGACACGTGGGCTCAGGCAGGTTAGAGCACAGTATCACCCTCCTTAAGAGGACTGATTCAGTGAACTGGTGTCTTAAGAGGGCACTTATTCTACAAACGGAGGAAAGAGAAGCTATGGATGAGAAACTATGTGGCCCCAGGAACCAACGTCAGCGATTTGGCTACCAGCCTGAGATGAAGGAGCCACCCAGACGAGGCAGGACTGAAAGAGTCACAGAGAAAGCAAGCTACAACCCTGATGACAGCGTCAGGCTGGAAAACAAACCAAACCCACCCCCACCCCCGGCACCTCATAACTTTATGGGAGACAACAAATTCTCTTGTGGTTTAAACCATTTGAGCCTTCTGTTGCTTATAATGAGTCCTAACTAAGATAGGGAACCAGTTGCTTCCTCAAAGGTTTGGCGCATAGTGGATGCGAATGAGGGACTTCCTAATAGCTCAGCTGGCAAAAAATCTGCCTCAATGGAGACCCTGGTCCGATTCCTGGATTGGGAAGATCCCCTGGAGGACGTATGGCAACGCACTCCAGTATTCTTGCCTGGATAACCCCATGGACAGAGGAGCCTGGCAGGCTACATTCTGCGGAGTCGCAAAGAGTCGGACACAGCTGAGCGACTAAGCACAGCACAGCAGAAGATGTGAGTGAACCAGTGCTTACGGTGCTTTTCTTAAATGGCTATTGACAATTTTATTCCAAGCTCCCTGGGAACTGGGCTAGGGCTGGTCTACCTCTCCTAGCAAGACATCTGATTCTCAGTATCAATGACCTGCGCTAAACCTGTCTCCAACACAGGGCATGCATCCCCACCAGTCTCTCCACCTCAGATGTGTCTCCTAACTCCCAGTAGCCCCCATGTGCCACGCCACCCCCCATCCCCGCCACTTGAAAAATTTGAAGCCTCCAACTCATCTCCTTTGTTAAATGGGTTCTGAGAGTCTAATTGTGATTATTTCTCCTGCAGACGAGGGAAAATATATAAATCACAGCTTTTCTAGATTAGAAAGATTAGCCTCACCTATGAATCTCCTCTTGTGGTGTCCTTTCTATGAGCCGGGCACACTGCAACCTGCCAAGAATAAATTAGCCACAACCCGAAGTTGTAGGTAGAACCTTTCTCATAACAGAAACTTATTTGCATCACAATCATAGGTAAAGAGTTCTGCAGCAGCCTTCAAAAGCATAAACTTAAGAAAATAGCTGTAAGAAATTGTTATTTGGGTCAATGGCTTAAATGAGGTTGTGTTTCATTTTGTGAATGAAATAGACAGGTAATGACAAATTGACATCACGTGAATAAAATGTCTGGAGACAGGATGTCATAGTGGATGTTTCTCTAGGGCTGTGGTTCTCAATTGAGGAGCAATTTGTTGGGGGACATTGGCAACATCTGGATACATTTTTGGTTCTCACAACTGGGATGGGAGTATTGCAGGCAAATACTGGGTAAAAGCCAGGAATGCCACTAAACAGCCTACAATGCACAAGACAGAATTATTCGCAACAAAACAGAGTACCCAGCTTACAATGTTCACAGTGTCAAGGTTACAAAACCCTGCTCTTTGATTTAGTGCCATAAGTAAACACAGAAGAAAAAACAATTAGATTAACATTGTTCATTCCAACAGATCTACAGTACATTTAATTTTGACTTATTTTTGGTTGCAAGGTATAGGGAATCCTACAAGTTTTTCTTCCTATTTATTATACATTTAATTTCTTTATATCACCTTTGACTAGACTATCTAGCTACATTAGAGAAAAAAGTAAGAACTTCATACACCCTTCTTTCCTTCTTCACCATTAAGTATGAGATTTGCTGAAAGCTTTTTTAGTTACCTATTATCAGGTAGAAATTTTTCAGCTTGCTGAAGGTTTCTGTCATGAGTGGATGTTAAATTTTATCAAGTGTTTGGTATTTTTTTTCCCTATGTCTATGGAGATAGTTTTTCCATTTCTGCTATTAATGCACTGAATTATATTAATCAAATTTTTAACGTCAAACCAATCCTTCATGCCTATCATAGACCGAACTTGGTCATGAGATTTTGTGTTTTTATGTATGTTGAATTCAATTTGGTAATATTTTGCAAAGGATTTCAGTATCTGTATCAGGAGCAAGAAGAGCCTGTGATGTTCCATTCTTTTAATTTCTATTCTGATTTGGCATCATAATTATAGTAGCCTCTTTAAGTAAGTTGAGGAGTACTCTCATTTCTATATGCTTTGGAAAAGTTCATGTAAGATTGAAATTTTCTATTCCTCAAGTGTTAGGGAGAACTTCCCTGTAAAACATGTAGGCGTGCTTCTTTCTTTAAGGAGAAGATTCTTAAGCTATCAGTTATAGGACTATTCTGGTTTGTATTCCTTCTTGAATCTTTTGCAATAAGTTACATATATATTTTTAAGAATTTGTTCACTTCACCTAACTTTTTAACTTTTGTCATAAAGTTGGTTCATAATCGTTTCTCATTATTTTTTAAATATGGCACATCTATATCCTTGTCTTTCATTTTTTGTTTATTTAGCTTTTTTCTTTCTTTCCTTGTTCCTCTTGCCAGAGTTTTATCAATCTTATTAATGTTTATATAGAATCCTCTTTGGCCTTATTGATTCTGCCTGTCTATCTGTGTTTTCAATTTATATTTCTACTGTCTGTAGGTTTATTCTCTTATTCTCTTCCTAATTTCTTAAGTTGAATGCTTACCTCATTAATTTTTAGCCCTTTTTTAAATACAAATATTTAAATATTTGTATATTTAATTTGTATATACAAAATAATACAATACAATATACAAAATAATTTGTATATTTAATTTAATTTTACCTCCAGATCCTAGTTTAGCTGCATCTTATAAGCTTCAGTATCTTATTAATATTTTGTTCTATATACATACTTACTTCTTATGTGTTTTTCTTTTAACCATGAGTTAATTAGTGATTTTTAAAAAAATTCCACTTATGAGTTTTTCTACTCATCCTTTTTGAATATAAATCGATAACAAAAACACTTATTCTGTGGTCAGATAGTATACTCTATATGTTGTCAGCTCTTTGAAATCTATTGAGATGTGCTTTATGACTATTGGGTGATTGCTTTTCATAGATTATTCATATACACATAAAAATGTGTACTTTGGAGTTAATTATAAATGTATTCATTTGGCCAAGTTTAATTGTAATATTCAAACATTCTATATGCTTATTGACTTTTAAAAATCTGTTTTGTTACTAAAATTGATGAATGAAAATCTCCCACTGTGATGATGAATTTATCTTTTATTCCTTATACTTTTATCAACTTTTGCTTTCTGTGTGTGGTGGCTATTCTATTAAAAGTATACAAGTTTTGTGAATTTTAAATCTCTTGGTGAATCAAATCTTTTATATTTATGTAGTGACTAATTTTGCTCTGCTAAATATCATTTTGCTGCTACTGCTGCTAAGTCACTTCAGTCGTGTCCAACTCTGTGCGACCCCATAGATGGCAGCCCATCAGGCTCCCCCGTCCCTGGGATTCTCCAGGCAAGAACACTGGAGTGGGTTGCCATTTCCTTCTCCAATGCATGAAAGTGAAAAGTGAAAAGTGAAGGGGAAGTCGCTCAGTCGTGTCTGACTCTTAGCGACCCCATAGACTGCAGCCCACTAGGATCCTCTGTCCATGGGACTTTCCAGGCGAGAGTACTGGAGTGGAGTGCCATTGCCTTCTCTGAATATCATTTTAGGTCTATTTAATTAATATAATTATGCAGCTGTTTTCATTGCTACTTATTTTGTTCATGTTGTTTCCATCTTCTTATTTTCAACATTTCTTTGTCCCTATTTTTAAATTTTAATTAGTAGCATAAAGATTTTTAATTCAATCTAATAACCACTATCTTTTCAGATTGACTGTTCATTGACGTTGACTGGATTACTAGTATTTGAATTTACTTCTGTCATTTGCTTTTGTATGGCCTATTCTAACTTTTCTCTTCTTTCTTTTCTTTCTTAACCCTTTGATATTGACTCCATTTTTACGTCTTTTTTTTTTTCACTCTAGTAATTTGAGAATTTTGAAAGATATTTCTTTCTTTCTTTTTTTGAGAGGTGGTGGTTTCCCTAAAAATTTTAACATGGAAAGTTAACCTAAAAAATCCAAAATTGATCACTGTGTTCACCTTTGTCACAAAGACTCCAAGAACTCAATAATATCTTAACTTTAATCACCTTTACAATTGATTCATATGCCACTTTTAATCAGTGTTTATGTTCTTCGAATCCACAGATCATTATGACCTTTGCCTAATCATATGGGTTCATACTGACCTTTATCTTTACTGGGTTTGTATATTTTTCCTTCCTTCCTGCATCTCAGATCTTCTCTCTGGGATAATTTTCATTTTCCCTAAATTAGACATTTCCAGATTTCCTTTACAGATAGACATCTGTGGGTGGAAACACAATTTTTGTTTATTTGATAATAGCTTTTCTTAACTTTGAAAGGCAGTCTCATTAAATATAGAATATAAAAAACAGATATGCACTAGATGTAGAGTCCACACTTGCCGGGGTCCAGCCCCAACAAGGGATCCAGGGAATTCGAAGGTGGAGACGGATAGGCGTCCTAGGAAAAAGTTAATTAATTATAGATAGAGCGGGATTAGAAAATTAGCAGAGAAAAGAGGCTGAATAACTTGGCTTACGTGGAATACCAACCACCACCTACATAGGCCACAGGCATCTTTCTGTTCTCCTGAGGGAGAGGAGGCACTGAGGCCCCCCCCCCCCCCGGTTCGATCTTAGAAGCCCAGGCAAAATTAGTAGGCTTGGTGAGGACCCCCGAGCCAGATGGGAATTCAGCCAGAAAATAGTAGAAGATATTAGGGGAGAGAAAGAGGCTGAATANCTGGAAGAGGGCACAGCAACCCCCCCCCCGGTTCGATCTTAGAAGCCCAGGCAAAATTAGTAGGCTTGGTGAGGACGCCCGAGCCAGATGGGAATTCATCCAGAAAATAGTAGAAGATATTAGGGGAGAGAAAGAGGCTGAATAACTTGGTTTACGTGGGATACCAATAAAATGCCAAGACAAGGAATTTGCACCATCTACGTTGGGCCGCCAGCGCCACTTGAATATTGGAAAGTGGGCTTGAAAGCTGGGGCAAGTAAGCAGACATGGCGGGCACCCACGCTTCAGATGTGAATTCAGCCAGAAAATACGGAAAACAAGAAAGAACGACATGAGGGAATCAGTCCTTCCAGAAACTGATTCGTTTTCTTTATTTTCAGTTTTGCTTATATACCTTTTGTTACACGTAGGGAGAAATACAGAGTCACATGGGGGTCAGCAGACCTGACCCTTGTCAAAGTCAGGTGCTTTGCATAAATGTATACAAAAAGGTTTTAGGGGTTTTACATCATCTTCTGGCCATGAGGCCTGCTGACATTTTATGACCCTTTCTTTCTGATAACCAAAAAACTTGTTTTTTCCAAGCGTGTTTTTTCTTAAGCCAAGCACCACCCTCCAAATAATGTTGCATTCCTATAGGGTGAGGGTGTAGTGAGTTACAATCAAGAAAGGAATTTATTTAATCCAAGGTTAACATGATTAATCTTAGAGGTTAATACTTATTTCTCCTATATGCTAGTTATATTCATTATAAGGGCAAGGAGTATGGAGATTTAGCAGCAAACATCAGCCCAATAAATGAAATCCCTTTACCTATGTTCCCCTTAAGACCTATTTAGTCTTAAGATAGTGATAAAGTTACATTTTTACATAGCAAAGACACAGTGATTTATAACAAAGTACAGTGGTCTATAACAAAAGAGAAAATTCATTAACTCAAAAGGTCTAGTATTGCTAACATCAAAAACTACTATATTTCCTTTCCTATATTCCAAATACATAGATTAATATATTTCCAGGTGCCTAAGGAGGTGGAGGCCTGGCAGCAATCATTGACTCAACAATGAGAAAAGCCCTATGCTAATTAAGACCTTCAAAATACTCCAAACTCTCTGCGCTGTTTATGGTTGAGAGGTAGTAAACAAACCATGTGCCTAGTGGCAGGAGTATGGATAATCCTATCACACAAACTAGTCTGCCTGCAGAGAGGTTTGACCTGAGACATCCTTGTCACACCCAGGGCTGGGAATTAGTAACAATTATTGACACAACAAATGAAAAACCCTTCACCAATACACTTCTTAACCAACCCACTATACTAATAAATTCTAACTTCCCAAAAGAATCTGCCTTTAGTAAGTCTAAAACATCTCAT
>SJYA01001365.1:1181559-1302677 GCA_006410615.1 Neotragus moschatus | reverse complement strand
CAAAGACACAGTGATTTATAACAAAGTACAGTGGTCTATAACAAAAGAGAAAATTCATTAACTCAAAAGGTCTAGTATTGCTAACATCAAAAACTACTATATTTCCTTTCCTATATTCCAAATACATAGATTAATATATTTCCAGGTGCCTAAGGAGGTGGAGGCCTGGCAGCAATCATTGACTCAACAATGAGAAAAGCCCTATGCTAATTAAGACCTTCAAAATACTCCAAACTCTCTGCGCTGTTTATGGTTGAGAGGTAGTAAACAAACCATGTGCCTAGTGGCAGGAGTATGGATAATCCTATCACACAAACTAGTCTGCCTGCAGAGAGGTTTGACCTGAGACATCCTTGTCACACCCAGGGCTGGGAATTAGTAACAATTATTGACACAACAAATGAAAAACCCTTCACCAATACACTTCTTAACCAACCCACTATACTAATAAATTCTAACTTCCCAAAAGAATCTGCCTTTAGTAAGTCTAAAACATCTCATGCCTCTCATGGTTGGGAGGCTGTAAACAATCACATGTGGCCGGACAAACCTATACAGGCAGGCTAGATAACCTTTAGAGGAGTTTGTAAGCTGAAACACTCTTGTCATGCTCAGGAAATTTTATTAACTGGAGCTATAGGTCAACTCCTTCTCGGAGAGAAATGGCTATGGGGGAGAGCCCCCCATAAAGTCAGAGGTGTAGGTGAGAGCATAAAACAGCTTTGGGGGTAGATGCTCAGGAACAAGGGGTTTCCTGAGGCTTGATCACGCCTTTGCGTATGCCAAGCCTCCTTCCTCATGACCTTTGCCACGGGTAGAGTTCCTCACGCCGGCCCCCGGCACATACTTACGAAAATTATTTCCTAGTCTGTGACTTCCATTTATGGAAGTCCACTGTAAATTGAACTGTCATTCTTTTGTAGCTGATTTTATTTTCTCTTCTTTGTCTTCTTTTGTTTTGTTTTGTTTTGTTTTTTTACATGTCTCTGGTGTCCTCTCTGTTGTTTCTAGATATGGATTTTCCTTTATTTATCTGACTTTGGATTTATTGGGCTTTCTGAAACTGAGAATTGATGCTTTCAGTTCTTGAAGTACTGAGTATGGCTTTGTGACTTGGAATGTTGAGTTTCCTTTATTCCCTCTCTTTCCTCCTTCTTGAATTCCCATAAAACATATATTAGACTTGTTCCATGTTTTCTATCCCTTTGTCTTTTTTGCTGTATTCTATATAATTTCTTCAGCTCTATTTCGGTTCACTTATTTGCTCTTCAGCTGTGACTTATTTGAGGTTCAAAACAGCCAATACCTCTTACGTATTAACTGTGACTTTTTTTTTCAGGCTTAGAAGCTTCAGTTGGCTCATTTTATATCTGCTTAGTGATTTTAATAGTCTCTTTTCCCCATAATCTTATTTCATTCTCTTTTTTAAACTTTTCTCTCTGACCTTACATTCTACTTCTCCCACTTGATTCCCATCCCAGCCATCCTAACTCCCTTCTATTGCGAGTATATTCCCACCTCCAAATTTTCGCTCTGACTGATCTCTACTGAAAACAAGTAGAATGTTTTCACTTGACCACAAGAAATATGCATGTCTTACTGCTTTACTTCCTTCAAGTTTTTATTTAAATGTCACCATCCAACACAGGGCTTCCCTGGTGGCTCAAATGGTAGAGTCCACCTGCAATGTGGGAGATCTGCGTTCAATTCCTGGGTTGGGAAGACCCCCTGAAGGAGGGCATGGCAACCCACTCCAGTATTCTTGCCTGGAGAATCCCCACCGACAGAGGTGCCTGGCAGGCTACAGTCCATGGGGTCGCAAAGAGTTGGATACAACTGACTAAGCACAGCACACAGCACATACCACACATATTCTTTATATCCACTCCTTCCTTTATCTTCCTCTACAGCACCTCTTACTTTCAAAAACTCTATAGTTGATATATTTAACTTGAATATATATGACTAAAAGCAGAGATCTTTTCTGCGGTTATTATTATCATTATTATTATTATTATTGTATCTCCAGCACTTAAAATAGTGCCTGACACTTAGAAGACACTATAAGTATTTGTGAGTCAATACTAAATACACTTATTCTTTCTGTTGTATCCAATAATCTTCATTTCTGCTTTTATTGATGATGTTTTATCTCCTTGAGTTCAAGTTCCTTGAATTTATACATGAGAATTCTTTAAGGCCTGCACTGAAGCAATGCTAGCTCAGAAATTTACATTAGCTTTTGTCAGGCACCTTGGATTACAGTAAACTCATGGCCTTGCATGTATTCTTTATTCGTCTGAAGTTTTTCAGGCTGCATACAACATAGTTCCTAATTATATGTCAAAAACTATCAGAAATGAAAATAGTAGGGTACTTTAATGTACTTTTTCAGGGCACATCTTGAAGGCAAAAAATAAATGAGGATATAGAGTAATTAGCACATATATAAGAATTGACATCCCTGAATAGAAAAATATGCTTATTTGTATGCCCAAAATAAGTCAAATACTTGGCCATAAAGAAAATCTTTATAAATTTTAAAAAGTAAGGGTTGTTGAGGTCACATGCACAACTATAAGCCTAATAATAATAAATTCAACTATTATAAGTTAAGAAAAATATCTATCTGATCCTTGTATCAGAGATGAACTAAAACTACATTTGAAAGCTATTTAGGTAGTCATTAATATGAAAATACTTTAGAGCAGCATCTGTGGGACACAGATAAAGCTTCACTTAGAAGAAAAGTATAGCCTCAAGTAGCCTCAAAGACTAAAATCAAAGATACTTTGAGTTCATCTTGCTGTTGTTGGTGGTGTTGTTTAGTCGCTAGGTCATGTCCTACTCTTTACAACTCCAGGGACTGTAGCCTACCAGGTTCCTCTGTCCATGGGATTTCCCAGGCAAGAGCGAGGGTTCATCTTAATAAATTAGAAAAAGAACAATACAGTTAACTGGAATTAGAAAGAAAAAGAGAGAAAATTTTAAAATGTAAAGAAAAAAGAGAAATAAAATAAAAATCTCATTCTTTGAAAAGATCAGTAAAAAAAAGATAAATCCTTCTAAACCTGATTTGGGAAAGAGAGAAAAATCATTTAGAATTAGGAATGAGAAATGAGATATAAACACAGATACAGAAAAGATCAAAATAACCTTAAGAGAATATTCTGTGAAAATTGATGGAAGTGAGTTTGAAAAATTAGATAAAATAAAATTAGATAATTTCCTAACAAAATTTAAATAAGAACCTTATTTAGAACAATTACAATAGAGAAGTTGGAGCATGAGGTTCAAGGTCCCCTTTCAGAATGCAGCTTTCAACACAAGAAAACAGAGTGACTTCTAGGGCTGAAGAATGCAGAGACTTCTGGGCAATTCCAAAGTATACAGCTCCAGAAAAGAGTGACCCCCAACATTCTCTTCTTAAACACTGTGTAAATCCAATTATAGAATAATCAGGCCTAAGATTACAACATCTTATTGAATCTTATTGGGAGCCCTGGATCCAGACCTAGCTCAGGGAAGATTATTTGGAAGATGCTGAGAAGATAACCTATGAAGATGTTAAGACCCTTTGGAATCAACATGCTAAAAAGGTTATAAATAAGTTTCTGGTAAATCCATGAAGCTTGGCCCTCTTGGTGCCACTCCCTCAGGTGGAAATTCCAACAATTTCTCAAAACATGCAGATCATCAAATTTAGCCTTGTCAAAATACACATTCCTGAGCTATTGTTGGTATTGACCATTTCTTGGGAAAGTGTCAACATCATGTTCATATGATTAATGCTCAGATGGAAACATTTTTAAACTCATGAAAAGGAGAGATTAATGAGAATGCAGTTTTCAAGGTCAGAGTCATGCATTTCAGTAAAAATTTATCTCCTTCCAAAAACAAACAAAAAAAAGTGATATTGAACCACAGTTTCTGCTGGGAGGCAGGGGCTATGAAAGGAGTAAATTAAGCAGTATTTATCAAAATTGGCTGCAGAGATTATATATTACAAGGTTTTGCATTATTATTATAGTCACCATTGAACCATGAAAATTGTATGATTGTTTTGTGCAGCAGGGTGACAACTTGAAGCAGAGAATCCAGCTAAGGGGCGCCTTGAGTCCTGACCCACAAAAACTGTGAGATAATAAATACATGTGTCATTTTAAGCTGCTAAATTTGTGGCAACTTGTTATTCAGTAATAGAAAAGTCATACAGATGCCTCGGACTCTCCTCACCCTCTTCTCACTCCCTGTACAGCTTCCCTCCTCTCCCATCTATCTTTCAGATAAATCATTCCTACTCACCTTTTCAGGCTCAGTTTGAACATCCTATCTTTCAAAACCCTTCTCTTCACTCTTCCCTCCACCCTTGTCCTTCAGCTCCATAATACCCACAGATACCCATTATTATACATTTATATCACATGTATGTTTGAAGCTCCCTTATCTTGTATGTCTGACCCTTTGACTGGATGTGTGCACCTTTGAAGCAAAGGGCCATGTCTTAGTTATTTTTATATTCTCAATGTCAACCATGATGCCTGCCATAAAGAAAACATTCAATAAATGTTTGTGTGGTAGATATACACCTAAGTCCAAAAACTCCTTATTTTAAATAAGTCAATTAAATTATCAACCTCAAATCCCCCCTTCACCAGGCTGGCAGGAAACTTACTCTTAATTTTTCTTAATTTTCCTTTCCCTTTTCTGATAGTCATCCAGAAATCTAAGATCTTACCCTATGCCAAAGTATCTTGAGTAAGAATTTCCACCACCTGTTCACCCAGGGTGTGCTAACATATTCATTGTCTCTGTCTACATTTCATTGTGGTATGCAGGCTTCTTACTTTGGTGGCTTCTCTTGTTGCACAGCACAGGCTCTAGGCATGTGGGCTTTAGTAGTTGCACCATGTGGGTTCAGTAGTTGTGGTGCATGGGCTTAGTTACCTCTCGGGGCATGTGGGATCTTCCTGGGCTAGGGATCAAAACTGTGTCCACAGCGTTGGCAGTCAGATTCATAACTGCTGCACCAGCAGGGAAGTCCTATAAGCCCTCTTGACTTGAGTAAACCTAACATAGACAGCTCTCTGTGTGCTGCCAGCTTCACATCTTGAGTTTCATCTCAAGGGCCTCTCTGCTTTTCTGCCTCCAGGCTTTATCCTAAGCCCTGGAGCTCACTCTGCCTAGGTTCAAGCTCCTCCCAGAAGTAGGGAGGTGTTAACATCCCACCTCCACCCCCCAAGCAACCATTTGCCAAAGGGTCACAGGAGTTGGTGTATAAGTGTCCCAGGCTCCAAACATTCAGAAGGACAATTCAGAGGTGCATTGTACAGGTTCCCCCTGAAAACTTCAGTGGCCTGAGCCTCTGTGGCCTGCAGTGGTGACCAGCCCTGTGGCACATCTCTGTTGGCTTTTCCTCCCTCTCCATCTCACTCTTTGCTCCCACACTCTGGATTCTAGAAATCACTCCCAAATAACTATCTTTCCCAGGCTCACCTTTCAGAGGAAACTCAGACAACCTAGGGCACCTTTTCTGGAGAAAGTGCTAATGAGGAGTGATAAACCCACGAGGCCAGTTCTAGACTGAGCAGAGTGGACGGAGAGATGAAGTGAGAATAGACAAACAAAATAAGAAAATCGGATGATAGCCTATAGAGTTGTCCCACTGAAGATGAAACTGGCCTGTAAAGGTTCATCTGTGCAATGTCTGGACCAAGTTCAAGAGGAGGATCATGCAGCTTCCAGGATCTGGGTATTGACAGATTGTTGCTCATGGGTAGATGGAAAGAATGCTAGCTCAGTCTCTGACAACACTGCTTGAGCAATGTAAATGCTGATGCCACACTGTGACCTCATCCCCAGCCTCTCAAAGTGGGACAGCATGGGGAAAAGAGTGCTTAGACAGCTCTTTGGGAAGAGGAACTATGCCAGCATAAACTGAGAGGTATAAGCAGTGAGGCTGCTGGGAAAGACTAGAGCATCTAGAGCAAATCAATGAGGTCACAGTCAAGGAAAGGGAGAGAAAGAGAGAGAAAGGGAGGAATGAGGTCAGGCATTCCCAGAGCCCCTCTATGGTGCTCAGCACTGAGCTCAGTACTCAGGGTTCCCTTGGCCACACCAGTCTAGAGTTAAATGTGGGCAAATACTGTTTCAAAATGTAGGTTTTATTATTATTCAAGTATAAAGAGTCTTCCCAGGTGGCGCTAGTGATAAAGAACCCACCTGCTAATGCAAGAGATGTAAGAGACCCTGGTTCAATCCCTGGAGAAGGAATATCTCCTGGAGGGAAATGGCAACCCACTTCAATATTCTTGCCTGGAAAACCCTACAGACAAAGGAGCCTGGCAGGCTACAGTCCATAGGATTGCAAAGAGTTGGACATGACTGAAGTGACTTAGCATGCACAAACGAGGAGGCCAAAATATTAGGAGACGACTACTATTGAAAAGACAGCTTACTACTCAGCAAGCCATGCCGGGCAGGGCCTCATGTAGAAGCACCAGGGACAGTCAAGAGGCCAAGAGGGAGGGAAAATAGTGGGCAAGAGTCTTTATTATGCTTTCCATGTGAAGTAAAAGGAAAAAGCAGATTTGCTCCGATGCTGAGTTGTGCCCAATTCTTTGCAACCCCATGGACTATAGCCCACCAGACTCTGTCCATGGGAATATCCAGGCAAGAATACCAGAGTAGGTTGCCATTTAAGATTAGCTAATTCAAATAATTTCAGTGATCTCTGGGATGGAGTGTGTCCCAAGTCTTCTGGTACCTGGATCTGGAATGATTAGGACAGGGAACTAATTGCCTGAGTACGCAGTAAAGAATATGCCTGCAATGCAGGAGACCCAGGTTCAATCCTTGGGTTGAGAAGAATTCCTGAGAAGGGAATGGCAACCCACTTCAATATTCTTGCTGGAGGATTCCATGGACAGAGAGCCTGGTGGGCTATAGTCCATGGTGCGGCAAAGAGTAAGACACAACTGAGTGATAGACCAGTGAAAGCCTAATGAAGATGGTGACTGGGATATTGGCTTCTGATTGGCTAGTTTGCATATAAAAGGCACTCTCTTGGTGAGTTCTTTGCTCTCTCTGGTAATTATTTAATCCTGGGAGGGACAGTCACTTCCTGTGTCAGCAAGCCCCATGATGTCAAAACATCAAAATAAAATGATGTGCTCAATATACATATTAAGATTAAGAATCTGCATTTTTAATATGTTCTTGCCCCTGCCTGTTATTGCAGGAGTTCCAGCCTTTACAAAGGCTTTTGCATTATTTTTGGCATGACCAGTGGAATTAAACATGTGCTTGGCAAGGAGTCTGGACATTCACTACATAGTAATTATCATTGTCTTTCTTCTCTTGCTCTGAGACAATATAAGTTGTAAACCTATAGGAAAGCAAGAACACCTTATTTGGCCATTGTTTTCTACAGTATGCTGTCAAGCTGCTTCCCACAACATGCCAAGGCTGGTTCTTCTGGGAATCAGTGCTTCTGTCTAGCACGGCCATCTCTGGCATGCCTGCTAGGTGTCACAGTTTCTACCAGAAACTATTCCTTCCTCCTCCTTGGGTAGAATACTACCCTTGGGAATACCAGGGACACCTCTGCTGGAGACCAGCCCCCACAACACAACACCACTACCATTTCCACTGCCCCTATAGTATATTGTCAACCTCAAGGAACCAAAGCTCAGCAGTGTTCAGATCAAAGGAAAAAACACTCTTATTTCCATTTATTATTTTACATTCAGTTGAGGTATGAGAAAAATGAGTGGTCAATATATATTAAGCTTTCAACTTAAGCTAATGTGCTTGTCACACAATAATGATCTCTCAAAAGTCATAATCTTCAGAACCTATGAACATGTTACTTTACATAGCGAAAGAGATTTTGCAGATATGATTAAATTAATGATCTTGATAGGGAGCGGTTATCCAGGATCCTGTGGGGTGGGTCCCATCTAATCAAAAGAGTCCCTTTAAGTGAAAGTAGAAGCATCAGAATCATAGATAGAGCTGAAGATACTATGCTTTTAGCTCTGAGGATGGAGGGAGGAGCCACAAACCAAGGAATAAAGACCACCTTCAGTAGCTGGCAAAAGCAGCAGAATGGATCCTTCCTTAGTCTCCAGAAGAAATATAGCCCTGCTGGCACCTTAATTTTAGGTCAGTGAGACCCAGTTCAGACTTCTGACCTCCAGCATTGTAAGACACGAAACTTGTTTTGCTTTATGCCATTAAGGTAGTGGTAATTTTTTACAGCAGCCATAAGAAATTAACACAGCCAAGTTCTGGGCCAAGTATTTACAAGTGTTATCTCAATTCTCCCAAGAACTCGATGAGGAAATAGCATGATTATTACTACTCAGTAAGTGGCGGAACTAAGTCATGAATAGTTGTGTTAATTGCCCAACTCAGAGCTCACAGTCTCAGAGCTACTGTGTAGCAGAACCAGGCTCTACCCTATCTGAGGCCATCTTCATTTCAAAGCAGTGTGCTTAACCCATTTGCAGCATGGTCTCCTGGCCATGCATGGAGTTGTATTACCTTTCCAGTCTCAAAGAGCATGCCTTACCAAGACAGGATAATAATTGGATAATTTGGTCATTCTCTGCTTCTCCTGGCCTGAGAATTTTCCATTTCTAACCCTAGTCCAGCCAGGATTCTAGTCCAGCCAGAATCCTCTAAAGAAAGCTGGGCTGTCACTGCTCTCCCTGGCCTTAGTCCCATCCACTCATCTGAGCCAATCATGTGCAAGCATGTGGAGTTCTTTACTAAGGAGTCTAATGGATCTCAGAGCAGGGAAAACACATTGGTGCTTTATTGAACTTGCATTTTGGATTCCCTGGGGAAGGTCTGATAGCTTAAGACCTTCTAAAGGAACATGCCCAATGTTGGCACCTTCTTCCCTGACTTGTGCTAACCCCACATTCTTCTGTAAAGCCCCATTTTCCAAGTACTGCCAAGTGTCTGGGATCCCCCTGCCTTGGGGTTCTCTGCCCTTCATTTCCTCTTGTTATTATCTTGCAAACCACATGTTGATGGGGTCTTTCTCTGCTCTGTCACTGGATCTGGAGGGGACAGTTGTGAGCTCAGGCTATAAGGTAAGGACAGAAGTAGCAGATGCTGAACTTTAGTCCATTTTCCCCGTCAGTAAAGGCTGCATCTGATTTCCTCAGTCACTCAGCTCATCAAGGAGAGCATAATTGTTCTCGGATTCAGCACAGTATGAGGAAAGCTCATTGTCCTAACAGCAGGGCTGTGGCTGTTTGTGAATAAATGACCCTTTCCTCCCTGGCTGAGGATCAACTTGCTTTCTCAAGTCAGACTTAGAACTACCAGCCCAGCTGTCCTGGATCTCCCTTGGACAGCCTGGACAAGCAACAATGGCTTTGAGTCTGCAAGAGACAGGCAGGAGGGTTTTAGGAAGGTTTTGTCATTCATTCTAACTCATCCATCCTCCAGCTGCCACTTCTAGGCTGGACCAGGAGACAACTGGGCTGCAGATACCATGATGCTCTTAGACTGGCCCCCAAGTGCTGAACCTACCTTGTCTCCTTGCTTCTCCCTGACTTCAGGGTACCTTTCTCTAAAGATGCTCTTTATCTTCTCATGCAAACAGATGTCCAGAAGGCTTGAGCAAATGAGCAAGCATCCAGAGTTTCAAGTCTTTGACACTTCTTGGAAGGTAGAAAAATGGACCTTTTCTAATGATTATTGCTGCTTTGGTGGCTGTCATTTTTAACCATGCTGATAGTTCTTTGGGGGCTCTGCTCCTGGGAAGACTGAAGTTCACACAGTAAGTAACCCTGAGGAGTTTGAGTGTATGTATATACGTATGACCTTCTTCCAAAGCCTCAAGAACTCTATGAGTCAGTCTCAACATTGGCCATATGTCTAGACCATCCAAATGTGGCTTTAAAGCCCCATCAGAGTTCTCACCTGTCAAGCTTACTCAAGCAGGCAGAAGAGCTGTCATCCTCAAGCTCTGTATTGACACCTTCAGAGCCCATGGGTGAGGACAAGGACAGTGGTAGCTTTCTTTAGCTCAAAGGCAATAGCCTGAGTCTGAGCCACATGGTTGACCAGATAGGCTTTCCTTCAACTATAGCTTCTCCTCCAACCCCACTCTTGGTCCTCTGGTATTCCTGATGGGCTGCCTCCCTGAAGATTACCCAGCTCTCTCCTACATCCTCTGACCTGTACTTCCCAGCAAGGAAAGGGCAAACTGGGCGGAAGTCAGCTCCTGAATCAGGGACATGGAATCCAGATGGTGTGCCACTCACCATCATCTGGGAAATGAGTCCCAGCTGACACAAGTGAAATGCCTGTGCATCAGGTGGGTAGCATGGAGACAAGGACGGCTGTCAAATAACAGCAGAGGGAAGATACTCGGGGATAGTGGGCAGAAGCTATGCCAGACACTAAGTGCCAATAGCAGGAGTGATCCCTTACACCCCAGCCTAAGCTGGGGAGTGTGAGGGGGTTTATTCTCACAACTACTAGACTCGGTCCCCAAAGTCACCTCAGTTCAGTTCAGTTCAGTCGCTCAGTCATGTCCAATTCTTTGCAACCCCATGAATCGCAGCACGCCAAGCCTCCCTGCCCATTACCAACTTCCGGAGTTCACTCAAACTCACGTCCATTGAGTTGGTGATGCCATCCACCCATCTCATCCTCTGTCATCCCCTTCTTCTCTTGCCCTCAATCCCTCCCAACATCAGAGTCTTTTCCAGTGAGTCAACTCTTCGCATGATGTGGCCAAAGTACTGGAGTTTCAGCCTTAGCATCATTCTNCACGTCCATTGAGTTGGTGATGCCATCCACCCATCTCATCCTCTGTCATCCCCTTCTTCTCTTGCCCTCAATCCCTCCCAACATCAGAGTCTTTTCCAGTGAGTCAACTCTTCGCATGATGTGGCCAAAGTACTGGAGTTTCAGCCTTAGCATCATTCTTTCCAAAGAACACCCAGGACTGATCTTCTTCAGAATGGACTGGTTGGATCTCCTTGCAGTCCAAGGGACTCTCAAGAGTCTTCTCCAAAACCACAGTCCAAAAGCATCAATTCTTCGGCACTCAGCTTTCTTCACAGTCCAACTTTCACATCCATACATGACTACTGGAAAAACCACAGCCTTGAGTAGACAGACCTTTGTTGGCAAAGTAATGTCTCTGCTTTTGAATATGCTATCTAGGTTGATCATAACTTTTCTTCCAAAGAGTAAGCATGTTTTAATTTCATGGCTGCAGTCACCATCTGCAGTGATTTTTGAGCCCCCAAAAATAAAGTCTGACACTGTTTCCAGTGTTTCCCCATCTATTTCCCATGAAGTGATGGGACCAGATGCCATGATCTTCGTTTTCTGAATGTTGAGTTTTAAGCCAACTTTTTCACTCTCCACTTTCACCTTCATCAAGAGGCTTTTTAGTTCCTCTTCACTTTCACCTCAGATTCTTCTAACTATGCCAAATCCTGCCCCTAGCTTTGGACATGATATTTCTGGCTCTCTTGGCATCCTTTCTCAGGCACGATTCTTATGTACCACCACCATGGTAGGAGATCATATTGGTTTCCTGTGGCTACTGTAACAAATATGACAAACTTGGTGGCTTAAAGCAGCATATGTTTATTCTCTTACAGCTCTGGAGGATAGAAATCCAAAGCCAGTTTCAGGGAGTAACAGTCAAGGTGTCAGCAGGGTCAGGCTCCCCTAGAGGCTCGAAGACAGAACTTATTTTTCTGCCTTTTCTTAACTTCTGGTGGCTGCCAGCAGTCCTTGTAATCCTTGGCTTGCAATTCCTTCCTCCATGTTCAAAACCAGTACATAACATCCTCAGATGCTTCTGTCCTTATCACACTCCTCTGTTCCTCTCTGTGTCAGAGAGCCCTCTGCCTCCTTCTTATAAGTGTATGAGTGCTAAGTCACTTCAGTCATGCCTGACTCTTTGTGACCCTGTGGACTATAGCCCACCAGACTCCTCTGTCCATAGGATTCTTCATGCAAGAATACTAGAGTGGGTTGCCATGCCCTCTTCCAGGGGATCTTCACAATCCAGGGATGGAACCCACATCTCTTATGTCTGCTGCATTGGCAGGAGTGTTCCTTACCACTAGTGCCACTTGAGAAGCTCCTTCTTATAAGAGACTGACCCAGATAATCCAGGATAAGCTCCATCTCAGGATCCTTAACTCATGTCTGCAACAGATCCTTTTTCCCACATGAGGTGAGATTCCCAGTATTCCAAGGCTTAGGACTTGGACCTCTGGGGGATTTATTCAGCCTATCTCAGGGACATCCCCACCCCCTTCTCAGGCCTGGAGAGAATCAGACTTATGAGAGGACAATAAAAGGATTTAAATCTGGATCTTTTACTCTCTGAAGCCCAAGCTTTCCCTGTTCCATCATATTACTGTCATGAAATAATTGTGTATTTCTGAATCTAGGAGGTTACAAATTTACTCACATGGAAATAGACCGTTGAGCTCCAGAGCCTTTTGGAAGCAACTGGCTGCTGCCTGAACTAAGGATGACAGGGCTTCTGCAATCCTCCTTGTGGCCGAAGTCCTTTGCCAGCTCCTGTGAAGCAGGCTAAGTCATTCCAAACCACAGACTGTCAGAGAAGGCAGTAAAGTAGGACAGAAGGAGTGTTTGCATGGTCAGCTGAGCTTTCTCATGGATTTCAAAACACCGCTGCTGTCAGTTATCCTGTGAGGTGTGGGTCAAAAGTGTAGCTTTTATGGAGGCCAAAGAGAATGCTCATTCCATTATGAAAATACCTGCGTTGGCTAAATGCTAAGTCAAATAATACCAAATACCACCACAGCCGTGGCTCTGCCCTTTTTGTGTGTCATCACATGTAAATCCTAATTTCATTAACCTTGCATGCATCCCATTTACCCATTTAAATCATTCCCAGAGATGCAATCTCTCACCATCTGTGTAAGCAAAGCAAATGCAAGCGCTGCCTCGCTCACAGTCAGCTCTCGGCTAAAATAAATTCATGTGTATTTCGGCAGCTTTCTCTTCGCTGCGGTGCTTGTGCACAAAAACAGCATGGCTCGACTCATAAATATCATCACCTTAGTTGACTCTCCAAGCCATGCAGAGAAATACTGGCAATAACATTCCACTTTGAGAGATTCTTTTTTTCATCAGACAGGTGTACTTAACTTTATGGGAGAAGCATTCCTAAAGCATTGACTATCCTGTAAATTTTGTAAAGCAAATCTCTTTTTAACATTGATTTCCATTATGTCTGAGACATTCTCCCAAATCTCTTGCTCTTACTGCTTAGTTCTGATGACTGTGCAGACAAGGAGGAGAGGAGTGAGTTTCTTAAGGGCCAGCTGCCTACCTGGTAGGGACAATCTGACAAACAGGGAGCCTCGAGCTGCAGAATGTTTCTGAATCTCTCCTGTGAAATGACCCAAGACCTGTTCCAACTCAGGCAACCTCCGACTTCTCAGCTACCATGAATTTGATGGGGAAGCAAAAGAGGACAGAGACATAACATGGCAGAAATAGCAAAACAAGACATGCGTTTGCTCCAGCAGAGGCACAGGAGCTTGGCGTGGCTCAGCAGGACAAAAAGGACAAAGTGGAGGTGACCTGGGTAGTTAGGAAGGCAGACAGGTGCAATGAAAGCTCTTGGACTTTGGTAACATCCTGGATGGAGGTCAAATGTTGGTTACATTCAAGCTTGGTGTGCTCACCCTCAGCAAAGTCTGGCACAATTTCTGAGCCTGTTTCCCCATTTGTAAAAGAAAGATAGTAATACTTACTGGTGGCCAGTTGGGAGAGTTAGACATAATCTGAAAAACCCATATAGTGAATGCTTTAGTCTTTTCAGGCCATATGGCCTCTGCTTCAACAACTCAGCTCTACCCATGTAGCATGAAAACAGGCATAGACAGTATGTAATGTAGGCTGGGACTCTGTTCCAATAAAACTTTATTTATAAAAACAAGCAGTGAGCTGGATTTGACCTGTGGAGGATATCTCATCTATTAGTAGAACATGCCTAGTACACAGCCTGGTTAGGGTGCTGCTCCTAGGCCTGTTTGCACTCAAATCCGTTTACCGTCCTTGTCTGCACCTCTCTGGACCACTTCAGGATTAGGAGAACTCTAATCCCTCTCCTCCTTTGCCTACTCGCTCCTGGATGGATTTGGCCAATAAGAGGACTGGGTGGGAGTCAGAGACAGGTTACTCTCTGTTAGGCCTGTGAATCCGGCAGCATTTGCCTCACTAGACAGCCCACCCCTGCACAACCTTGGCTTCCTGCTTCTCAGCACCTGGGAAGCAGCTGCCATCTCCTTATCTTTCCCCCACCCACCTCAGTGTGGTCGTAGCTAATCTCTGGGATGTCTCACCATCACCTGATGGCTTTCTAGCTCTCCTGGCCTTTTTGTAATTAGCTCGTGTATTAGTTCCCTGGGCTTCCCTGGTTCCTCAGACAGTAAAGAATCCATCTGCAATACAGGAGACTCAGGTTCAATCCCTGGGATGGGACGATCCCCTGGAGAAGGGAATGGCTACCCACTCCAGTATTCTTGCCTGGGAAATCCCATGGACAGAGGAGCCTAGTGGGTTATAGTCCACGGGGTCTCAAACAGTCTGACATGACTGAACGACTAGTGCATGAGTGCACACACACGCACACACACACGCACACACGCACACGCACACATTCAGTTACCTCTCTTGAACTATCTGGCTTGAACTCACTTGTTTTCCTGACTAGACTCTGACTAAAAGATTTCGTTTTTTGTAAACAGTTGATGTTCTTAATTAATTCATTTAAACACCTGAATATATTTAATTTCATGAAACAGTTCTGCAGAATAAATATCTGTAAGTAGATTCTTACCTAGTTCTTATAAGGAGAAATGCAGAATTTTTGTCATTCAGTCAACAAACAAGGGTGTGCCAGGCATTGTTCTATGCCCTGGAAATACAGCAATGAACCTGAGGTTATACAGTCTAATAAACTAGCTGATGATTTTATTCATCATGCAATCCAGCTACTTTGTATTACATGCAAGGAATATAAGACCACAAAGATAATTGAAGCTAATATGTACTGGGGGATGTAATTTGTGGGAAGCTTTCATCTAAGTACTTTGTCTTAATTAACTTCCTTAACACTCATGAGAGCCCAATGAAGTAGGCAGTATTGTTTTCCACATTTTAGTGATGTACAGAGAGGTAAAAAAATTTATCTGAAAGCATTTAGCTAGAAAATGATGGAGCTGAGACTTGAACCCAGGCAGCCTGGCTGCGAATCTCAAGCTTCTAATCATACAGTAGACTTCCTCCCTCCTAAGAGAGTAAAGGACATGATGAAGGCCACAGTTACTGGCATAGTTGGGACCAGAACAAGGGTCTCAAATTCCAGTTATAAGTTATAACCTTTAGTAAATTGGCAGCCACTGCTATAATCATTAAGACAACAGCCATCCCTCTGGAAGAAAAAACAAAAAGAAATCACTATATGTCTCTTTATAGTCTTCAATATACTTCATAAAAGAACACAGAAGTTGATGAGGAATCTGCTGCACCAGCCAACAATAACACTTTGCAAAATATCCAAAATCTAACAAACACTCTGAAAAATCATAAAATCAGAATTTCACAGGTAAAAGATCATAGTTAAGTGGTTTTGAAACTATTTCAACTTTGTAAGCCTTTCTTTAAATCAAAGCTTCTGAAGGATTCCAAAAAACCAATTAACCAATAAAAGTGGAACTGCCACAATTGGGATGGGTGGAAAGTGTTAGAAGGTTCCTCTCCTGGCCTCTGTTTCCCTTTCCCTTAGCTCTGAGCAGACTTCCCACCAGTGCCACCACGCCCTAGTCTCATTAAACCCCTGAGAAGTGACAGGACTTTTCCCAAAGTTGTTGGGGTGATGAGGACACAGTCAAGACCAGAGCCCAGACTCTGAGTCCCTCACCAATACTGTTCTCAGCGTCATCACTGTATGCTTTGTTGTCTTAGTTTGGGGAACCGTGAATATCTTTCCAGCAGGCAAATGTGTTTTTTGAGCCCATCCACATGGGCAGCAATAGAAGAAGACAGAATGGCCAGCAGGGAGAGGATAAAAGAGAAAGCCTCAAGCAGGCCTAATTTCTGAGGCTCTAACCATCCCCAGCTACATGGTCAAGGCTGTACTGAGATAAATGGTGAAGAAAACAGCTCTCCGATCCACTTGGGGGGTGGAGCGGGGGGAGCACTTGACATGGCTCAGCAAGAAGAATTTCCCAAGATATCAAAAGCCTGAGCTCCTAGGACTATCATGAGCTGGCAGTGCAGCCCAGGGCTTGCTGTTCACAATTGTTTTTATGGCAGAACAGCAGGGCTGGCTGCCATAGCGCTGGAGCCCAGAATTTGAGAGGGCCCACGGGTTTGCATGCTGCAGTCGTTCTTACCCCTGATATGTTTCTCTAAGGCTTTCCCCAGTGTAGCCAACAATCTCCAGCTGCCATTTAAACTTCAGGGGGATTCCCAGTTCTCAGCAGAGAGAAAGGAAAGCCCTGGAAACCCCCAGCTTTGAGGCAGCTCTTTTAGCTTAGGAGCCCAATGATGCAGAGACAAATCCTTGATGGCTGAGCAGGGTGGGCTGGATAGAGGAAGAAGCGGGGTGATAGACTGGGACCCTACTGCCCCAGGGATCTTTGTTGTCTGCTGTACGTGTGCCAGCCCAGTGACCAAAGCAAGGTCACTAAAGGCCATTAACCTCCAGAATCGCTGGCCAGGTTTCACATGTAGCGACACATCATCTCTTTGTTGAGATTTCCACCTCTTCTAAATAAACTGTAGTATCCAAAGGTATTCTCTGCAGAACCAGACCTGAATGGTTTATTTTCTTTCCCATTAAGGTCTGGTTGAAAACTCAGAAGTTTTGCTTGAATTACCATCAAACCATAAGGGTTCCTTGGTGGCTCAGATGGTAAAGAACCTGCCTGCCAATGCAGCAGATATAAGAGACATCGGTTCGATCCCCAGGTCAGGAAGATCCCCTGGAGGAGGAACTGGCAATCCACTCCAGTATTCTTGCCTGGGAAATTCCCTAACCAGAGAAGCCTGGTGGGCTACAGTCCATGTGGTCACAGAAAGTCAGACATGATTGAGGGACTAACACTTTTATTTTTCACCATCAACCCAAGTCTTATAAAGACATAGGGCCTGACAGTTTTCCACTTATGGATTACATACTAGTTATTTTTTCTGACTTTTAACAGTTTTTCAGTCTAACTTGTCATCCCAATGTTCTTCCCATTCCAGATGACAATGCAAATTGGACATGCAGCATGCACTTAGAGCTGCCCTTCCAGAAAGCCTGAGTACCTAATGGTTTGTGATATTGTTGGCTTGTTGTTTTGTTTTGTTTTTTTTTTTTTTCAAGTAAATTCTTTTTTAAATTCCAGTAAATTGGTTAAGTTTATGTCTTAAAGGAAAAAAAAGTCAATGTTTTCAATTGTTCTCTCTTCTCTCAGGGTATCCTCTCATGGGAACAGGCTTTATCAGACTTGAGGGAGGGTCCAACATTGCCTTTCTTTCATGTTCCAAGCTTTCCCCTCTTCATTTTGTCAGAGCCTTTCTGTAGTCATGGGCCTGACCTTGAAAACTTCATTCAGGAGCTATGACTAAGGCCCACGATAAACAGGCTCTACCCTACTCTGTTCTGGAGGCATCCATGTCTATCATTCAGTTCCAGATTCTTCCCTTCTTAAAAAAGTGCAAAAAAAAAAAAAATTTAGCAGTGCATGCTAAGATGCTTCAGGCATGTCCAATACTTTGAAACTCCATGGACTTTAGCCCACCAGGCTTCTCTGTCCCTGGGATTCTCCAGGCAAGAATACTGGAGTACATTGTCATGCTTTTCTTCAGGGGATCCTCCCAACCCAGGAACTGAACCCAGGTCTCCTTCATTGGCATTCGAGTTCTTTACCATTAGTGCTACTTGCTAAATCGCTAAGTCACTTCAGTCGTGTCCGACTCTGTGCGACCACATAGATGGCAGCCCACCAGGCTCTCCCATCCCTGGGATTCTTCAGGCAAGAACACTGGAGTGGGTTGCCATTTCCTTCTCCAGTGCATGAAAGTGAAAAGTGAAAGTGAAGTCACTCAGTCATGTCTGACTCTTTGCCACCCCATGGACTGCAGCCTACCAGGCTCCTCTGCCCATGGATTTTCTAGGCAAGAGTACTGGAGTGGGTTGCCATTGCCTTCTCCAAAGCCCCAGATTAGTAGTGGTCATCTCTAATCGGTGAGACTTGGGGATACCTGAATTTTCTACTCCTTTACTTATTTTTTCTAGTTCTATCATATATCTCCCATAGAATAAAAGAACTATTATCTTTACTTGTATGATAATTGTCCCTCCACATTTTGTTCTAATTTTACCATACTCATAAATCACTAAGCAATAAATTATTTAACTTTGTTTTTAAATTTCAGATAAAAAGAATAATACATTTTTTACACTTTTAGTTAGTTGAATTCAGTCGCTCAGTCGTGTCTGACTCTTTGCAACCCCATGAATCACAGCATGCCAGGCCTCCCTGTCCANATTATTAAAGTGCTTAATTTCATGTTATGTATATTTTATTCTAACATGACTTAAAATTTAAAATAAATGTGTTATTAAAATTAAAATTTTAAACGTTTGTGTGGGGTTCTCGTCCATAATTTTTTTCTGGAATGTATGTTGATACATAGAATTTGTAAGAATGAGTACGTGGATTTTATTTTTATGGTTCTACTGAGCGTAAGTTGCTCCCTATTGTTGGCAAATTGTTGGAAAATTCATTAAAACTATAGAACTAGCTGAGAAGTGCTTTTCTTGAAGATACTAATTCTTTATTAAGAGTCCTGCAGAGTTTGAAGAGAAATATATACAGGAGAATTCATTATCAATACATTATACAGCATTTATTTTCAAGTAAGGCATTTATCACTGGTTTCATGTGTTTTATGACCTTTATGAAAACTAATTCTTAAAGTATGCTCTTTTAGTAGGTCAGAATTAGAGCCTTTAACTAATAGTAAAAATCAGGTTCTTAGTGTGGTTTTAAATGAAACAGCAGTTCTTATTCTATTGTATTTATAGAAATTAGTAACAGATGAATATACAAGTTAAAAGAAATTATTCACCTTAAAAGTATAAAGTAACAAGTAATCTACCCTACAGACATCTAGTTCATTTTCCCAGTGGTTAAACCTTACCTGGGTAAGTTTCCTGAGTATATCAAGAAAAAAAATTCTGCTCACTTCAGCATATGTCTTTTTAAAAAACAATTACAGAGCTTTATTTTCCTGGGTAGTTTTTCTTATTCCACACATGTTTGGAATAATGGTATAGATTATACCAACACATGTGGATTTCCTTCAACCCTTTCTAGCAATTGCATGGAGTCTCATCATATAGACATATATAATATATTTATTATATTATGCTCTAAATATATTTAAGAGTCTATTGAACTGCACAGAAATCGAACCAGTCAATCCTAAAGGAAATCAATCCTGAATATTCATTGGAAGGACTGCTGTTGAAACTGAATCTCCATTACTTTGGCCACCTGTTGTGAGGAGCCAACTCATTGAAAAAGACCCCAATGCCGGGAAAGATTAAAGGTAAAAGGAGAAGGGGGCAGCAGAGGATGAAATGATTAGATGGAATCACTGACTTAATGGACATGGACATGAATGTGAGCAAACTTAAAGGGATTTTGGAGGACAGAGGAGCCTTGCATGCTGCAGTCCATAGCGTCACAAAGAGTTGGGCAAGACTTACTAACTGAACAACAGCAATAGCAAATATATTTCACCAGTCCTTCGCTGACTGATGTTGTTTCCTAACATTTGATTGGTTGCTTTTGTGTTCCTTTCCAAGCATATCTGGCATTAGAATTGATGGGTCAGTAGGTTGATACACTTTTATTTTTTAGGCATTATTAAATTGCCCTTCCAAGAGTTTGCACCAAGTTACATTTCAGGTCAGTTCAGTAACTCAGTCATGTCCAGCTGTTTGCGACCCCATGGACTGGAGCAAGCCAGGCTTCCCTGTACATCACCAACTACCAACGCTTGGTCAAACTCATGCCCATTGAGTCGGTGATGCCATCCAACCATCTCATCCTCTGTAATCCCTTTCTCTTCCTGCCTTCGATATTTCCCAGTGTCAGGGTCTTTTCTGAGTCAGTTCTGTGCATCAGGTGGCCAAGGTATTGGAGCTTCAGCTTCAGCATCAGTCTTTCCAATGAATATTCAGTACTGATCTCCTTTAGAATTGACTGGTTGGATCTTCTTGCAGTCCAAGGGACTCTCAAGAGTCTTCTCCAACACCACAGTTCAAAAACATCAATTCTTCAACACTCAGCTTTCTTTGTGGTCCAGTTCTCACATCCATACATGACTACTGGAAGTCAAGAGATATCTGGAGTAACAGGCAAGTTAAGCCTTGGGGTACAAAATGAAGCAGGGCAAAGGAGTAGCTCTCATAGTCAACAAGAGTCCAAAATGCAGTACTTGGATGCAGTCTCAAAAATGACAGAATATCTCTGTTCATTTCCAAGGCAAACCTTCAATATCACAGTAATCAGTGTTTATGCCCCAACCACTAATGCTGAAGAAGCTGAAGTTGAATGGTTCTATGAAGACCTACAAGACCTTCTAGAACTAACACCCAAAACAGATGTCCTTTTCATCTTAAGGAACTGGAATGCAAAAGTAGGCAGTCAAGAGACAGGAGGAGTAACAGGCAAGTTTGGCCTTGGAGTACAAAGTGAAGCAAGGCAAGGACTAACAGAGTCTTGCCAAGAGAATGCACTGATCATAGCAGATACACACTCTCTTCCAACAACACAAGAAACAACTCACACATGGACATGACCAGATGGTCAATACCGAAATCAGATTGATTATATTTGCAGCCAAAGATGGAGAAGCTCTAATCAGTCAGCAAAAACAAGACCGGGAGTTGACTGTGGCTCCAATCATGAACTCCTTAGTGCAAAATTCCGACTTAAATTGAAAAAAAGTAAAGAAAACACTAGACCATTCAGGTATGACCTAATCAAATCCCTTACGATTATACAGTGGAAGTGACCAGTCAATTCAAGTGATAGATTTGATAGAGTACCTGAAGAGCTATGGTTGGAGGTTTGCGACATTGTACAGGAGGCAGCGATCAAGACCATCCCCCCCCCCCCTTCCCGAAAAAGAAATGCAAAAAGGCAAAATGGTTGTCTGAGGAGGCGTTACAAATAGCTGAGAAAAAAAGAGAAGTGAAAGGCAAAGGAGAAAAGGAAAGATACACTCATCTGAATGCAGAGTTCCAAAGAATAGCAAAGAGAGATGAGAAAGCCTTCCTAAGTTATCAATGCAAGGAAATAGAGGAGGACAATAGAATGGGAAAGACGAGATCTCTTCAAGAAAATGAGAGATACCAAGGGACCATTTCATGCAAAGATGGGCTCGATAAAGGACGGAAACACTATGGACCTAACAGAAAAAGATACTGAACCCCTTTAGAGTGCTAAAATAGTTTCCAAGGGGTGAAAACATCTTTTCTCTCAATGAGAATGTTGTCTTCCAGGAATTGGATTGTTCCCTAAGCAGGATCTGTCCTTGTAGTATTTAAATAGTAATTTTTTAGCGCTTGTATTTTTTTCTTTCTGAATAGTTTTTTGGGTTAGGGCTTCTCTTGTGGCTCAACCAGTAAAGAATCTTCCTGCAATGCGGGAGATCTGGGTTCTGTCCCTGGATTGGGACGATCCCTTGGAGAGGGGAATATCTACCCACTCTAGTATTCTGGCCTGGAGAAATTCCATGTACTGTATAGTCCATGGGGTCACAGAGAGTCAGACATGGCTGAGGGACTTTCACTTTCGCTTTAATTAAAGAAGTCTTATGCTTGTTGCAACAAGTGAAGCAGTATAAGAAAAGAAAGATTAAATAAATAAAAGAAGATAAACATAAATAGTATCTTGTTCCCTTTTTCATTCCCGCTCTCTGCTGCTGCTGCTGCTAGGTCACGTCAGTCGTGTCCAACTCTGTGAGACCTCATAGATCGCAGCCCACCAGGCTCCCCCGTCCCTGGGATTCTCCAGGCAAGAACACTGGAGTGGGTTGCCATTTCCTTCTCCAATGCATGAAAGTGAAAAGGGAAAGTGAAGTCGCTCAGTCGTGTCCGACTCTTAGCGACCCCATGGACTGCAGCCTACCAGGCTCCTCCATCCATGGGATTTTCCAGGCAAGAGTACTGGAGTGGGGTGCCATTGCCCTCTCCAGATTGCCTTCTCTAGAGGTAACCAATCTTATGCTCTGCTGTATTCCTTATCACATTTTTTCCCATGCTCAAACTAACCTACATAGAGTTTTTTTTATTTTATTGTTTTGTTGTGTTTTACTAAGGTCTTCAACTGGCTTTTTCACTTAATTGCATGTACTGGTCCTTCTGAAGCAACAGATAAAGGTCTATCTAGCTCATTCTTTTAATAACTATGTATATAATCGTTATTATGTATAGTGTGGAGGTTCAATAGTTTGTTAAAATATTGCCATGTAGACAGATTTTCAAGTTTTTTTCTAACTGCTGCAATTGATTTTATGTATATGATTGCTTTTTTGTGTGCACAGTAGCTATCCAGAAGTGGAATTGCAAAGTCATGGTGAATATACACACACACGTGCACATTTTTACTTTTTGGCGACCCTGGGTCTTCATTGCTGTGCATGGGCTTTCTCTAGTTGGCTGAGCGTGGGCTGCTCTTTAGCTGTGGTGCACAGATGTCTCATTGCAGTGGCTTCTCTTGTTGCAGAACGTGGGCTCTAGGGCAAACAGGCTTCAGTGGTTCTGGTGCGCAGGCGTAGTATCCCCACAGGATGTGGCATCGTCCCCAGACCAGTGATCAAATTTGTAGCCCCTGCATTGGTACACAGAGTTTTCACCATTGGACCACGAGGGAAGTCCAGAATATATATTTTTTATTGTAATAGAAGTTACCAGATTATAAAGAAACCACACTAACAAGAACAATGTATGTCTGTGCCCTTTTCTCCAAATGTCCCTTTCTATCCCTGAATGAGACACTTGGAAAATACTTGCCAATATGATGAAAATTTGCATTTTGTCATTTGGTTTTCTTTCTCCTTATGCATGAAATTTAACATTTTCTCCTGATATTTTAATTAGCATTACATTTCAGCATAAATAGATTGCTTGTTGGTACCCTTTGCCTACTTTTATTATGTGTAAATTTGGTTTATGTGTTTTTAAATGTCTGTTACATGTTAGAGGTTACAGATATTTCTCGCTCTCCTTTTTTTTTTTTTTTTTTTTCTTTTTCTTGGCATTTGACTTTGTTTGCCTCTCATCTTTTGGAGTATGAAGTTTTATTTTTATGTATTTGAATATCTTATTTTACCTCTTATGGTTTTGGGGTTTCTTTAAGGATGTCTCTGTCATCCCAAGTATAAAATTATTCTCCTATATTTTCTACATTGTTTGGGGGAATGTAAGTTGGTGCAGCCACTATGGAAAACTCTAAATTGCCTCCTCAGAAAACTAAAAATAGAATTATCATATGATCAAGCAATCCACTCCTGGACATATATCCAAACAAAACTCTGATTCAAGAAGATATATCCATAGCAGCACTGCTCACAACATCCATCAACAAATAAATGAATAAAGAAGATATGCTACACATATACCATGAAGTACTACTCAGTCATAGCAAAGAATGAAACAGTGCTATTTGCAGCGAAATGGGTACACCTAGAGAGTATCATACTAAATGAAGGAAGTCAAAGGCAAATCATAAAATATCACTTAAATGCTGATTCCAAATTGTGACACAGATTAACCTGTCCATGAAATGGAAATGGACCCAGGGATGCAGAGGGCAGACCTTTGGCTGCCCAGGGAGGCAGTCGGGGGTGAAATAGAGTGGGAAGTTGAACTTAGCACATGTACGCTTTTATTACAAAACGGATAAACAGCAAGGTCCTACCATGTAGCACAGAGAACTGTTTATTCAGTATCCTATGATGAACCACAGTGAATATTTTTAAAAAGAATATATAACTGAATCATTTTGCTGTGGAACAGAAATTAACACAAGATTCTAAATCAACTATCCTTCAACATTTTTTAATATATTAAAAAATATATATATTCTCTGAGGTCAGGGGTTCCCAATCTCCAGGTTCTAATTCCTGATGATCTGAGATGGAGCTGATGTAATAATAACAGAAATAAAGTACACAGTAAATGTAATGTGCTTGAACCATCCTGAAACCAACCCCCACCCCCATCCCCAGTCTGTGGAAAAATTGTCTTTTACAAAACTGATCCCTGGTGCCGAAAAGGTTAGGAACCGGTATCCTAGGTCATATTTTTATATAGTAGGTTTTTTTCCCTTATATTTATCATACAACTTCTGTGTGTGGGTGGGTAGCTTGAGGTGGTAATCTAGCTTTGTTTTCTCTAATTATACCCACAGTTCTTTTCCCTTTGTCATAATTAGTAAGTTCCTATATATACTAGCATCTGGGTCTTTAATTTTTATTACATTCTAGGGCTTTATTTGATTTGGGAAAAAAGTTTTGAAGCAATAAAGTCAATTATACTTCTAAATATAACCTTCAAGAATAGAAAATGAGACAACCTTAGTTTTTTCAGGATATAACCTTCAGGAATAGAAAATGAGACAACTGTAGTTTTTTCAGCTTCCTGTAATGGAGAAAGCAAGAATTTAGGATTCCATTCCCAGCTCTTCACTTACTAATTTTGTGACCCTGTGCAAGGCATTTATTTTGTCTCTCCCACCCTGTAGTTGCTCAACTCAACAGTGGCCTGCACTTTTGTAAGGATTAGAGAAAAACATATGTAAAGTGCCTGACCCACAGTTGGCTTTCATTCACTGGGACTTAGTATTACCACTAGTTTTAGGACTTAACAAAAAAAAAAAAGTAAGATATTTAATATAAAATTATGTTTTAAACATAAACAAATGTGTTATTGCATGAGTATATATTGTGTGGAAGAGAAAAGAATTCTAAATATGGTAACTTAAAAATTCAGGCAAGTAAATTAGTCTGAACAGCAAAAATAATATCATGAAATCTGGCACTTTTTTCTGAAAATTTTTTTTCTACGACAGCCATATAGACCTAACACAAATAAAAAGTCACTTTATTTAACTTGTCTGCTTTTTTAGCTAAGTAAGGAAAATACAGTTACTGGTAGCAAAGTGTAAATTTTCATTACTTTTCTATATAGCTAACCTATAGAAGGAATGGACAATTTGAGGGGAAAAGCAGGAGAGTCAGAGCAAACCAGAAGGATACTGTGGACCTGAAAATAGGGATGGGCCTGAGATAATGCAGATGCATTGACATGTCCCAGTTTTGTCCTGAGGCCTATATGTTTCCTGTACGTTAGAGCTGTCCTGTGGTTATCAATAATACATTGATTTTTCTTACCCTTTTTTCTCAAGAACCTCGGGACAATTTCTGGAGGTTTAAAAACAAATGGTAATGTTAGAGAAGCCGTACAGATAAAATGTAAAATTAAAAAGGTAAAAAGGAAAAACAATTGAATACCTCTTATACTTCTTGAGCTGGGTAACAAGATTTCTCAGGGACCCATTGAACTTACTAGGGCACAATTAATGAATGTATATTCTTAGTCCAGCTACCTCCCCCTTCCCCACACTTTGGTCTTAAAATATCTGCAAAGCAGAAAGAACCACTGTAGAAGGAAGCCTAGTAATTTAAAAAGTAGAATCGTAAGACAGGAGCTACCTGCCCTAGACGGTATTTGTTTTCTTTCTCCATTACATTTCATTAAGTTATTAACCAAACCTTAAATTAATCATTTTGAAAATTAGCCTCTTATTCCCTGGTGCTATTTATTAGACTTACTAAAGAAAGGAAGATTAAATTTCCCCTTGTTTTTGTTTCTGTTGTCATTTTCATATTCTTTGCTGTGTTTGCAGCAACTAGTGCACACACAGGAAGTTGGAGGTTGGTCATTTATTCCTCTCGCTTTTCCATTTCAGCAATAATGATTTATATGCATCATTATCATCTGTGCAGTCAATTAGCTCTCAAGCATCTGACATTAGGTGACTTGCATCACTGGTCTTACTAATTTTGAAATATTTATGTACTAGAAAACCAAATAAATTATTAATGTTAAGTCATTATTTTTTATATTTTCTTAATGAATGTTAAAGTAACATCTAATCAGATATTCAAGACATTACCTTTTAAAGAAAATCTCCTTTGTGTTTTTGACATTAATTCTACCAAATGCCTACTTTGTTGGAAAATGACAGCAAGAGTTGTCACTGACAACTGCAACTGACACTGACTACAGGCATCAATTTTTCATGCTGTTGCTCATTTATTATTTGTTTGATTACATTAAACATAAATTAGTAAACCAATAGAAGATTTAACCAGCATTTATATTTACACACACATATATTCATACACAGATGCTGATATTTCTACTATTAAGAGACAAGATAAATGGAAATAAAAGAAGGCATTTCTAATTTAATAACTTAAAGTGTCATTGGACTGTTAGGTTCTCAGAAATGGCATGCCAAGGCTGGGAAACTCCTGATTTTTTGAAAGGCAGTATATATATGATGCCTGAGAGCTCAGGGAATTTGGCAGATGGAAACAGGTATAAATAAATGAGGGAAGGAGAAGTGGCATGGGGAAAGTCAGTAATGGCATGAAGCTACTACACCACTGAAATTATGCGTATTATTTTTTTAACAAAGAACCTATTTGCCTGTGCCACCATGAATAATAGGAAATCCCTGATCAGTTCAGTTCAGTCGCTCAGTCGTGTCCAACTCTTTGCGACCCCATGAATTGCAGCACGCCAGGCCTCCCTGTCCATCACCAACTCCCGGAGTTCACTCAGATTCATGTCCATCGAGTCGGTGATGCCATCCAGCCATCTCATCCTCTGTCGTCCCCTTCTCCTCCTGCCACCAATCCCTCCCAGCATCAGGGTCTTTTCCAGTGAGTCAACTCTTCACATGAGGTAGCCAAAGTACCAGAGTTTCAGCTTTAGCATCATTCCTTCCAGTGAACACCCAGGACTGATCTCCTTTAGGATGGATGCAATCTCAAAAATGACAGAATGATCTCTATTCATTTCCAAGGCAAGCCATTCAATATTACAGTAATCCAAGTCTATGCCCCAACCAGTAATGCTGAAGAAGCTGAAGTTACAAGCTGCAGACCTACAAGACCTTTTAGAACTAACACCCAAAAAAGATGTCCTTTTCATTATAGGGGACTGGAATGCAAAAGTAGGAAGTCAAGAAACACCTGGAGTAACAGGCAAATTTGGCCTTGGATTATGGAGTGGAGCAGGGCAAAGCCTAGTAGAGTTTTGCCAAGAGAACGCACTGGTTATAGCAAACACCCTCTTCCAACAACACAAGAGAAGACTCTACACTTGAACATCACCAGATGGTCAGCACCAAAATCAGATTGATTATATTCTTTGCAGCCAAAGATGGAAAAGCTCTATACAGTCAGGAAAAACAAGACCAGGAGCTGACTGTGGCTCAGATCATGAACTCCTTATTGCCAAATTCAGACTTAAATTGAAGAAATCCCTGCTAGAGCTGACTAATTGAAAAAGCAGTCAACAAAAGTTAGGGAAACCAAATTTCTTGTTGCAGCTCTGCTTTCTGACCTCTTTGTGACTTTAAAGAAAAATAGAAAATCCTGTTGTATCATTCAGTTTTAAAATTCATGTGATCGATTATAACATACTAAATAAAGTGTACTGTGTAAAATTCACCGTGAATAAATTAGCAGGGATTTCTTGTCTTGGTTTTCCATGAAGCTAGATGAATCAAATATAGATATCACTCTTCTTTAAGGGGAATTCAGCTTAGTAAATCCAGCACATGTAATGGCCAAGTGCTATACCCAAGGGCTGGATAAAGGAGTCTAGGCACATAAGAAGGTAATTTTTCAGGTGAATGGAGTCACATGAAAAAAAGCTCTGAGTGATATGTATGTAAAAAAATAAATAGTTCTGTTCAAGTACAAGAAGGGAAATGACAGGATCCTGGGGGGGGGGTGGTTAGGGCAGACTGCAGAGGGTCTTAAAATAAGGTTGAAGAGTCAGCTGTTTGTAAGTTGTATTACAGGTTGGCTGCAAGGGACGTGATGCACGGTGGTTAACACCATGGAGTTAGGAGTCAGACTGATGTGATTCAAATCCTGGATTTGGATGACTTCAGACAAGTCAGCTCTCTGTGAACAAGGGTAAGCTTCACTCGCTCGCAGGCTGACTAGGAAGTTAGCGAGGTAATGTATGTTAAAGCTTAGCAGAGAGCCTGGAGCACAGGAAACACTTGGGAAAGGATTATTAATCAATATGTTGTACCTTCAACAGATTTATCTGGAAAAGATGTGAAAAGCAAGGCCAGGCCCCTCAGCACCGTTGGGTGGGGAGGAGACTTAGTGCGGGGTCATTACAATAATCTAAAGTGAATGTGACTCTGAATTAGGATAGTAGTGGCAGGTATGGCAAGGAAGTGAATGGATTCAGTAGTGGTAGAGAGGTTGGGTGACAGGGTTTGGGAATCCATTTAATATGTGAGGAATGAGAAATAAGAGAAAGGGAAAAATAATGAAAAGATGAAAACACTTATATTTTTGAGCCTGAGTAAAGAGGAATATGTGACTTCCCTGGTGGCTCAGGCGGTAAAGCCTCTGCCAACAATGCAGCAGACCCATGTTCAATCCCTGGGTTGGGAAGATTTCCTGCAGAAGGAAATGGCAACCCACTCCAGTATTCTTTTCTGGAAAATCCCATGGACAGAGAAGCTTGGTGGGCTACAGTCCATGGGATCACAAAGAGTCGGACAAGACTGAGCAACTTCACTTTCACTTTCAAAGAGGAATGGTGGTTCCAGTATGTCAGTGTGCATGAAAATCTCCTAGAAGACCTGTTCAAGCTGGACCTGACCCTCTGATTCAAGTAAGTTTCCAAGTGATGCTGATACTGCTGGTTCAGAGCCCCTACTTTGAGGACTCTGCAGTGGAGAAATAGAAAACACAGAAGGCAAGGTGGTATGGCTGGCTGTGGGGCATGGGTCATCTGTTAGTAGAGCTGCTTAGCTCACTACCATTGAAAACATTGGTTGGAATCTGATTAAACGTAGTAGATTTGGATGTCACTGGTGTACACAGGCCCATGCAGTGGTCAGAGGGTACCAGGAAAGAGATGAAGAGTCAGTGGCAATGAGCTTTTTGTAGTGGCAGACAGATATTTATAAAGCCATCAGTGGTGCTGTAGGAAAAGCTCGAGCTTTTGCCTATTTGGTTGACTTTCTCAACCACATGTGGCTCTAAGCAAAGCTTTCATTAGTGTGTTTCAGTGTAAACCTCTCTTCCTTTATTTTGATTTTGTAGTAAAGGAGCTTTGGTGACAGTTACAGATAAGAGCCTGAGCTTTAGCATATAAATTTAGAGCATCTGGTAAGCTTTGCTATTTCCTCTCTGCTTCATTAAAACTGAAGGATAGATATCAAAGCTAAAACCTGACATAATCCTGTGTGATTTGCTACTAGGATAAAACAATAAAGATCTGAATGTTGATCATCTCCTATAGAATGTTAACTAGTATAATAGGAAATCAGATTGGTGGTCATATCTCATATTTTCCTGTTATCTTAAAAAAGATCTAAATGTAAGAAGCATAGGGCATAGGTTAGGGCAAGTGATCCACCAGAAATATCCTGATAATGTGCTCCCATCCTGTCTTTGGACTGATGTGAGGTCAAGAGTTTCCATCTGAAGGTTAACCATTTTTGATGACCTCCCTGTTGTAAATATTCAGCCTGTACCAAAGTAATGAAAAATTGGGTTTTCCAGTATATGAGGTGGTGGTGGTGGTGGTGGTGGTTTCTTTTTTTCTTTAAGTGTAGAATATGAGGCAGTATCCCTTAATTCAGTCATCTCAAAATACAATAAACATGAGATGAATTTTTAGTGTTGACTAAGTTGTGTTCTGCAAGGCAGTATTGTTCCTTGAGATGTTAATAGTTATTCTTTGGAAAATCGAGGTTAGTTTCAATAAATGGAAAAATCTCCAGGTAGTACAAAGGCAAGGCAATTTCTTACTGGTAGACACCTGAGAACTTTTTATATTCTAGTGTCATGTGAACTTCCAAGATTTGGAATCCTCTGGGCAGCATTTTTCGAACTTCCTCAAAGGTTTAAACCCCTTCCAATAAGGGCAAACCTGTGGGACTCTGTTGTCTGAGAACACAGTTTGTTTGAGAAAGGCAGTGTTTCTTTTTAACAAAAGGGTCTGGTCAGTACAAAGTATATGATATAAATATCATATACTTAGTTAGCATTTTTATAATTAATTATGTATGGTTTTTAGGGACTACCAAATACACTTAATAATGACTTGTCAGTTATTAAGTAACTGTGATAGAAAGAGCATTTGATCATCTCTATGCTAATGAATGGTTATTTCAAGGTTGAAAAGTTTAGGGGTGCTTTGAAAATATGACTGCTTTGGTTTTGGTGTCAACCTAGATTAGGGAACAGTATCTGGGATGTTTTGAATATTTTAGCTGTTAAACATTCATTTTTAAAGTAGTTCCCCAGGCCTGACTCAAGAGCCTCAAAGAGATCATCATGACCATAATTTGTTCATCTTTTTAATGTGGAAAAGAGAAAAAAATGCCGTAATCAGTTGTGTCTGATTCTTTGGGACTCAATGGACTGTACCCTTCCAGGCTCCTCTGTCCGTGGAATTCTCCAGGCAAGAATATGGGAGTGGGTCACCGTGCCCTCCTCCAGAGGATCTTCCCCACCCAGGGATCAAACACATATCTGCGTCTCCTGCATTGCAGGCACATTCTTTACTACTAGTGCTGCCTGGGAACCCTGAGATTAGGACATATCCTGTGAAATCCTGTGGACCTTAAAAATCCGACTTATTATTATGCAGTGATAATTGATATTTAAGTGATATAAAACTCTTTCACCATACTAAATTAGAAAAAAATTATTACTGGAAGATTTTTAAGCAACAGTAATTAAAATATAGATACTCTCACTTAAGCACTGATTACATCAAATAATGATCATGTCAGTTTACTTCTTTGAGTCTAAGCAGTACTCAGACTTTCCTGCTGAGTTGTGTAGGCACAGAAAGGTGTGTCATCCCCTGGTGTGGTGTAGCTGTATTGCTGATGTGAATGGGCTTTTAATGCACAGATATGCATCTTTTAAAATTATGTATTTTAATTTATATTAAGATGATTATATAAAAGCATTAGAAATCAGGATTTCAATTATTTTAATACTGAGATAATACTGTTTTTAAGAGGAGTCAATTTAAAGAGAGATATTTAATTAAAGGAAGTACAGGTCAAGGAGAAGGAAACAGATTGAGGAGTCCTGAGGTTAAGAAGATGTTTTCCAGTGAGAAAGATTTAAGCATTAAACTGAGAGGAAACACCGACAATTCAGGAAAAAGAAGCAAGATCCTAGAAGAGACAAGAGGGCATGGAGAGGCCGGCCTTAGACAAGAACGTGACACTGCCCCCACCGAGCCTGGAAGAGAAAGAATTAGTGGAAATTTGGGGGCAGGATCACTAATGGCCTGATAGGAATACCTGCTGCTGTTTCTTAATTGTCACCATCACAGTGTTAGTAACTGTTATGGCCACTCTTGAATTAGTGAATCAGTTAGAACAGCCTGAAGTAAATCGATCTAGTGATGCAGGTGGGCAACTGTAGTCGGATGTCATGACCCCCAAACAGTGAGCTTTTGCACACGTTTGGAGGAATAATTGTCTCCACAATTAAGGGGAAAGAGAGCAGGCTTAATAATACAAGAGTGTAAGAGGGAATNTCCAAGATTTGGAATCCTCTGGGCAGCATTTTTCGAACTTCCTCAAAGGTTTAAACCCCTTCCAATAAGGGCAAACCTGTGGGACTCTGTTGTCTGAGAACACAGTTTGTTTGAGAAAGGCAGTGTTTCTTTTTAACAAAAGGGTCTGGTCAGTACAAAGTATATGATATAAATATCATATACTTAGTTAGCATTTTTATAATTAATTATGTATGGTTTTTAGGGACTACCAAATACACTTAATAATGACTTGTCAGTTATTAAGTAACTGTGATAGAAAGAGCATTTGATCATCTCTATGCTAATGAATGGTTATTTCAAGGTTGAAAAGTTTAGGGGTGCTTTGAAAATATGACTGCTTTGGTTTTGGTGTCAACCTAGATTAGGGAACAGTATCTGGGATGTTTTGAATATTTTAGCTGTTAAACATTCATTTTTAAAGTAGTTCCCCAGGCCTGACTCAAGAGCCTCAAAGAGATCATCATGACCATAATTTGTTCATCTTTTTAATGTGGAAAAGAGAAAAAAATGCCGTAATCAGTTGTGTCTGATTCTTTGGGACTCAATGGACTGTACCCTTCCAGGCTCCTCTGTCCGTGGAATTCTCCAGGCAAGAATATGGGAGTGGGTCACCGTGCCCTCCTCCAGAGGATCTTCCCCACCCAGGGATCAAACACATATCTGCGTCTCCTGCATTGCAGGCACATTCTTTACTACTAGTGCTGCCTGGGAACCCTGAGATTAGGACATATCCTGTGAAATCCTGTGGACCTTAAAAATCCGACTTATTATTATGCAGTGATAATTGATATTTAAGTGATATAAAACTCTTTCACCATACTAAATTAGAAAAAAATTATTACTGGAAGATTTTTAAGCAACAGTAATTAAAATATAGATACTCTCACTTAAGCACTGATTACATCAAATAATGATCATGTCAGTTTACTTCTTTGAGTCTAAGCAGTACTCAGACTTTCCTGCTGAGTTGTGTAGGCACAGAAAGGTGTGTCATCCCCTGGTGTGGTGTAGCTGTATTGCTGATGTGAATGGGCTTTTAATGCACAGATATGCATCTTTTAAAATTATGTATTTTAATTTATATTAAGATGATTATATAAAAGCATTAGAAATCAGGATTTCAATTATTTTAATACTGAGATAATACTGTTTTTAAGAGGAGTCAATTTAAAGAGAGATATTTAATTAAAGGAAGTACAGGTCAAGGAGAAGGAAACAGATTGAGGAGTCCTGAGGTTAAGAAGATGTTTTCCAGTGAGAAAGATTTAAGCATTAAACTGAGAGGAAACACCGACAATTCAGGAAAAAGAAGCAAGATCCTAGAAGAGACAAGAGGGCATGGAGAGGCCGGCCTTAGACAAGAACGTGACACTGCCCCCACCGAGCCTGGAAGAGAAAGAATTAGTGGAAATTTGGGGGCAGGATCACTAATGGCCTGATAGGAATACCTGCTGCTGTTTCTTAATTGTCACCATCACAGTGTTAGTAACTGTTATGGCCACTCTTGAATTAGTGAATCAGTTAGAACAGCCTGAAGTAAATCGATCTAGTGATGCAGGTGGGCAACTGTAGTCGGATGTCATGACCCCCAAACAGTGAGCTTTTGCACACGTTTGGAGGAATAATTGTCTCCACAATTAAGGGGAAAGAGAGCAGGCTTAATAATACAAGAGTGTAAGAGGGAATACGATTACAGATTCAGCTGACAGGAGGTCTCTGAGGAATCCTATCTACAATTTCATGCTAGTAAGTAGAGGTGATGAGCCAGTGATGGCCAGCTTCCTGCTTCGGGCACCCCAACTGTGATGTTTGAAGAATGCATAATCTTCACCAGAGAGAGATCAGAAGAAGCAGTATTTTCAGGAAAGAACTACATTTCAGTTAAAGCTTATAGTGGGAGAGTCTTCGTAGTAACCTTGAGATGGAGAATATTCTGAGTAAAATAATGACAAGTTTATAAACAGAATTTGCAAACTGGAGTGAGGCTTCCATAGGGCACAGTTGGAAAGTGTCATGAGATAACGTGACTGCTGGCCATCAGGAATTAATGAAGCTGAGAGAGGCCCTGAGGCCACAAGAGGGTGAAAAATACCTTGTTTTCAATGCCAGCACCAGGGTCCTTGACACTGAGGTCTGGGTTGCAACTCTTCCTGCTTATTGAAGGAAATGAAAGCGGAAGAACCTAATGCTTGTTGGGCTTCTTGAAGCCAGTGTCAGGAGACATGACTAGGTATGCAGTATTATTTCTGTCTGAAAGAAACACTGAATCACAATCTAAAGTCTCTCAGGACTGAGGTACATGGAGTTTAGGTAAAGGTAAACCTGATTAGCAAGGGAGATGATAGAGCTTTCACGCCAAGTGAGTAGCAGGAACAGATTTCACTTGAAATGAGCAGCAGGAACAGGTGGGTAAGAAAACCCAACTAGAAGTCTCAGAAATGGAAAATATTGCCATTGGAAAAAAGTATAACAGATGACGTAAACCCTTAACAAGGCAAACAGGGAAATAGGGAATTGAAAGAAATACTAAGAAGCTCCCCCTGAATAAAGCTCAGAAATATTCAGAGAAAATATGAAAAAGCTGTGGAGACTCCCATTTCTGGTATATTCAATACCCTAACCAGTCTTCCCCTAAAAGAAACTAAATATGCATACTGAATAAAGTGCTTAAATTGTCTTTTCAAAAGCAAGGCTAAGGTGCCAAGAAAGTAAAGAACTCATAGAAACGGAAACCAAAATGAAAGCAAGACTCCCAAGCCAGTAAACAGTACACCTGGCTTCCACCCTGAAGGTATGTATCAAGCCTCGGTGGTCTTGAGCACACCATTGGATGTTACACACTGTGTGCCCTCTGAGGACAGCCTACTGTGGGGAGTCTAATGGGATATCCCTTGCCCAAACCTAAAGCATTAGTGCAAGGGTGTTGAGAAACCTGGCCCCCTGACAGTGTGATAGCCGTGCGAGAAGAGGGTACCTAAGTGGCCAATAAGCATATGGAAACATGTTGTTTAGCAGGGAAACACAAAATAAATGCAAGATAGTACTCTGTGCCTATCATTCCATGCCTTTACAAAAAGAAAAAAGAATGAAAAGAAATTTAAGCCCCCACATGCAGATTGGCATCAGTGAGAATGTATATAAACTGGAACTCTCATACAGTGCTGACTGGAATGTAAATTGGTACAGCCACTTTGGAAGGTAACGTAATAGTCATTATCAAGTAAATTTGAAGATGTACGTAGCCTTCAATTCAACAATTCCATATCTAAGACTCTACTTGAACTGTCTGCCACATGTGTATAGATGATTTATACAAAGATGCTTCTTTTGCAGCATGTTTATAATTGCACAAAATTGGAAACAACCCAAGGGTTCATTATGATGAGAACATACAAATATACTGTGCCATAGTCATACAGTAGAATATTGTTGAGCAATGGGAATAAATGAACTGGGTCTAGGTGTACTGATACTGATAAATCTCAAAATCATATTGTAATAAAAGCAATCTGCAGAACACTGGTTGTTTTGTATACCATTTATATAAATTGTATGAATATGCAATGTGATACTATGTATTATTTATGGTACTGTATATATGGAGTAGTAATAACATAAAATATTCATGTGAATATTAAACACCAAATTCAAGATAATGATTTCTTCTGGAGAGAAAAGGAGAGAGAGAGAAATAAGAGCCAGGAAAGAGAAACCAGGGGATTTCATTGTATCTGTAGTACTTTATTTCTCAAAAAACTTGAAGCAAATGTAGCAAAAGAGTAAGATTTGCTAGACCTAGGTCAGATTTGCCAGAGCTCGTTGTGTTGTTGTCTGTACTTTTTCAGTACATTTAGGGAATCTCACAATTTTAAAAACTACGGAGTGAGAGAAAACTTCCTGTCATTCTGTAAAAGAATCCGAAAACAATACTGTCTCAGGTTGGGTTCTCACTGAAGTGGAGTTTTCATGCAGAGTGTGTGTTATAGATCAGCTCTTACGGACGAGAGGGGAAGAAAAAGCAGGCTTGGGCACCAGGGTCGGGGTGGGGGGTCCAAATCCTATGCCAGGGAGTTAAGCTGATGGCAAACTCTAAAGCATGTCTGACCCTGGCTTTTCTCTTCTCATCTCAGTCAGTGCGGCACACAGCCTGCCCAGAAGGATATAACTTCCTGGGTCACGAAGGCTCTCTTCAGCTGAGGGACCCCTGAAGGCATGACCACTGGGGCAGCGAGTCTTCCCTTGGGCCTCCTCAGCCACACAATTCTGTCTGCCATACAAGATCATGAAACAGAATCTTTATGTTTTCTTCTGTCTGCTTGGCTCTCAGAGAATGATTTTTGATATACTTAACTGAGAGAGATGAAGAAAATATAAACAAAAGCTTCCAAACACATGTGAACTGACTCCATTTTTATAGCATGTCAGTAGACTTGACTTTCTTTCTAACCTTGATTATGGTCTTTTTTAACAGAATTTAAGGGGAAGTTGCCATGTACTAAATCACTGGCAGATGCTTTTAACATTATTTCCTTGCTTTTCTCAAAGGATCCTCCCCTAATTTAGATGCTCAGTTTTGGAGGCGGTGATCACACATTATGTTTAGAGGATTAAAAAAANTGGAGCCCCCCAACATAAAGTCAGACACTGTTTCCACTGTTTCCCCGTCTATTTCCCATGAAATGATGGGACCGGATGCCATGCTCTTCGTTTTCTGAATGTTGAGCTTTAAGCCAACTTTTTCACTCTCCTCTTTCACTTTCATCAAGAGGCTTTTTAGTTCTTCTTTTAGTTTACACTTTTAAGAGTTTATTAAATAAAGGACAAAAGAATGAAGAAGCAAAAGGAAGCCGTCTAGAACTATACCATCCAATATAATAGCCACCAACTACATGTGACTGTTGAGTACTTGGAAATGGGACCAGTTCAACCTGAGATGAATAGGAAGAGACAAATGCACACCAGATTTTGAAGACATACTTTAAAGTGAGAAAAGGAATGTAAAATATCTCATTAATACTTTTATATTGATTGCTTGTTGAAATGTTAATATTTTAAACACTTATTTTAAATAAAATATATTACCATAATTAATTTCACTTGTTTCTTTTTATTTTTTAATTGTAGCTACCAAAAAATGTTAAATTACACATGTGGCTTGAATTGTATTTCTATTGATGGCACTTGTCTACAGGCTTTCTGAATGCTTTACATTAAAAATTCCCACAAAACAACACTTCTAAACAATTGTTGGTGCCTACTGGACATCCAAAGTAAACACTCTCTTCCAACAACAAAAGAGAATACTCTACACATGGACATCACCAGGTGGTCAATACCAAAATCAGATTGATTATAATATAATCTTTGCAGCCAAAGATGGAGAAGCTCTATACAGTCAACAAAAATNTGAATGCTTTACATTAAAAATTCCCACAAAACAACACTTCTAAACAATTGTTGGTGCCTACTGGACATCCAAAGTAAACACTCTCTTCCAACAACAAAAGAGAATACTCTACACATGGACATCACCAGGTGGTCAATACCAAAATCAGATTGATTATAATATAATCTTTGCAGCCAAAGATGGAGAAGCTCTATACAGTCAACAAAAATAAGACCAAGAGCTGACTGTGGCTCAGATCATGAACTCTTCATTGTCAAATTCAGATGTAAATTGAAGAAAGTAGGGAAACCCAGTAGACCATTCAGGTATGGCCTAAATCAAATTACTTATGACTATACAGTGGAAGTAACAAATAGATTCAGGGATCAGATCTGATAGAGTGCCTGAAGAACTATGGATGGAGGTTCATGACATTGTACACGAGGCAATCATGTCTGATACTTTGCAACTCCATGGACTTTAGCCCACCAGGCTTCTCAAGGTGGGCTAGACCAGGTGATCAAGACCATCCCCAAGAAAAAGAAATGCAAAAAGGCAAAATGGTTGTCTGACAAGGCCTTACAAATACCTGAGAAAAGAAGAGAAGAGAAAGGCAAAGGAGAAAAAGAAAGATATACCCATTTGAATGTAGAGTTCCAAAGAATAGCAAGGAGAAATAAGAAAGCCTTCCTCAGTGATCAATGAAAAGAAATGGAGAAAAAAAAAGTAGAATGGGAAAGACTAGAGACCTCTTCAAGAAAATTAGAGATACCAAGGGAACATTTCATGCAAAGATGGGCACAATAAAAGATAGAAATGGTATGGACCCAACAGACAATATTAAGAAGAGGTGGCAAGAATACACAGAAAAACTAAACAAAAAAGATCTTCATGACCCAGATAACCACTATGGTGTGATCATTCACCTAGTGCCAAACACCCTGGAATGCAAAGTCAAATGGGCCTTAGGAAGCATCACAACAAACAAAGCTAGTGGAAGTGATGGAATTTCAGCTGAGCTATTTCAAATCCTGAAAGATAATACTGTGAAAGTGCTGCACTCAATATGGCAGCAAATTTGGAAAACTCAGCAGTGGCCACAGGACTTGAAAAAGTCAGTTTTCATTCCAATCCCAAAGAAAAGCAATGCCAAAGAATGTTCAAACTACTGCACAATTGCACTCATCTCACACACTAGCAAAGAAATGCGCAAAATTCTCCAGGCCATGCTTCACCAGTACATGAACCATGAACTTTCAGATGTTTAAGCTGGTTTTAGAAAAGGCAGAGGAACCAGAGATCAAATTGCCAACATCCAGTGGATCATCAAAAAAGCAAGAGAATTCCAGAAAAACATCTACTTCTGCTTTATTGACTAGGCCAAAGCCTTTGACTGTGTGGATCACAATAAACTGTGGAGAATTCTTAAAGAGACAGGAATACCAGACCACTTGACCTACCTCCTGAGAAATCTGTATGTAGGTCAAGAAGCAACAATTAGAACTGGACATGGAACATCAGACTGGTTCCAAACTGGGAAAGGAGTATATCAAAGCTGTATATTGTCACCCCACTTATTTAACTTTTATACAGAGTACATCAGGAGAAATGCCAGGCTGGAGGAAGCACAAGCTGGAATCAAGATTGCCAGGAGAAATATCATTAACCTCAGATATGCAGATGACACCACCCTTATGGCAGAAAGTGAAGAAGAACTAAAGAGCCTCTTGATGAAAGTAAAAAGGAGAGTGAAAAAGTTGGCTTAAAACTCAACATTCAGAAAACTAAGGTCACAGCATGCACTCCCATCACTTCATGGCAAATAGATGGGGAAACAATGGAAACAGCGACAGACTTTATTTTAGGGGGCTCCAAAATCATTGCAGGTAGTGACTGCAGCCATGAAATTAAAAGACACTTGTTCCTTGGAAAAAAAGTTATGACCAACTTGACAGCGTATTAAAAAGCTGAGACATTATTTTACCAACAAAGGTCCATGTAATCAAGGCTATGGTTTTCCAGTGGTCATGTATGGATGTAAGAGTTGGACTATAAAGAAAGCTGAGCACCAAAGAATTGATGCTTTTGAACTGTGGTATTGGAGAAGACTCTTGAGAGTCCCTTGGACTGCAAGGGGATCCAGCCAGTCCATCCTAAAGGAAATCAGTTCTGAATATTCATTGGAAGGACTGATGCTAAAGCTGAAGCTCCAATACTTCGGCCACCTGATGCAAAGAACTAACTCATTTGAAAAGACTCTGATCATAGGAAAGATTGAAGGTGGGAGGAGGAGACAACAGACGATGAGATGGTTGGATGGCATCATCGACAGGATGGACATGAGTTTGAGTAAGCTCTAGGAATTGGTGTTGGACAGGGAAGCCTAGCATGCTGCGGTTCATGGGGTCGCAAAGAGTAGGACACCACTGAGCGATTGAATCGCACTGAACTGGACGTCACTTTGCCAACAAAGCCTATATAGTCAAAGCTATGGTTTTTTCAGTAGTCACGTATGGGTGTGAAAGTTGGACCATAAAGAAGACTGAGAACCAAAGAACTGATCCTTTTGAATTATAATGCTGGTGAAGACTCTTGAGAGTTGCTCAGACAGCAAGAAAATCAAACCAATCAATGCTAAAGGAAATCAATCCCGAATATTCATTTGAAGGATTGATGCTGAAGCTGAAGCCCCAATACTTTGCCCACCTAATGGGAAGAGTCAACTCACTGGAAAAGACCTTTATGCTGGGAAGACTGAGGGCAGGAGGAGAAGCAGGTGACAGAAAATGAGAAGGTTTGATGACAACAGCTACTCAATGGACTTGAGTTTGAGCCAACTCCAGGAGATAGTAAAGGACAGGGAAGCCTGGCATGCTGCAGTCCATGGGGTTGCAAAAAGTTGGACACAACTCAGCAACTGAAAAACAACTGAACAACTTACTTCTCCTCCTCACAGCAGAGATTCCTCATCTATGAAGGAAGATGTACACAGTGGTTTCCAGGGTCGCCCCAGTGATAAGATTCTACAGCAGGAAGTTGTGTGATTCCTCCTATCTAAGTCACACTTTCCTTCTCTGCAAAAGCAAAACAATAATGGCACTTACCTCACCAACAATGCTAAGCATGGTGCTGAAAACTTATTATTTCAGACAAGCATGCTAGTTTATCCAAAGACCAGTAACAGCCCCTGGGGGTGCATATTATGTTCATTTTAGTGTCTACTTACACTCAGTAGTTATTACTTTAGGAAAGTGTGCTGAATTTATGTTTACTTCCTTGAATCAGGCCTCCTCTCAATTTCCTCTCTTCCTGGCTGATTCAGATCAGCTTCCAATGGCAACATGGCTGGTGGAATCACAGCTGAGGCAGGAATCTTTTCAGCTCTCTTCCATCTCCCATTACTTCTCTGTCCAATATCCGTCCAGATGTTTTCTCATCAGACCCAACATAAGTGAAACCAGAATCTTAAATCATCCTCTTGCTCATTTTGGAGACATTGAATCAGCCTCTTCCTCCCTCCAACCAGCAGTCTTATCAATGTCTGAGATCATTTTTCACCTCATCAGAGACCCTGTAACTACATGGTCAAATTCATCAGCCACTAGCCATATATGACTATTGAGCATTTTAAGTGTGGCTATTCCAAATTAAAATGTACTGAATGTTTAAAATATTCCCAGATTTTGAAGAGTAACTGCAAAAGTTTTAAAAAGGAATGTAAATTATCTCATTAAAGACTTTTATGTATTGATTACACATTGAACTGATAACATTTGCGATTTATTGGTTTAGATTAAAATATATTATGAAAATATATATTAGGTTAAAATATATTATGAAAGTAAAATTCACCTGTTTATTTGACTTCTTTAATATGGCTACCAGAAAATTTTAAGTCATATGTATGATTTGCATTATATTTCTATTGGATAGTTGGTGCTGCATTTACAATGATCAACTTTTAATGCTTACTACTCTGGAGTAATAGCACAGAGCCTTCCTTGTAAACTACCAGACTGCAATCAGTAAATGGAACAAATGGACATCTTATGTGTAAGAATAATGTGGCTTATTTTCTTCCCCCATTGTCAGAAGAGATAAACTTGTTTTCCCCTGCCCTTCGATGAAAACTTGATTTCCAGTCACTCTTAAGCATTAGAAAATCTCAGAATCACTTGACTCACAGAACACATTCAATTTGCACTTCAAATTCCAAACATATATACTATCTCCTAGCTTCATTCAAAGTTTGGAGGACTCACCTTTCCTTAGCTAGATCTGCTATGAGGAAAAAATAAGTCAGTCAGTGAAGGGGGCAGGGCTATCTTCTTTCTCTCCTAGTCACTCTTCCCCAACTTGCTACCAGGCTTCTGATTCCTCCAATGCTGGAGAGCAGGCAGCCATGGGGGTGAGGTCCTGCTGAAAGCAGGCGGTGGGATCCCAGGGCCCTGCAGGTGCTCCAAGCTGGCTCTGCCTCTCACAGGGTTTCCATGAGGTCTTTGGAAATCTGCCTTGTGGCTAAGAACCATTCACTCGAAATACCCTTGGTGTAGTTAATGTGTTCTCCTCCAACTTTTTGCTTATTCTTTCTGTGGCCTGGAGGAATCCAGCAATGCTTTGAAATTCTCTGTTGAGGCTTCTTTATACTCTTTATGTAAGAGCAGTTTTTGTGTGAGTGCATAATGTATGTATAAGCAGACCACTTGAAATGTCTCGAGGTGAGTAAGTGTGTGACCATCATCTGAATCAACAATCAGTTCACTTGTCTAATGGCTCTTCTGGGACAAGGCCTCATATGCCAACCCTCCCCATGATGGGCTCCATCTGGTCCTGGGGAGGCTCATGCCCCTTTTCCCTCCGCAAAGTCTGAGATGTGCCCATGGCCGGAGCAGCGCCTCCTTCACTCCTCTCACCAGAGCAGGAAGCAAGCTTCATGCTTCTTCACATGTGAATCAGACCCTGGTCTACCCAGCTGCTGGGACAGATGGCAAGCTGACTTGGTAAAGTAAAAAAAACCCTTCCACTCACTTTAGGGAGAAGGAGGGCCATCTTTATCCCTTTGTCTTGAGGGGTGACACCGGGACTTATACCAAAAACTGTTCCTCCTTCATCACTCTATGTGGGGGAACGGGCCTTCAAACTGGTTCTCAGCTACTTGCATTGAACATGTTCATCTTGGCCTGGTGCCTCACTTGGTGTCTTATATTATCTTAGGGATTCCATCAAAATGTATATTGTAATGTCATGTTTTAGCATCAGAGATGCCCTTCTTACCAAGTTCCACTTGCTGTGAGAAATTCAAATGTCATCAACAACGTCAAAGCTGCCACGTGCAGTCTCTCATAGTGTGAGACAATAGCCCAAGCAAGGTTGATGGAGGGGGGCTCTTTAGTTCATCCAAGTTCTGCATTTACTAATCTCTCAGAACCCTGGTTCCTTGGCTGCAATGATATGCTTTGCTTTACAAGGTGGGCAAAGAACAAGGCAAAATCATGGTAGATGCTTAATGAACAGGTATATAGTTCTGCACTATCCAGGAGGGCATGGCAACCCATTCCAGTATTCTTGCCTGGAGAATCCCATGGATAGAGGAACCTGGCGGGCTACATTCCATGGAGTTGCAAACAGTCAGACACAACTAAAGCAGCTTAGCACACATGAAACCTTATACAGAGTGAAGTAAGCCAGAAAGAAAAGCACCAATACAGTATACTAACTCATATATATGGAGTTTAGAAACATGATAATGATAACCCTCTATGCAAGACAGCAAAAGAGACACAGATATATAGAATAAACTTTTGGACTTTGAGGGAGAGGGAGAGGGTGGGAAGATTTGGGAGAATGGCACTGAAACATGTATACTATCATGTAAGAAATGAATCGTCAGTCTATGTTCGGTACAGGATACAGGATGCTTGGGGCTGGTGCACGGGGATGATCCAGAGAGTGGGTGGGAGGTGGGGGGGGGGGGGGATCCAAGATTGGGAACTCACGTACACCTGAAATGGAAAAAAATTAAAAATAATAAAATAAAATAAAAAATAAAAAAACACAAAATGACATAAAGTGAAGAAGCAATTGCCTTAGGATCATCTTGCTAATGGATGCACAGATGATTGAGATAAGCACAGAGGGTCACAGATATAGTTCAAAGCTATAGCAGCTTGAGGCTGAGATGCTGAATGTAGTTCCTAGAGAAAAAGCTTGGTGGCATTTCTCAATAATGGGGGTAATCACTGCCTCTGTAACTGTGTGGGTGTGTGCTCAGACGTGACTGACTCTTTTTGCGACCCCATAGACTACAGCCCACTAGCTCTTCTGTCCGGGATTTTCCCAGCAAAACTATTGGAGTGGGTTGCCATTTCCTCCTGCAGGGGATCTTCCCAACCCAGGGATCAAACCTGCATCTCTTAGGTCTCCTGCTATGCAGGTAGATTCTTTACCGCTAGCACCACCTTGCCTCTATAAATACTCATTGCGAAACAAATGCTGAGCACTATTTTCATTTTTTGCTTTTTTTTTTTTTTTTTGGTAAATGTAAAAATCCTCTTCTGATTTTTCTGATTCTGAAAACAGGTAGTAATGGAAATCCTTATGAAAGCAAAGTAGCATAAAGCAAACTTTTAATACGCAAAGATACCTGTCAGCCGTACAACTGTCCATGCTTTTCTTGGCTCACAAGACAGTATGTTCTTTCGTCTCTTCTTCTAAATCCCTTGTTGGGCTACTCATTTGTTACATAATTTTCCACAACTATCTCCTACTGGAAATCTCCTGGAATGCAAGATACTCTAAAACAAGAAATAAGGAAGAATAGTCTAAAAAATCATATTCATTTCTCATAGAACAGAAAGCTGTAAAGACCTTGAGACAGTATCTCTCTGGATCTCACCAGGATAATGATACATGTCAAGATCAATCTTCTCGACTTTCCATGTCTTATGTGAATGAATATCACTCCTCCTGAAGCTCAGGTTATCTTTTTTGTCACCAAATGTACATTTTTCCAAGCAGATTCAGTTTAAACTCTACTGCCTTTGAAAGAATGGATATATGGGTATAGTTTATACAGTACTTTGAACTTACAAGAAGTTCAGAATTTTTTTTTAACTACTGAATCCCAATTATTGTAGTTTGATGTTTTTTTGTTTTTTCAGCAAAATAAAAGTTCTCACAGTCAACTGCTTCTACTACTGACTTACATGAATGCCACCATCCTCAACTTCTCTGAGCTGCTTCTCAGACAAGGCAATCTGCAGATGCAATAGGAGAGCTGAGCAAACACTGAAAAGGCTTCGCATCTGATACAGGACAGAGGATGTATTGTGAGGCTTCCCAGCCTACCCAAGAATCCCACACATGTTTTCTGAAGTTCATGCCTGGATAATCCCATTGTGATAGGAAAAATGGTGGCTGTGCTTGGTCTATTCCTACAGCTCAGTCCAAATGTTGACTGTGAAAAACTCCATGGAGGAGAACTCTGTCCTTAGTTATGGACCCTGGCCAGAGAGCATGCAGTGTGTGTGGTTAGTTAAAAAGGGACCAGGACAAAAAGTACTAAAGGGTCACATGAACCATTCTCTCAGTTGGGAAAACAATTCAGTACCAGTCCCGCTGACAGTGGAGTATCTCGGGAGGGGACCATACCATGGGGAGGTGTCACTGACCTGTGTGGGTCTTTTCAACCATGTTCACACACCTGGCTACTGAGTTTCATCAGATGCACCATCAGGAATATAAAAGGCCAGAAATATAATAGAAACCAAAGAGCTCCTGTGGTTAAGAGAGAGAATGATGTCTGAAAAGCAGGGCAGACTTGCTTCTTGCCTGGGCCAGTAGCTTACTGTGTTAGACAGGAAAAGAAAATATCTGTTACCATTTGTGAGACATGAAACAGAAATAGTAAAAGCTGTGTTCAGCACCAAAGAATCCATTGTTATAAAATACTACACAATACTTCTGTGTAGTAGGTTCTCGTAGTTTATAGAAGCTCCCCAGTGGAAACCATAGTTTTGCCCTTTGTGTTTTTTTACCTTCAGATGCCGCTTCTAGACTCCTGCATGTCAGTCAGAGGGCAAGGAGAGGTCACTTTGCTGCATCCTTACCCTTCGAATTCAAATGGATATCATGTGCTTAACTCTGTGCACAGGAAAAAAAAATCTTTGGAAATTTCTTCTTCCCAGTCTGACTCTACTTGCCTAAACCAGTTTGTGTTCCATGAAGAGAAATAGGCAATGAACTCTAATGAAACAGGAGACCCTTCCAACACACACACACACACACACACACACACCAACCTCAGCCTATATCCTCCAGAGTGATAAAGAATGTTTCCAAGCCCAGCCAGCACCTGAGTAAAAGTCATTTTTTTAATTAAAACAGACCCAATTTCATATTTCACATGATGATGTAATGGCAGATCCTTGTGAAAACTGTGAAACACACAGCAACACATGTGAAAGGGAAGTAAAAGGAAAGATTAAATGAAAATACATATTTGAGCTGGTTATGAGGAACAATAACATTTCCCAGAATGGGTCACTTGGGGAAGCAGTTGATTTGGCTAGGGATAAGCAGTGCCTCGTAGGTGTGCCCTAAGAAGAAATGATCAGAACTTAATTTTAAATCCGAAGACTGTAATAAGAACTTTGTTATTTAAAGTCACTGCCAAAAAGAAGGGAGCCATAATAAGCCAACCCCCAGAGGATGAAGCATGGAAAGATGGTGTTGCCCTTGAGGTCAGAAGGAGGGCCAGAGACTAGTTCAATATGCTAAAGCTATTTTCTACTGGTCTTTTCAAATGCTCTAGCAGTGTGAAAAGTGAATTCACTCAGTTGTGTCTGACTGTGACCCCATGATTGTAGCCTGCCAGGCTCTTCCATCAGTGGGGTTTTCCAGGCAAGAATACTGAAGTTGGTCGCCATGCCCTTCTCCAGCGGATCGTCCCCATCCAGGGACTGAACCTCTGTCTCCCGCATTGCAGACGGATTCTTTACCAGCTGAGCCACCAGGAATGCTCTAGCAGTGGGAACCCTCTGATTATACAGCTCTCTAGCTGGCACTAGTGGTAAAGAACCTGCTTGCCAATGCAGGAGACAAGAGAGAGGTGGGTTCGATCCCTGGATCAGGAAGATCTTCTGGAGGAGGAAATGGCAACCCACTGCCAGTATTCTTTCCTGGAGAATTACATGGACAGAGAAGCCTGGCGGGCTACAATCCATAGGGTCATAGAGTCAGACACAACTGAAGCAACTTAGCATGCACTGCCACAAAGAATGTAACAATAAGTTTCTGAGATCAGCATTAATGTATGGGGCAGAAAAGATGCCTCACAGAGTAGAGTTCGCCCACCTGCAATGCAAGCAACATAGGAGACTTGGGTCTGGGTCAGGGAGGTACCCTGGAGGAGGAAATGGCAACCCACTCCGATATTGTTGCTTGGAAAATCCCATGTACAGAGGAGCCTGGTAGGCTATCCTTCACAAAAAGTGGGACATGACTGAGCACACTAACACACAAAGAAAAGAACAAGGATTCATTCCATGGAGAAGTCTCTTCCAGTTAAGGGTTTTGGTGAAATGTTTGTAATCCATTGCTTTGTCTTCTCACTTATAGACTGATTTCACATTGCTGGACACTCACTGTGTTTTTTTCAGACCAATGTTATTTTTGCAGAACAACGGCGTGACAGTTCTTTTTGTCTGGGCTGGAATCTAAAATTTGAAGTAGCTGATATTCTCTTTTTTAAATAACTAAAACACAGAATTAGAACTTTACCTTGGTGTTCCACCAAGAGTGTGCTTTAATGGGAATATTTGAGCTGTGCAAAGAGTAGGAATTGAATGGTTGGGTGGGTGGGGTGGAATGACATGATTGGGTGAAAATAAACCATATCATGAGGCTGTGCAAGGGAGGACAGCTCAGGGCAGTGCTTGGAAATGGAGAATTTGCAGCTAACAGCCCCTTAGGTATAAACCTGAGATCAAGAGAACGCTAACCAAAGAGTGATTTTATGGCCTATGGCAGAATCAACAGAATTAAAGAGGATCTTAATTTTACATGTTATCGTAAAGTCTACAAATAATTATGTCAAGTGTAAGCTTCTTAGAGATTAAAATTGACTGTATTACTCTTTCTTTAAAGCATCATTATATTTCTCTGGAACACAAAAACAAACACTATGGGTCAAAAAAGTATGCAATTTCAAGGTCATTTGATATCATGTCACTCAAGACTCCCAGATACCAAATAAAAATTCCATTTCTTTTGTTGTCTGTCTGACTGTCTTGCGCCTCTAGACTGACTACAACTCAATGACCTTCAAATGCAATATCTGTTGTTGCAGTAACTTTCATCTCTACCTGAGTGAAGCAGAATCAATGCACTTGAACAGCAATTCCAATTAAGCCACTGTAGACAATCCTGCTGAATCCGCAAGCTTTGGATTTATACTGAATTAATGAAAGCTGAAAGGGGCTCCCATATTAAGCCACACTTAATGCATCCTCGTCAAAAAGAAGTGTAATTACAATATTGCACATACACAGTAGCTTGATCAACTTATGCAAAGTGACAACCATGAATTGATCATGTTAGAGTATCAATAAAAGTCCTTGTAGCTATTACAGAATGTGCCGCTTTTAGATTATTTAATTCCCTAGAGCCTGAATGGTTCAGATGATTGGTTAAGTGATACAGTTAGAGTCACTTATCTTCATGCCAGTAGTTCAAATAGACTGGCAGGTAGTATCAAAAGCAAGTGCTCCATATCAGTTAGTTTTTATTAATCAAACAAAACTCAAGTATTAGTTTAATTTATTCCTTTTTTTAAATTTATATTGCAGTATGCTTGATTTAAAATGCTGTGTTAGTTTCAGGTGTATAGCAAAGTGAATCAGATATATATGTTTTCTAGAGTCTTTTCCCATATAGGCCATTACAGAGTATTGAGTAGATTTCCTACAGTAGATCCTTATTAATTATGTATTTTATATACAATAGTGTGTAAATATATAGTGTAGAATACCAGACCACTTGACCTGCCTCTTGAGAAACCTATATGCAGGTCAAGAAGCAACAGCTAGAACTGGACATGGAACAACAGACTGGTTACAAATTGGGAAAGAAGTATGTCAAGGCTGTATATTGTCACCCTGCTTATTTAACTTATAGGCANGGATGACAGAGGATGAGATGGCTGGATGGCATCACTGACTCAATGGACGTGAGTCTGAGTGAACTCTGGGAGTTGGTGATGGACAGGGAGGCCTGGCACGCTGCAATTTAAGGCATCGAAAAGAGTCGGACACGACTGAGTGACTGAACTGAACTAAACTGAATGGTCTAGTGGTTTTTCTCTACTTTCTTTAATTTAAGTCTGATTTTGGCAATAAAGAGTTCATGATTTGAGCCACGGTCAGCTCCTGGTCTTGTTTTCCTTTCACTTACCTATATGCTATAATCAAACAACATATTATTATTATTATTTGGAACAACTTGTCATCTGTTAGAACAGTTAAGATCATGATAATATAATGCATTATTACTTTCATTAATTTCTTCTTTGACATGTCTCCTCTCTTTATGTAGATCTGAGTTTCTGACTTTTACACTTTTCTTTTTCCCTTGTGAACTTTGAACATTTCTTGTAGAGCAGATTTCCTGGTAATAGAGTCTCTGTTCTTGTTTGACTGAAAAACTCATTGTCTTTTGCTTTTGAAGAATGCTTTCAATGGATATAGATTGGTGGGGTCTTTATTGGTGGTTTTTTTTTTAAACAAAATATTTTATTCCATTCTTTCCTTGCTTGCATGGTTTTGAAGAGAAGTCTGATGTAATTTTTATTCCTATTCCTCTTGTACAGTGAGTTTTTTCTTGGGTTGCCTTCAAGATTTTCTTTTTGTCCTTGATTTTCTGAAATTTGAATGTAATACATCCAGAAATTGATTTTTTCAGTTTTTATCCTGTTTTCGTGTTTTATGAGTTTCTCTTATTTATGCTGTGACTCTCACTAACTGTGGGAAATTCTCAGCCGTTATTATTTTAAATATTTCTTCTGTTCTATTACCTGTTTTTTCTCCTTCTANTTCTGAAATTTGAATGTAATACATCCAGAAATTGATTTTTTCAGTTTTTATCCTGTTTTCGTGTTTTATGAGTTTCTCTTATTTATGCTGTGACTCTCACTAACTGTGGGAAATTCTCAGCCGTTATTATTTTAAATATTTCTTCTGTTCTATTACCTGTTTTTTCTCCTTCTAATATTCTTTGCAGCCAAAGTTGGAGAAGCTCTATACAGTCAGCAAAAACAAGACCAGGAGCTGACTGTGGCTCAGATCATGAACTCCTTATTGCCAAAATCAGACTTAAATTTAAGAAAGGAGGGAAAAACCACTAGACCATTCAAGTATGACCTAAATCAAATCGCTTACCTTTAGACGGTGGAAGTGAGATATAGATTTAAAGGACTAGCTCCGATAGACAGGGTACCTGATGAACTCTGGATGGAGGTTCATGACATTGTACAGAAGACAGCAATCAAGACCATCCGCAAGAAAAAGAAATATAAAAAAGCAAAATGGCTGTCTGAGGAGGCCTTACAAATAGCTGTGAAAAGAAGAGAAGCAAAAAGCAAAGGAGAAAAGGAAAGATAAACCCATTTGAATGCAGAGTTCCAAAGAATAGCAAGGAGAGATAAGAAAGCCTTCCTCACTGATTATTGCAAAGAAATAGAGAAAAGGAATAGAATGGGAAAGACTAGAGATCTCTTCAAGAAAATTAGAGACATCAAGGGAACATTTCATGCAAAGATGGGCTCAATAAAAGACAGAAATGGTATAGACGTAACAGAAGCAGAAGATACTAAGAAGAGGTGGCAAGAATACACAGAAGAACTGTACGAAAAAGATCTTCACAACCCAGGTAATCACAATGGTGTGATCACTCACCTAGAGCTAGACATTCTGGAATGTGAAGTCTAGTGGGCCTTAGGAAGCATCACTACAAACAAAGCTAGGGGAGGTGATGGAATTCCAGCTGAGCTGTTTCAAATCCTACAAGATGATGCTGTGAAAGCACTGCACTCAATATGCCAGCAAATTTGGAAAACTCAGCAGTGGCCACAGGACTGGAAAAGGTCAGTTTTCATTCCAATCCCAAAGAAAGGCAATGCCAAAGAATGCTCAAACTACCACACAATTGCACTCATCTCACATGCTAGTAAAGTAATGCTCAAAATTCTCCAAGCCAGGCTTCAGCAATACGTGAACCGTGAACTTCCAGATGTTCAAGCTGGTTTTAGAAAAGGCAGAGGAACCAGAGATCAAATTGCCAACATCTGTTGGATCATGGAAAAAGCAAGAGAGTTCCAGAAAAACATCTACTTCTGCTTTATTGACTATGCCAAAGCCTTTGACTGTGTGGATCACAATAAACTGTGGAAAATTCTGAAAGAGATGGGAATACCAGACCACCTGACCTGCCTCTTGAGAAACCTGTATGCAGGTCAGGAAGCAACAGTTAGAACTGGACATGGAACATCAGACTGGTTCCAAATAGGAAAAGGAGTACATCAAGGCTGTATATTGTCACCCTGCTTATTTAACTTATATGCAGAGTACATCGTGAGAAACGCTGGGCTGGAGGAAGCACAAGCTGGAATCAAGAATACTAGGAGAAATATCAATAACCTCAGACATGTAGATGACACCACCCTTATGACAGAAAGTGAAGAAGACCTAAAGAGCCTCCCGATGAAAGTGAAAGAGGGGAGTGAAAAAGCTGGCTCATAGCTGAACATTCAGAAAATGAAGATCATGGCATCCAGCCCCATCACTTCATGGCAAATAGATGGGTAACAGTGGCAACAGTGTCTGACTCTATTTTGGGGGGGCTCCAAAATCACTGCAGATGGTGACTGCAGCCATGAAATTAAAAGATGCTTACTCCTTGGAAGGAAAGTTATGACCAACCTAGGCAGCATATTAAAAAGCAGAGACATTACTTTGCCAACAAAGGTCCATGTAATCAAGGCTATGGTTTTCCAGTGGTCATGTATGGATGTGAGAGTTGGAGTATAAGGAAAGCTGAGCACCGAAGAATTGATGCTTTTGAACTGTGGTGTTGGAAAAGACTCTTGACAGTCCCTTGGACTGCAAGGAGATCCAACCAGTCCATTCTGAAGGAGATCAGTCCTGAGTGTTCATTGGAAGGACTCATGTTGAAGCTGAAACTCCAATACTTTGGCCACCTGATGTGAAGAGCTGACTCATTTGAAGAGACCCTGATCATGGGAAAGATTGAGGGCAGGAGGAGAAGGGGACGGCAGAAGATGAGATGGTTGGATGGCATCACGAACTCAATCAACATGAGTCTGGGTAAACTCCAGGAGTTGGTGATGGACAGAGAGGCCTGGCATGCTACAATCCATGGCATCATAATGATTCGGATGCGCCTGAGCAACTGAACTGAACTGAAGTGAAACAAATGACAGAAATGTACAAGGGATCAAACAGGATAATTGGAAATACTATCTTGTATCTGTACCATTTATAAGTTGATACAATGCTAGTTGAAAATAAGCTAAGATTCATTGAAATCATATTTTGAAATTCTTAGAAAATCAATTTAAAATTTTTAAATATAATTAATATGCTAAAGAGAGAGAAAATGGAATCATATAAAATGTTCCTTTAAAATCAGAAATGGCAGAAAAAAAGTAAATGATTTTTAAAAAGTAAGAACATATACGATGAATAAAAACTTACAAAACTTGATTATATTAATCCATATATCAATAACCAGGGAAGGCTCAATAATCACTTTAAACATCAGTGGTCTAGAGCTTCTCAGGCCTTGGAGGGTTTTTTTTTTTTTTTCAAATGAGGGATCATGAAGTTAGTTACCTTCACAGTGAACATACCTCTGTACTCTGTTTAAAAACAGGAACAGTTTAGCACTGCTGCTGCTAAGTCACTTCAGTCGTGTCCAACTCTGTGTGACCTCATAGACGGCAGCCCACAAGGGTCTGCCATCCCTGGGATTCTCCAGGTGAGAACACTGGAGTTGGGTTGCCATTTCCTTATCCAATGCATGAAAGTGAAAATTGAAAGTGAAGTTGCTTCATCATGTCCAACTCTTTGAGACCCCATGGACTGCAGCCCACCAGGCTCCTCCGTCCATAGGATTTTCCAGGCAAGAGTACTGGAGTGGGGTGCCATTGCCTTCTTCACAGTTTAGCACAGGGGAACTCTACTCAGTGATCTGTGGTGACCTAAATGGGAAGGAAATCCAAAAAGAGGGGGATATATGTCATACATATAGCTGATCCACTTTGCCGCACAGCAGAAACTAACACAACGTTGTAAAGCAACTATACTCCAGGAAAAAGTTTTCAAAAGAAAGAAGCTAATGCATAGAAAAAGACTGAAGAAAAGGCCCTGAAGATACTGACAGTGTTTGTGTTTAACTGTCATAACTGTGGGTTGATTTTATTTTTTTCTGTCTACTTTTCTATACTATCATAATTTCTTTTAAATAACTATCTTTTGCTTTAGCATTATATTAGGTTAAAGGATATTTCTTCTGGCTTTAGCTGTTCCACAGGCTATAATCTTTTGATTTTCTTTCCATCCAGATAATGATGGTGAAAGCTGCAGTAGTTCCCAAGGAATGTCAGCCCTTTGTTAAGATGTTTCAAGCCTTGTGAAGTATTCACAAGTTATAACCACTCAAACAAATCTTTAAAATGCTATGCAGATGCATATACAAATTTGCAATGCTAACAACCTGACTGATAACAAATAACATACAATAACAAATGAAGGATTTAACTTGTAGATCACCATAATTCTTATAGATTATGAAACACTCAGATATGCAAAACTTTCTCTTCTGGCATATTAGTGAAGCATTTTATAAGAGGCAAAAGTGCCTTCAATTTTTATTTAGTGAGACATTGTCATATTCCTGTCACATTTGTCCTGTCATATTGTCACATTTGCCAAAGTTGTTGCTGTTTAGTGGATAAGTCGTGTCTCTTTGAGACCCCATGCATAGACTGCAGTGCCAAACTCCCATCTCCTAGAGTTGGCTCAAATTCGTGTCCATGAGTCACTTATGCTGCTTAACCATCTCATTCTCTACCACCTCCTTCTTCTTTTGCCCTCAATCTTTCCCAGCATCGGGATCTTTTTCAGTAAGTCAGCTCTTTGCATCAGGTGGCCAAAGTACTGGAGCTTCGGCATCAGTCCTTCCAATGAAACATTTGCTAAAGTATTCATGGATAAATCCAAGAAACATTTTATTCAATCTTAGAATTAATTTCCTCTTGTTTTTTCTATTTAAGGCCTATTGCTTAAAGGGTATAAAAATGCTGCAATTCCCAAAACAACAATAAAACCTAGAAGGGTCTGTAATATGGTCATAATTAGTCAATGAGTTTTGACCAAGTTTTCCAAACTGGTATTCCACAGAATATCTTTTCAAAGGGTATTTAAAGACATAGTATATAAAAAAACTTCTCAAAATATTGGGTTAACCAAATGATCGTGTGTGAGAGAGAGAGACTTTTTTAGTTGTTGCTGTTATCGGTTTCTTACCTACCAGACCACTGACTTTAATGGGTAAAAAGCATTGTAAGTTGTCAAGAGAAAATAGAGTATTCTTCATTTTCCAAAACTTTTTTTGATCACGGGACACATTTTTCTTTCTAGAACTATAAAAGTCTCTAGATAAACGATTTGAGGTCCATCATTTAAGAAAGTGTTGACTTGGGTTCTGATGTTTATTCCAATATGTGCACCCTATGAAGTGGGATATATAGAATTAACAAATATGGGTGTCATCTGCCAACACCGAGAACAAAACAAAACATTGCTACTGGGGAACTGGTTTACCTTTCCTTGAAGGCAAATTCCATTTTTGTACTTTCAGCATAATTCAATCTGGAACATTGCAAATTTGGGGTGGGGCGGGGAGAAATCGACCACCCCAGTGCAGTCACTATGGAAACCTGTATTAACTGGGAGAAAGAAAAAGGGAAGAAATTGTGTGAAAGAATAATTAAAATGCCCAAGATAAAAGTGCAAAAGCTGAGTTCATAAATGTATTCAGTCAAATGCATGTCTACCAGTAACCTATGGCTTTCAGGTAAAAAACAAAACCTTCCAAAGGAAAGAAGGGGTGGAGAGGATTTCAGGTGTATCTGTCTATAACTCTTTGCTACAAATGTAAAATTCAATGCAATAAACGATGTACTCCAAGTTTGCCATTTTGTTAAGTAACAAAAAGATACAGTTGACAACATCAGTGTAATGTTCAAGAAAACGTGATGACATTTTCAAATGACCAGAAAAATCATTTCATCATAACTCCAAAATCAATACATTGATAAGGTAGCCATGAAGTCCAAAGCATTACACCAAATTACAAGATTGACCGTGACACCAAACACATGACCCATAAGAATGGCACTGACATGGTTGACAGAGCAGTTCTGGAAAGGCAGATGAATACCAGGGGATGGTAAGAGAACCAGAATCCCCATGGGAAAGGATGCTGCGCACAGGAAAGCTGGAAAACATGCAAGTATCCACAATAATATCTTTGAAAACCACTTTCTAAATTCAAGTTAGCTAGCCTCTTCGAAATAACCTTAGAGTAGCAGCCGCTCATCTTTATACACTGCAGATCAAAGAATTTACAGACAGATTTTGTCATCTGCCCCTTGGATCTGCTCTCTCCTGCAGCTGTTGGCTGTCTGGAACTAAGCCGATGCTCAGCACAAGACTTCAAGTTTGTGGCTGTTGCCTGCTGAATAGTTTTGTGGACTGATAAATCTTTTTTTTTTTTTTTTGGCTGCCCTGGGCCTTAGCTGCTTGGCAAGGGCGTTCTTTAGTTGTGGCGATCAGGGGCTACTCTTTGCTGTAGTGCACAGGCTTCTCATTGCAGAGCGCAGGTTCTAGGACGTGCGGGCTTCAGGAGTTGTGGCGCACAGGCTTAGTAGCTCCACAGCATGCAGACTCCTCCTGAGTCTCACACATTGGTAGGTAGATTCCCATCCACTGGGTCCACCAGGGAAGTCCTAGACCGGTTATTCTTTGAACTTTGAAAATGCAGTTTCAATAACTGTCACTCATAATTGGAATACAAATATCAATGTCCTGTTTTATGTGATACACATACTATGTGACCCAGTGGTGTGCTGGAGACAATTTTATGTCTTTCTTTCCAACTTTATGTTCTATGATATCAATGCAGTGATAGCTTAAAATCTGCTATAGTGGAAGTGTTTACGCTACAGACATTCGCAAACCCTACATATCATAGCTTGTTCTTTTCAGAAAGTCAGTTCTGTCTTTGTTCAACACCAACCAGCACACCTTTGTTAATATATATTAATGTTCTGCAATTCTCTTGATTATTGATTGTTGCTATTAGCCTCCCTTAAAATATGAGATTGTTCTGATGTTTCTACCTACATTCACATTTAAAGTATAAAACAAAAAGCTAAAAGTTAAGATAAAAGATATGGACTCCTTCCAGAGTCCTGCCTAAAACACAGTGTATAATCTACTACAAGGTTATTTGGCAAATATCAAAATTTTCTGACCAGAGCCCAAGTGCCAGGGGAATTCTATCACTGCACATGCAGGAACCCCCCCACCCCCCACCCATGAACACATAGCAACCAGCCTTCTTGGCAAGAATTCTGAAAGAATCATCAATAAGTTCTATCAACACACTAATTCTAGTTTATAAGCATCAACTATTAGTTCAGTTCAGTTCAGTTCAGTTCAGTCGCTCAGTCGTGTCCAACTGTTTGTGACCCCATGGACTGCAACACACCAGGCCTCTCTGCCTATCACCAACTCCCATAGTTTACCCAAATGCATATCCATTGAGTTGGTGATGCCATCCAACCATCTCATCCTCTGTCATCCCCTTCTTCTCCTGCCCTCAATCTTTCCCACCATCAGGGTCTTTTCCAGTGAGTCATCTGTTTGCATCAGGTGGTCAAAGTATTAGAGTTTCAGCTTCAACATCAGTCATTCCAATGAACACCCAGGACTGATCTCCTTTAGGATGGATGGGTTGGATCTCCTTGCAGTCCAAGGGACTCTCAAGAGTCTTCTCCAACACCACAGTTCAAAAGTGTCAACTCTTCAGCAATCAGCTTTCTTTACAGTCCAACTCTCACATCCATATATGACTACTGAAAAAGCCATAGCCTTGACTAGATGGACCTTTGTTGACAAAGTAATGTCCCTGCTTTTTAATATGTTGTCAAGTTGGTCATAACTTTCCTTCCAAGGAGTAAGTATCTTTTAATTTCATGGCTCCAGTCACCATCTGCAGTGATTTTGGAGCCCCCCCCCTCAAAAATAAAGTCTGCCACTGTTTCCACTGTTTCCTCATCTATTTGCCATGAACTGATGGGACCAGATGCCCCTTCATAATTCAGTTAGCAAGTTTACCATAAACAAAGCCATTGTATGGGAGTTTTGGTTTCTGCACTGCACAAAGAACCTTTGCTGGAATGAGCAGGGGCTGAAATGAAGTCTGCCCTCAACCCACAAGCTGTGGGGCTGCAGCCACCTGGGCACTTTGTAAGTTTCACAAAGGAGTGGTATGTGCTGAGGGCTATGCTCATAGTAAAATGAAGAACTGGAGAACTGAGAGTCTTTCACATAGAAGAAAAACAAACAACAAGATGTGTGCTTTTCAATCAGAAGGCTCCTCCTAAAACCAAGAACTATTTATGATACTTTTAAAATTATGCTAGGGAATTCCAGTCAGGACAGCTTTTCGGCTTCAAGTTCTGACACACCCCTGCTACTCCAAATGTGTAACAGGGATGAGTTTGGTTTTTAAGAGAGACAAAGAAGTCACAGTCAGACTCCAACACAAGACCAACATGTCTGTGGACAATAAATGGAAGGGAAGTACAAACTGATGATCAGAGCTGTGGCAAAGCAGTGAGCAAGGCTGGGAGAGAAAAACTGAAAGATTAATGGAGAGATGAACCAAGGATCAAACATCCAGAAGGATGTGGGGAGAGAGATGATACAAAAGGTAAAACCAAAACTCTTGACTAAGTGACAAGATAGGCCAACAGTCACTGAGCTGGCCCAGCATGTGGAGGTTCTGTGACCTCTGGCAGGAAGTGGAAGCATGACAAAATGTGCAATAATGTTAGAAAGGGATATTGTTAAATATGTATGTTAAAATGTTAAGGGTAACCTTTAAAAGGAGGGAAGTATAATCTTTAGCTTCCAAACAGCAGATGAGGCAAAAGGAAAGTTTATCAGTCTATCAGACACAGGGAAGGAACAATATCAAAGAAGGTGGAAAGACACAAAATAGGCAGCAGAAAGCAACTACAGCTCAGAAGTGCTCACAATGCAACTCACTATTAAAACACAGAGTGTGTGTGTGTTAAGAACATCTGTGCTAGTTACAAAAAGCATACCTGAAACAAAATTACACAGAAAGGCATAAAATGAGATGATAGAATAACATCATATAATATAAATGTAATGTATAAGTATGTATTTATAATAAATGTTTTTTTCTATCACCTATTTTTAAAACTGTCTATAATGATAGATAGACGATAGAGAAATAATCAGGCAAATATCTAGCCAAGACAAAGCTGGTATATCAGTATTGGGGTTAGATAAATAGAAACTAAAGGGAAAAGCAGAAAGAAAGATCATTTGAAACCCAATATAATAGTGATTAGAACAACTGATCATGAAAACATAAAAATCATAAGTTTCTATACATCTAACAGCAGAGCCAAAGATATATAGATATAGATAAAGCAAAATTAAGAGAATGACAAAAAGAATTTGGCAAATATATCATCATGGTGGATGAGATTAACAACCTCAAACAGAAACTGATAGACCAAGCAGACCAAAGGTTAGTAAAGATACAGAAGATTTAAACAACCAAGTTAAGAAACTTGATCTAATGAATATACGTAACCCAGCACCAGCACAGAATATACAGTCTCTTCAAGTAAACACAGAATATTTATAGCAACAGAGCATGTGTTAGGTCACAGAGGAGGCTTCTACAAATCCAAAGAACTAAGCATCACATACGCCATGTTCTCCAACAGTAAAGCAATTAAATTAGGGAGAAAGAAAAAGATCCTCTTCAAAAGAAGAATCACTGCTAGAATAGTAAGAACCAGAATTCTGAGAGATATGCATTTAAATCTCATTTCAATACATGCCTGAGGAATGTCCTTGGCCTTGGAGTACAGAATGAAGCAGGGCAAAGCCTAATCGAGTTCTGCCAAGAAAACGCACCAGTCATAGCAAACACCATCTTCCAACAACACAAGAGAAGACTCTACAAATGGAAATCCCCAGATGGTCAATACCAAAATCAGATTGATTATATTCTTTGCAGCCAAAGATGTACAAGCTCCATGCAGTCAGCAAAAACAAGATCAAGATCCGACTGTGGTTCAAATCATGAACACCTTATTGCCAAATTCAGACTTAAATTGAAAAAGTGGAGAAAATCACTAGACCATTCAGGTATGACCTAATTCAAATCCCTTATGAATATACAATGGAAGTGAGAAATAGATTTAAGGGATTAGATCTGATAGACAGAGTGCCTGATGAACTATGAATGGAGGTTCGTGACATTGTACAGGAGGCAGCAATCAAGACCATCCACAAGAAAAAGAAATGCAAAAAAAGCAAAATGGTTGTCTGAAGAGGCCTTACAAATAGCTGTGAAAAGAAGAGAAGCGAAAAGCAAAGGAGAGAAGGAAAGATATACCCCTTTGAATGCAGAGTTACAAAGAAGAGTAAGGAGAGATAAGAAAGCCTTCCTTAGTGATGAATGCAAAGAAATAGAGGAAAACAATAGAAAGGGAAAGACTAGAGATCTTTTCAAGAAAATTAGAGACACCAAGGGAACATTTCACGCAAAGATGGGCTCAATAAAGGACAGAAATGGTACGGACCTAACAGAAGATATTAAGAAGAGGTGGCAAAAATACACAGAAGAACTATACCAAAAAAAACTTCATTACCCAGATAATCACAATGGTGTGATCACTCACACTCACCTAGAGCCAGACATCCTAGAATGAGAAGTCAAGTGGGACTTAGGAAGCATCACTATGAACAAAGCTAGTAGAGGTGATGGAATCACAATTGAGCTATTTCAAATCTTAAAGATGATGCTGTGAAAGTGCTGCACTCAATATATCAGCAAATTTGGAAAACTCAGCAGTGGCCTGGACTGGAACAGGACTGGAAAAGGTAANTGGAAAAAAGGGAACCTTCTTACAATGTTGGTGGGAATGCAAACTAGTACAGCCACTAGGAGAACAGTGTGGAGATTCCTTAAAAAACTGGAAATAGAACTGCCATATGACCCAGCAATCCCACTGCTTGGCATACACACTGAGGAACCCAGAATTGAGACATGTGTACCCCAATGTTCATCGCAGCACTGTTTATAATAGCCAGGACATAGAAGCAACCTAAGATGTCCATCAGCAGATGAATGGATCAGAAAGCTGTGGTACATATACACAATGGAGTAGTATTCAGCAATTAAAAAGAATACATTTGAATCNGAACTGCCATATGACCCAGCAATCCCACTGCTTGGCATACACACTGAGGAACCCAGAATTGAGACATGTGTACCCCAATGTTCATCGCAGCACTGTTTATAATAGCCAGGACATAGAAGCAACCTAAGATGTCCATCAGCAGATGAATGGATCAGAAAGCTGTGGTACATATACACAATGGAGTAGTATTCAGCAATTAAAAAGAATACATTTGAATCGGTTCTAATGAGGTGTATGTAATTGGAGCCTATTATACAGAGTGAAGTAAGTCAGAAAAACACCAACACAGTATACTAACACATATATATGAAATTTAGAAAGATGGTAACAATAACCCTATATGCGAGACAGCAAAAGAGACACTGATGTATAGAACAGTCTTTTGGACTCTGTGGGAGAAGGCGAGGGTGGGATGATTTGAGAGAATAGCATTGAAACATGTATATTATCATATGTGATCACCAGTCCAGGTTCAATGCACGAGACAGGGTGCTCAGGGCTGGTGCACTGGGATGATGCAGAGGGATGAGATGGGGAGGGAGGTAGGACAAGGGCTCAGGATGGGGAACACATGTACACCCATGGCTGATTCATGTCAATGTATGGCAAAAACCACTACAATATTGTAATTAGCCTCCAATTAAAATAAGTAAATTTTTAAAAAGAATACAATGATAAATAATACACTTATTAATAATCAAAATAAATAAATAATAATAAGTGACAAATAAGAGCTACCATTTTTATTTATTTATTTTTTTATATGTCCTCGGATAGAGGACGTATCAGATATTAAACTGATAAGAACAGATACTACACTTGATCTTAGCCAAAAGGCCGAGAGGCGATCAGAGCTACCATTTTTAAAGCTCCTACTACATTTCAAAGGTCATGCTAAGAGCATCCTATGTGTTATGTCTGAAACTCATGATTTTCCAGACAGAGAAGATAGGATTATGCTTAATTATGAAAGTAGAAACTGAGGCTCAGGGAAGAAAAGTAACTTCCCCAAGCCCTGAAAATAAGCACTGATCTTCCCCTAAATCTGTCAGAAAGAGTATGGATCTGCCAATACATTAATTTTGTACTTTAGCCTCTAGAACTGAGACAATAAATTTGTGTTGTTTAATTTACCTAGTTTGTGATATTTTGTTAAAGACTCTGCCAGGATCTCCTGATTCACCTACAAAACAGCCTCAGAGTTGTCTGCCTCAGCAATGGACAGCTGGGGCATTTATTCCCTGGCCTCCTCCCCCATTTAATTGAGGCCTGCACTGGTTTCCCACACTTCGGGGTTGTGTTTTCATGTTGACTTGGCAAGCTACCATGACACTAGAGAAAATCTGGGCTTGTGGTCAGATATTTCAAGCTTATCCAGAACTCTCCACTGAAACTATAGGTGAAATCAAATGGGCCAAGGGTATGTGATGCAGAACACAAAAGATGAGTGCCTAATGCTGCTTACTAAAAATTCATATACTATCCAACACATCTCTGGCAATTGCTTGGAATTTGAGGTTCAATTTTAGGTAACAACCCTAGCCTATTTCTAATCTTCTACCCCAAAACTATGTGCTTGTTGTCCATAATTAGGCCTATAGCATTGTTATCTAACATGACTATTTCACTGAAGGCTCAGGGTAAAGTTTGACACGTAGCTAAAGAGCAAAGTTGCTCTTAAGAGGGTGGATATTACCAGTGTCTATCATTAAGCAGAAACTGTTTTCTGTGACCAGGAAAGGGTCACAGAGGCAGAAACTGGCTCTAGGCCACTGGCAAATGGGGAGAAATTTGGCAGGTAGACCAGAAGGACGTCCTAAGTTAAGGTTACATGATAGTAAGAGTTGCTTTTCATTTCATATAAAATCACAGTTTATTGAAACTCTGTCAAAGAATTCCATCTAAGAAAAGCCAAGATTTAAACCCATATTCCCTCATTACAAGTTCCATCCTCTTTTTCCTTGTCCAGAATGAGCTCATCCACCTGTCAATAAGGGTTGAAAGGAGAATGTTTACATTTTTCAAGGTTCAGCCCTCTGCTGCAGCTACTGGCAAAAGAAGTGCAGGGCAGTTTTCCAGACATACCAAAGGTTCTCCAGGGTGGAGAAGGCACCTGATGGAGAGGTAGGCTCCCTGGACTAGGAGCAGAACATGGACTATAAGCAAAAGTATATGGATTTTTCTACGGGCTTAATGTTGTCAGGCATTGTGTCCTTGCCCCAGGTACCCTCTGACACAGGGTCCTGGTGAATGAGCTCTTTAACATGACACTGAACTGTTCTTGATCCATTCTTCAGAGACAGTTTGCCTCCTCTCTATATCCCCTTCTCCCAGGTTTTACAGCTCTCTGTGGACATTTTTCCATTAAGAGGTTGTGAGCCTTTTTTTCTCCGGACTCCAACCAACAAGATCCAGAGCTGTTTATTTTTCTGGGTGTGTCTCAAACTGAAGCTTCTGACCTTTAGTTTATACTTTGGATGTTCTGACATCCTTTTCTGCCAGCTGGTTTGTACTGTGAACTGTTCTCCACATGGACTGACACCTTCCCTCACTAAAACGTTGGGTGTTCTGATGAGTCATGCAGCCAACAAGTTCAAGTCAAGCACTGAAGCAACTTTCTTTACTCAGTCATTCTCTGCTGATTCCTCTGACTGCTGTTTTAATGATTTTCCTCCTTGTCCTTTCCAGCATTTCCAATATTTTAGAAACCAGTCCAAATCCAAGGGTCCTAGGCTTCCATGATGCAAAGGGCATTCTGTTTCATACAAAATTCTGGTTTATTGAAATTTTGTAATTGGATCTTTATCAGTCTAAGAACCATTGAGCACTGTCAGTTGTCCTCCAGTCATAAACAATTGTTCTAACCTGTAGAAACAGACCAAAAGGAAATATCCTTCCCCAAGATTTTTTTATCTCTTCAGTGCAGCAGAAAATAGTGATTTTAGACCCCTCTGAACCACTCTGTCTCAAAATCATTCATGGTTGACTGTTGTCACTCATCTCGCAAGTCAGATGCCACTTCCTCAGAAAGTCCATCTTTGACCATCAATCAAAGGAGCCACCCCCACCACTCTATCATATCACTCCATTTTATTCTCTCCATAACATTTATCAAGTCCTAATAGTGACTCCCTCTGCTACCTAGTCAGGTTTTGTTTCGTCAATCTCCATCTTACACAGAACATAAACTTCATGAGAATAGGGACCAAAAATACAAACTCCATCAAAACAGGGACCAAAAACATAAACTCCATGAGAATTAGGGACCAAGAGAACAGGCTCTTATCCCTTGTTGGAGGAGTCACATGTTAGCACTCCATCTTCAGTTTCCTTCCTTCTCCATGTGTAGGAGTATATATTCCCTCTCCAGTTGAAGTTTGGCATAACCATATGATTTGTTTTGGCCAGTGAATGTGAACAACAGTGCTCTGTCTCTTCCCAGAGAAAGATTTATGAACCACTTTCCACATAAGGTGAAGTGGTTATGGAAGCATGTATCTGATGGTGCCTCCATCAGCATGGGTTTCTGGCTGACAACCGTGAGCAGAGCCCTCATCTGTCCCTCACTGGACTAGTAGTGTGAATAAGAAACAAGCCTCTGCTGTGATAAGTCAATGAGATTTGGAAGTTGTTTGTTATTGCATCATACTCCAGCTTTCCCTACTATGTTTGCTTCCTAATGTTTCTGTATCAAGTCACCACACACTTTGGGGCATAAAATAACACTAATTTATCCTCTTGCAATACTGGAGGTCAGAAATCCAAAATGAGTCTTATGGAAGTAAACTCAAGGTTGAGGCGGGGTTGTACTCACTAAAACATAATCTGTTTCGTTGCTCTACCAGGTTCTAGAGGCCATCTTCATTCCTTAGTGAGTGGACCCTCCCTTCATCTCCAAAGCACATCACTCCAACCACGGCTTTGATTGTTACATCTCCCTGTGGCTCTGATCCGCCTCCCTTCCTTTTATAAATACCCATGACTACATTGAGCCCACCTAGATAATCCAGAATAATCTCCCCATCTCAAGATCCTTAACTTAAACATTCCTGGAAAAAAAAATACTTTGCCACACAAAGTAACATGTATGTGTTGCAGGTTGGGGAGGGGGGGATGCCATTATTCTATAAATCACCTTGACTAATATGATAATGAATCCATCACACCTGGGATACTACCCACCATGCTAGAGCCACTCAGTTAATACTTGGGGAATGAATAAATGAATGAACAGACCAGAGTAGCATAGCATAGCATTCAAGGGCATAGCATAGCACACCAGAACATAGAATAGCATGTAAATAAATTTTTTTTTGGTAATAGTATTTGGAGAGTAGCTACAGCTTTAAAAAAGGGTCCTCAAATATCTTTTTATTTAAAATTTACCATTTCTTTGCCAAAAAGTGACAGTGACAGAGTCTAACTTCAACTTATAAAGAAAATACTGGTTAAGATTAACCAGGGGCGTTACTTTTCTAAGTTTTTCTGTTGTTGTCCTGGGAAAGTTACTCAAACTTTCTGTGCCTCAATTCCCACAAATATAAAGGGAGGAGAGATGTGTATAGTACCTCATGTTTTCGCTGAGAAAATTCCATAAACAATACACATAAAACTCTCTTATAAGGTCGAGTGCAAAGCAGGCACTCTCTAAATGTCAGCTTCCTCCTCCCCACTTCTCATTATCTAGCTTCCCATCCCTCTAACACCTTAGGGAGTTTGTGATACTCTATTTGAAACTTCTCCTTTCCCAGCTGTCTACAGCTGAGGAATGAAGAGCTATGGCTGTTCTCTAGAGGAATGAAAGCTCTGGTCCTAGACAAAAATTCTAATTCGAAAAGATATATGCAACCCAATGTTCATTGCATCACTATTTACTATAGCCTGGATGTGGACGCAACCTAGATGTCCATCAACAGATGAATGGAAAAAGAAGATGTGGTACAGATACACATTGGAATACTACTCAGTCATAAAAAAGAATGAAATAATGCCATTTTGCAGCAATGTGGATGGAGCAAGAGATTAGCATCCTAAGTGAAATGTCAGACACAGAAAGAGAAATATCATATAATATCACTTATATGTGGAATCTTTAAGAAAATGATACAAATTAACTTATTTACAAAATAGAAATAGACTCACGGACATAGAAAACAAATTTATGGTTACCAAAGTGCAAGGCAGGGGAGGATAAATTAGGAGCTGGGGACTAGCAGATATATACTACTGTATATAAAACAGATAAACAAGGACCTACTGTATAGCCCAGAGAACTATAGTCAATATGTTATAATAAGTTATAATGGAAAAGAATATATCCTATGTAGATAGATAGGTAACTGAACCACTTTGCTGTACATTTGAAACTAATATCGCATTGTAAATTAACTATACATCAATAAAAAGTTGTTTAAAGATAAAGCTTTGGCTCTCTGTAAGTATGATTATCACCATCACAGCTAACATTTTTTAAGAATTTGTAGCAAGAACTATTGTAAAGCACCCTATACCTAACTATTCTTTTAGGATTCACAACCCTGTGAAGTATGCATTATTATTATTTCCATTTTACAGATGAGAAGTTAAGGCTTAAAAGCAAGAGTTAGGTGGAAAGGTAATCTGACTTCAGAGTCCCCTTTTATAATGATCATGCTAAACCCAGTGTACACACTACATTCTGGGGGCCAGGGAAGATATCTCCTTACTAAATCACTAAGAATTAAAAGCCTGATTGAGTTACTAGCCTGCGGCTGGCTGTATCTGGCTTCTCTACAGCCCTGCCAATTGGCCACAAACAAGCAATGGATGAGAGGCCCACAAATAACATGGTGGTTAAAGACAAAGCAAGAGGGAAGTGTTTTTAGCATTAAATGCATCTTTTACCTTTGTCCAAAGAACATAAGAAAGTGGCATTTAAGCACATTTCCTGAAAATCAGAACAAGTTAGAGGAGAAGAAAAAAAAAGCACCAAGTTGGAACTTGAACCCAGCCTTCTGGGGCTAGACTGTAGTTATCCTGTGACTTTGAACTTAGATTCTGTTGCATAATTTGTATTTTCTGAGATAATTTCTTCCTGCCTTATATTCTTTAATAAAGTTATTTTAGATGATGTTATCCTGTCTCTGCTGACCTAAAGAATACAAAAAGAAAAGACAAGCTCTTCAAAGAGTGAATATGATTAATTGAAGACTGACTGTATTGGTAGCAATAGGAATGGGAATGAGAGGAGTGAAGCTGGGGAGCAAATGCCAGCTTCCTGAAGCCACCACCTACTGGGATGTAGCTTTCTGAAGCCTTTCTCAACAGAAATGGTGGCCCAACTGGTGATGGCAGAAGATGGCTTGTTTGAACAAGATGTTCCCTTATAACCTGTTGTATCTTCAGTTAATGGACACTCACCTCTTGGTGGGTCTGTTCTGTAATAGTCTCCATAAGACCATATGGTACCAGCAGCCACTTAAACTTGTTGCTAACATAGGCATGTAAATAGCCACTGGCCAACTGCTCTAGCCAAGTAACCCTTAACACTGACAAGTAGAACAACAGTTGGTTTCATTTTGGGAGTTCCCAAAATACTTCCCAAGAATAATAGATAATGAGGGTGGAAAATTATAAAGGCCCTATAATTATTTCAGTACCACCCATTTGAGAGTAGCTTCACCATGAATTACAAGCTGTTCAAAGACTAAAGACAGTACCCAGAAACATAAAGGCTCACAGATGCCCTGTAACACAGCCTGAGGAACAAGGACCTTTCCAAAGCTCCTTTGGTGGCATCTTACTTGGATCACTCCTTCTCTCAGCATACTGCAATCATAAGCTGAACTGTGAGCTCTTACAAGCATTTGTCGGCACTCAGGCAAATACTTTCTTGCTAATTGTTTCCAGCAATAAATTAAAGATGAATGCTCATTCTTTACCCTTCCTACCTTTGAGAAGTAGCATTCAATTCTCCTCCCTTGAATGTTGGCTGACTTGATAACTTGCTTGACTAAGAAGTGGAAGTAGAAGTGACACACTGGGAACTCTGAGACTAGATTACAAGAAGTTTTTTACAATGTCTATCGGTATCTCTTGGAACACTCTTGGGGGCCCCATCTCACCATGAAAATGCACAACTACCCTGAGGCTGCCTTGCTAGGAAGGCCACATGTAGGCACCATAGTAGACAGTCGCAATTGAATCTTACCTTCTAACTATTGCCTACCAGAGTGCCAACTAGTGAGCAAAACCACCTTGGATCCTCCAGACTAGCCCATCACAAGCTGCATACCACCAAGCAACCTCATTAAAAATTACCCATCCACACCCTGCCTTAATTCATGACCCACAGAATTATGCTCTATAATAAAATGATCACCCCTTAAGCTATTGGTTCTGGGGTGGTTTGCTACACAACAATAAAAAACCAGAACAACTATCTAATCAACTGTAAGTTCCTGGAAATTAATGGACTTTACTTTCTCTTAGTTTCCTTATAAATAAATAAATAAATTTTTTAAAAAAGAAAACAAGGAAAGGGAAGGGGAATGGTGGTAAGTTCTTCTGAACTTGGCTGTTTTGTCTTGGAAACAATGATGAAACATTGGAATAGGCTTATACCTGAGTTTTACAATGTACCAGATCAAGAACTCAGAGTATATAATTTAGAAGCTATAGGAACCTTCTATAATATTTTTCCCAGCTGTACCCTTAGACATCCAGAAAACACTTGAGGCCTGGGATCCTATTAAAATCCTTTATTATAGGAAATGTAACTTATGAAAAGGAATTATTAACTAGCATCTGTACTGTCATATCTTAGGCCCTAGATGCAGGCACCACACCAATATATTTTTATCCTCTAGCTACAGCATAAAGCATCAATATTTAAAGATCAAACACTCAAATGATATATTCCCAAATATGTAAGATTTCCACCCCCAATCATCCTAAAGGGATATTATAGTCCTTTTATTCTAGTTCTTATAAATTATTTCATAGTATGAGGATACTCCTTAATCACTTTATTTTTGACAAAGTCACATTAGCCTGAACAATTTCAATAAATGTTAGTTTAGCAGGGATTGGGGGATTCCCTAGTGGCTCAGACGGTAAAGAGTCTGCCTGCAATGCGGGAGACCAGAGTTCAGTCTCTGGGTCAGGATGATGCCCTGGAGAAGGAAATGACAATCTACTCCAGTATTCTTGCCTGGAAAATCCATGGATGGAAGAGCCTGGCGGGTTCATAGGGTCACAAGGAATCAGACATGACAGAGTGACTTCACTTTCTCTCTTTTTTCTTTAGATGTTGAGAGACTTATTGATAAAAGGAAAAAGAATGGAAGGGAATATGTTAGTCAGTGTAGGATAAGTCATGCTGCAGTAACAAATTTATCCTGAAATCTTAGAGGCTTAAAACACTAAAATTTACTTGTCACTCATACAAAGGCCACTATGGGCCAGAGTTGACTCTTCAACAAGTAATCCTTCAAGGGGTGACTTATCTTTAGTCTTATAGTTCCATTCTCCAACCAACACAAGATTTTCTTAGTTACCAGGACAGAGAAGAGACAGTAGGAATGTCACATAGGGGTTTCTCACTGCCTTGGATAAAAGTAACACATGTGTTTCCACTCACATTTAATTGTCCAAATCTGCCTGACTACAAAGGAGTCAATGAGTGGTCTTGGTCTTCTATGTGCTTAAGAAAGAGGAATATGAAAAGGAGATCTAGTGAATGCAATGTGTTTTTCTCTTCCCCAGGAGGCAGTTTTTTAGTAATTATATGATCTCATAATTGCAAGAGTTGAACAGTATTGTAAACAAGGTTTTTTTTGTTTTTTGTTTTTTTTTTTTAAATCACTCTTACAAGCATTACTGAAGGCTGGAACAATTGTATATCCATTTGAGAAAAAAAATCTCAACCCTTTCCTTAAGTCATACACGAAAATTAATTTGATATTGGTCAAGATCTAAACTAAAAGCTAAAACTATAAAAGTTCTAGAAGAAAACATAGGATAAAAATCTTCAAACTTAAGGTAGACAAAGATTTCTTGAATAAAAATAGCACAAATCATTTTTTAAAATGATAAATTATATTAATGCTTTTCAAAGTACAAAATTGTACTCTATAAAAGAAAATAAAAAGACATATCAGAGAGCCAAAGAAAACATTTACTATATCTATATTTTATATATATATATAACAACTCACTATTAATAAGACACACAGTCTAATTTATTTTGATGGGGAAAAGATTTGAAAAAACACTGTCAAAAAAGACATGACAATAGCTAATACACAATGAAAAGTTGTTTGACATCACTCATCATACTGCTACTGCTACTGCTAAGTCACTTCAGCAGTGTTCGACTCTGTGCGACCTCAGAGACAGCAGCCTACCAGGCTCCCCCATCCCTGGGATTCTCCAGGCAAGAACACTGGAGTGGGTTGCCATTTCCTTCTCCAATGAATGAAAGTGAAAAATGAAAGGGAAGTCGCTCAATCATGTCTGACTCTTGGCGACCCCATGGACTGCAGCCTACCAGGCTCCTCCATCCATGGGATTTTCCAGGCAAGAGTACTGGAGTGGTGTGCCTGGGGTGCCATTGCCTTCTAAGGGAAATACAAATCAAAGCCTTCATGGAAACATGAAACCATAAAACTCCTAGCAGAAAACAGGAGAAAAACTCTTTGACATTGGTCTTGGCAATAATATTCTTTAGATAGGCCAACACAAGCACAGACCAACAAAAGCAAAAATAAATAAGTGGAGCCATATCAAACTAAAAAACTCTACACCACAAAGGAAACAATCAATAAAATGACAAGGCAACTTATAGAATAGGAGACAATATTTGCAAACCATTTATCTGATGAAAGGTTAATACTGAGAATATATCAAGGACTCCTGAAACTCTAATAGACAAAAAATAAATAACCTGATTTTTTAAATGAACAAAAGATTTGAATAGACATTTTTCCAAAGAAGACATACAAATGGCCAATGGGTACATGAAAAGGTGTCCAACAACGATAGTCATCAAGGAAATGCAAATCGAAAAACAATGAGATATCACCTCATACCTGTTAGGGTGGTTACCATTGAAAAGGCAAAAAATAACAAATGTTGAGAAGGATTTGGAGAAAAGGGAACACTTGTATATTGTTGGTAGGGATGTAAATTGATGCAGTCACTATGGAAAGCAGGATGGAGGTTTCTCAAGACATTAAAAATAGAATTACCATATGATCCAGGAATCACACTTCTTGGCATATATACAAAAGAAATAAAAGCAAGATCTTGAAGAGATATCAGAATTTCCATGTTCATTACAACATTATTCACAATATTCAAGATATAGAAATGACCAAAGTATTGATTGACAGACGAATGGATAACGATAATGTGATATGCACACACGTGCACACATACACTGACGGAATATTATTCAGCCATAAAGGCAAAAATGCTGACTTTTGTGACAACATGAAGCTGAAGGACATTATACTAAGTGCAATTAATCAGACACGGAAAGATGAATATGTTTTTATTTCATTTATATACTAAATCTAAATGTGTCCAATTCACAGAAAGTGAAATGGTGGTTGCCAGGGGCTCAGTAGTAGGGGGTGGGGGAAATGGAAAGATTTGGGTCAAAGGCTACAAACTTCCAATTATAAGATGGATATATTCTGAGTATCTAATATACAACATGGTGATTAGAGTTAGTAATACAGCATTGTATATTTGAAATATGCTAAGAAAGAGATCCCAAGAACTCTCACCATAAAAAAAAGGTAACAATGTGAGATAAGGTGTGTTAATTAGTTTATTATGGTAATCATTTCATAATATATAGGTATGTCAAACCATCATATTATACATCTTAAATATACACAATTTTGCCAGTTATACCAATAAAATTTGGGGAAAATTAAAATTAATTTTTAAAAAACCTCTAATGAGTTACCACTTCACTAGAAAGGCTAAAATAAAAAGCAGTGATAATACTAGTTGTTAGTGAGGATGTGGAACAACCAGATCTTTCATACATTGCTGGTGGTATGCAAAATGGTATGACTACCTTCTCAAGACATTTTGGCATTTTCTCATAAAGTTAAACATATACTCCATGTTACTCACCAACAAAGCTCCTAGATATTTACTCAAGTAAAAAAATATTTTTTCATGCACAGATTTGTATATGGATTGTTATAACAGCTTTATTCATAACCCGCCCAAACTTAAACAACTCAAATTTCCATCTAAGGTAAATAGACAAATTTTGCTTAATCCATACCAAGAAGAAAAAAGTACTCACATTCAGAATGACTAGATTTAAAAATCATGTGTTGAGATAAAGAAGCCAGACACTACAAAAACATACTGTATGATTCCATGTATATGTTGTTCTAGAAAAGGAAATGCTAATTTGTAGTAACAGAAAGCAAACAGCACCCTGGGTTGGATAGATTGACCATAAAAGAGATTTAGGGAACTTCTGGGGATGATTAAATTTTCTGATTGTGTCAGTGTTACACAGTGCTTGCATTTGTCAAAGCTCACCAAATTGTACATACACTTAAAGTGTTTGCATTGTATTTTGCATAAATTATACCTCAAAAAGGTGATTTTTTAAAAAATACTATAAATGATCGCATTTAGTGATCACAAACATATACTACTGATAGAAGGATAATAAAAAAAATTTTGTTAATAAAACAGTGCTTTAGTTTCAGGATAAAATTACCTATGGCAACATTGTACATGAATTCCTAAAGTTCTTTCTCTAAACAGAAATGAATATAAAGTATTTTGAGAGCTGTGTTAGTGGACCAAAATGGCTATTTTAAAAACATAATCATTAATGACCTTGAGTTAATGGAAACAGGGAAAAATATTTATAAACTAATTCTTTTTGAATTTTTAATTTTGTATCTGGCTATAGCTAGTTAACAATATTGTGATAGTTGCAAGTGAACAGAGAAGGGACTTAGCCATACATATACATGTAACCATTTTCCCTCAAATCTCCCTCCCATTCTGGCTGCCACATAACACTGAGCATAGCTCAATGTGCTATACAATTGGCCCTTATTGAGTATCCATTTTAAATACAGCAGTGTGTACATGTCCATCCCCAACTCCCTAACTATCCCTTCTCCCTGCAACCATAAGTTCATTCTCTAAGTCTGTGAGTCTTTTTCTCTTTTGTGAGTTTATTTGTATCATTTCCTTTTAGATTCCATATATAAAGGATGTCATATGACATTTCTTCTTCTCTGTTTCACCTACTTCACTCAGTATGACACACTCTAGGTCCATCCATGTTGCTGCAAATAGCATTATTTCATTCTTTTTAATGGCTAAGTAATATTCCATTGTATGTTTGTACCACATCTTTATCCATTCCTCTGTGTTTACAGATCTGGAAAGACACTGTTACGCCCTGCTTGCTTCATTCATTTATATGACCTTCTCCCATCTCCCAGCCCCTGAATTTCCCATGGTGCATAATTTTGGATATCCTCTACCTTCTGAAATTTTTTAGTAAGACATTTAGGTTGCTTTCATGTATTGTCTATTGTAAACAGAGCTTCTGTGAACACTGGGGTGCATGTATCTTTTCAGATCATCTTTTTCTCCAGATATATGACCAGGAGTGGGATTGCACATTTTTGAAGAATACTCTCTGACATAAATTGCAGCAGTATCTTTTTCAATCCATCTCCCAGAATAAGGGAAATAAAAACAAAAATAAACAACTGGAACCTACTTAAACTCAAAAACTTTAGAAAACCAAAGGAAATAATAAACAAAATGAATAGACAACCCACAGGTTGGGAGACAATAATTGCAAAAGACGTGACCAATAAGGGATTAGCCTCCAAAATTTACAAAGAGCTTGTAAATGCATTATGTAAAAACATAATGTTTAACCGCCTCTAAACAAACAACTCACTCAAAAAATGGGCAGAAGATTTAAATAGACATTTCTTCAAAGATGACATACAGATGGCCAATAGCCACGTGAAAAGAAAAGAGGTTCAACATTACCAATTGTTAGAGAAATGCAAGTCAAATCCACAATGAGATACAATCTCACACCAGCCAGAATGGCTATCGCTGAAAAATCTACAAACAATAAATGCTGGAGAGGATGTTGAGAGAAGGGAACGCTCCTAACTGTTGGTGGGAATCCAAATTGGTACAGCCAGGGAGAACAGTATGGAGGTTCCTTAATTCTTAAAAAACTAATAAATAATTCTTTACATATTATATGAAAGTTTTATCAAATTGCTCAGAATCTAATCAGAAGTCAGAAAGTACTTGAATATTTAAAACAGAGAGATTTTAATACCAGGATTGATTGCACAATGAAGGAAGCCCAGGACAAAAGGATATGATAAGGTAAAAAGCAGATGAGAGGACAAGCAGTTGAGTTGTTTACTTTGTCCCTGTCGTTGGATAACACTGAAGTACCTACAAAGAAAGCTTAGCTCACTGACTTGGGGAAAGAACAATTACTCGACTCACCATGTTAATAGCATACAGGACAGGAATCCAAAGGTGGGAAACAAAGACAAAGCTTTTGGACCACCTTGGGGTCCAGGTGAGAGTGGACAAGCAAGTCAGGCAGAATTCAGGTGACCGTGACTCTGTGATGGTTGATCCTTGCCTCTCCCATGGGACACTTTGGCCCCCACTCTCCTGATTTTCAGACTGGACAGAAACTAACTGTGCAGGGGTGTACCCTGGCTGGCCTTCCCCAGATCTAGGGCCCAGGAGCGTGTGGCTTAATTGGTCAATAACAATTTTATAAAGAAGAGATCTTAATATAGACACCCAGATTTCTACCTTCCTCAACAAACTCAGATCTGCAAAGACGTTGCGAAGTCTGGAAGGGAGGAGCATCCATCCCTTTTCAACAGGAACTACCTTCTCTGTCTGCCTCGGTCCTCATAGTTCCCAACTGTTAAACACTCTGCCTACTTCATTTATCTATTGTGACCTTCCCCCATCTCCCAGCCCCTACATTTCCCCTGATGTATTTAACTTTGGGCATCGCCTATTTTCTGAAGTTTTTTTTTGGTTTATTTGTTTATTTAGGGTTGTGCTGGGTCTTCATTTGCTGCACAGAGCTTTCCCTAGTTGTGGCAAGTGGGGGCTACTCTCTATTTGTGGCACATGGGCTCAGTAATTGCGGTTCCAGGGCTCTAGAGCACAGGCTCAATAGTTGTGGCACATGGACTTCGTTGCTGTGCAGCATGTGGGATCTCCCCAGATCAGGGATTGAACCTGTGTCTCCCGCATTGACAGAAGGATTCTTTATCACTGAGCCATCAGGGAAGCCCCTGAAATCTTTAAGTAAGACAGATCAGGAGTATGTAGGTTTCTCTGTACTGGCCAAAAAACTTTCTAGCAAACCTCTAAATGGCTGATACCAGCTTCTCAGTCCTTCTGCCCATTCCTTATTGATAAACACTACTCACTCCCCCCTTTCACTGTCAAAGTTTCAAAGTCAGAGAAAAAGAAGTGGATCCCCAACAGAAAAGCCCTTTCTTGGCCCGAGGCACATGTTTTCCCTGAGCACAGGGCAGTCCTTCTCCCTTGGTCCTCTGCAGGATTACCTCTGCCTTTCAGAAGGTGAGACTCAGCCCAGGCTTCATAAGGAAGCTGTGAGCAGGCAGACACCAGTAAATTCTAATAACATGTACTTTAATGTAACATTAAATTCAAATTCAAAAGATTAGAAAAGCAAAAGACCTCTAGATTATCATCCAGATTTAGTAGAATTTCCGCTAAACCCCAAAGCCAAGATGGGAGGGGAGATGCTGTGCTTCCAAGTCTGTCAGTATGAAGAAAAGAACATGACTTTCTAATAAGAGATAAATGTCTTTATCTCTTAGAGTTTCCCCTGCAAGGATTTGTGGTAAATACAACTTATGAGTTTCACTCTACTTTTTGAGGGACTAATCTATCTGCTGAAATCCTTGAAGCAAATGAACATGGGGGACAATGGAGGAGATGTCATGCAGAAAATCAGGAAATGGCCATGGGAAGATGCAGGGCCTGAGCTTATTTCTGTGGTACTATGCCTCTGGTCTCCTGAAGTTACCTAGATACAGAGACTCGCAGCACTAATTCAGCCCATGAACCTGGAATCAGAGCAACCTGGCTTGGAGAGAACATAACTGGAGAGACATGCAATTCACAGCTCTGCACCAGAGTTACCAGACTTAACTGAGCCCTCTCCTAGCTTCATTATGAAAATGTTTAGCAACCTGGCTTGGAGAGAACATAACTGGAGAGACGGGCAATTCACAGCTCTGCACCAGAGTTACCAGACTTAACTGAGCCCTCTCCTAGCTTCATTCTGAAAATGTTTAGCAACGTGGTCTACATACTCCCCAAAGGATTTCTATCTTACTAAATAAGTACAGTATATATTACTGATATTTCTAAATCCTGGGATTCACTCTCAGCCAAGTGAAAATAGTCATTTTATCTAGTATTTTAAGTGAACAGTAAAAGTTCTTTTGATTTAGGTCATACCTGAATGGTCTAGTGATTTTCCCTACTTTCTTCAATTTAAGTCTGAATTTGGNGATTGAGGGCAGGAGAAGAAGGGAACGACAGAGGATGAGATGGTTGGATAGCATCACTGACTCAATGGACATGGGTTTGGGTGAACTCTGGGAGTTGGTGTTGGACAGGGAAGCCTAGTGTGCTGCACTTCACAGGGTCACAAAGAATCAGACATGACTGAGCAACTGAACTGAACAGCCCTTACTCCCAACCTAAAGAATTATGTGAGATGAACTAAAGTTGTCAGCGGGATGAAAAACAGAAATGGACACAACATGATTAAGGAGGTAGAATTTGCAAGAACTCGTTTGGATGGGATGTGGGAAAAGGTGATGTCAAAGATGATGCCTGGGTTTCTGGCTTGGATGACCAGGTGGTGGTGGTGGTTGTTTAGTCACTAAGTCAACTCTTGCAACCCTCTAAACCATAGCCCACCAGGCTCCTCTGTTCATGGGATTTCCTAGGCAAGAAAACTGGAGTGGGTTGTCTTCCTTCAGGGGACCTTCCTGACCTAGGGATAGAACCCAGGTCTCCTGAATTGCATGTGGTTTCCTGCATTGCAGTTGGATTCTCTACCAACTGAGCCACCAGGGAATGGTCACTAAGACTGGGGATATTAGAAGAAGAACAGAACTTCTTAAGACCTCCTCTTCTGTCTCCACCTACTTTTTCCACCCTTTAAATTTGTTGTTCCTTAGGATTCCTTTTGTGTGTGTTAGTTGCTCACTCATGTCTGACTCTTTGCAACTCCATGGACTGTAGCCTGCCAGGCTCCTCCATCCATGGAGTTCTCCAGGCAAGAATACTGGAGTGTATAGCCATTCCTTTCTCCAGAGGATCTTTCTAACCCAGGGGTTGAACCTGGGTCTCCTACATTGTGGGAAGATTCTTTACCATATGAGACACCAGGGAATCCCATGGAGAAGAGGGCAGCAGAGGATGAGATGGTTGGATGGCATCACTGATTCAGTGAACATGAATTTGAGCAAACTTTGGAAGATAGCGAAGGACAATGAAGCCTGGTGTGCTGCAATCCATGGGGTCACAAAGTGTAGGACATGATTTAGTGACTGAACAACAACAGAATTATTTTTTTACCTGTGTTGCTTCTCTTTTGACACACCTGCTCTCAAAGGCGTTATCCATCTCTTGCACACACACACCCACACACACACACATCAATAGCCTGCTCAAGGTCCTAAAGGCATATCAAACTCCGTTTATGAACTTTCTCTCAAAATCTATTCTACCTCAATTTTCCAGTTAATAGACTCTAATCTGTCTACCTGTTGACTAAGAGGAATGATCTGGAGGTCTTATTACTTGCCAACTCTGCCAGTCTGAATAAAAATATGGACTAAATAGTAATGTCATTCTATAAAATGGTTTCAGTTCCCTAGTGAGTAAATCTGTCTGCAAATTCAAGGCCTCTTATTGGGTCCTCAATGTATTTACCATTGAAAGGATGAAATTCTTCATCAGCAGAAGTTTGTTGAGTGCCTTTTTTATGAACAGAGCTCTCTAAATATTCTGGGCAGTTTACAAAATAAGATAAAGTTTCCTTATTTGAAGGCCCAGGAAGCAGCCTTACATCTTATTCCTTAACCTGTTGATGCCCACACAAGTAAAAAGGACCCATGAATCTTTATTCATTTGGTGGTAAGTAGTTCCTACTAAAGGCTCAGAGATAGCTACCATTTATTGAGTACCTGCCAGTTCATTTCCTCCTCACCTGGATCCCAGGAATTTGGTATTATTGTCCCCATTTACAGATAAGGAACAAGGGTTGCATTCACTTAATTTAGCCCACTAGAGACAATTGTAGAGACCAGAAGATCCATAAATACTATGCATTTAGTTTATTCCTGGAACAATGTGTTCTAACAAGTGTGTCTTAGGTAAGTAAATGAAGAAGTGAAGCCAAGAGGTAGTGAATGGCAGAACTGGTATCAAGACACAGGTAATCTGATCACAGAGGAGCTGCTCTGTCCTCGTAACAGGAAATCCAGCATTGGAAATGTTCAGTGAACAAGAGGCCTGATCAAGCTCCTCTCTGTCCACTGTTTCTGGGCTTTTTTTTTTATACATGATTTGAAAAGGGTAGGGGAAAAGTACCTGACCAATCTCATAATGGTACTGAGAAGAAAATTTAAGAATCATTTTATGAAACCGTGTAACTATATAGAGTATTACGTGTGCTTGGTCACTAAGTTGTGTCTGACTCATTGCAACCACCAGGTTCCTCTGTCCATGGGATTCTCCAGTCAAGAATACCAGAGTGGGTTGCCATTTCCTCCTCCAGAGGATCTTCCCGACCCAGGGATCAAACTCCTGTCTCCTGAATTGGCAGGCAGATTCTTTACCACTGGGCCACCTGGGAAGCCCATATAGTATTATAATTAAATACAATTCCTAATATCAGCATTTAAGGTTCATAGTGTCTTCATGGATGTTGGATATATTAATACATTCTTTTCCAGGATTAGGGAACAAATGAGTGACATACCCTCTTCATTTTGCACCATTCTTCCCTTTTCATGTCATCCTTACCATCAGGGATGAAATGGGCAAGTGAATGATGATTCTTATGTAACCTTCAAAGGGGTTTATGAGGTCACATAGATCCATACATGTCTGATAGATTTACATCAAACATTCCTTGTGGGAAAAATACATTAACTAAAATGAGGTGAACTGGGTCCAGGTTTAGACATTGGCTATTAAACAAAATCTATTACACTGTCAAGGACACTAAATTGTTTAACTCAACAATTTAAATGTGAGAAGTTAATGTTGGTGGGAGAATTAAGCACATTGTACATGGATCATCCTAAAAGAGACATGAAAACGTCTAAACCATTAGCCACATAAAGTATTTGCTTTATTCTAGCAACCCTCAATCAGTTCAATTATGAGACTATGATTTAGAATAATTAACCCTGCAGTAGTCAAGTAGATGCAGGAACCCCAAGAGGTAGACAGCTTGGCTCAGGAGTATATCAGCTTACAGCCCGAGTCTGTCTGATCAGTGATGGACTCTTCAGTTTTACATTCCTCTAATAACATTTAATGCCTTTTCTAAACCCAGCTTGTACATAGAAAAGGCATTAAACATTCACTGGATCATAGAAAAAGAAAAAGAATTCCAGAAAATACATCTAATTCTGCTTCATTGACTGTACTAAACCCTTTGATTGTGTGGATCACAACAAACTGTGGAAAATTCTTAGAAATGAGAATACCAGACCACCTTACCTGTCTCCTGAGACACCTGTATGCAGGTCAAGAAGCAACAGTTAGAAATTTACATGGAACAATGGACTGGTTCAAAATTCAGAAAGGAGTACATTGAGGCTATATATTGTCACCCTGCTTATTTAACTTATATGCAGAGTATATCATGCAAAATCCCAGGCTGGATGAAGCCCAGGCTGGAATCAAGATTGCCAGCAGAAATACCAGCAACCTCAGATATGCAGATGATACCACCCTAGTAGCAGAAAGTAAAGAGGAACTTAAGAGTGTCTTGATGAGGGTGAAAGAGGAGAGTGAAAAACTGGCTTGAAACTTAACATTTAAAAAAACTAAGATTATGGCCTTCGGTCCCACCACTTCGTGGCAAATAGAAGGGGGAAAAGTGGAAACAGTGACAGATTTTATTTTCTTGGGATCCAAAATCACTGAAGATGGTGACTGCAGCCATGAAATTAAGACATTTGTTCCTTGGAAAGAAAGCTATATCAAGAGCTAATATGATAAGCCTAGACAGCATATTAAAAAGCAGAGACATCACTTTGCTGACAAAGGTCTGTATAGTCTAAGCTACGGTTTTACCAGTAGTCGTGTATGGATGTAAAAGTTGTACTATAAAGAAAATTGAGCATTGAAGAATTGATACTTTTGAATTGTGGTGCTGGAGAAGATTCTTGACAGTCCCTTGGACAGCAAGGAGATCAAACCAGTCAATCCTAAAGGAAATCAATCCTGAATATTCATTGGAAGAACTACTGCTGAAGCTGAAGCTCCAATAATTTGGCCACCTGATGGGAAGATCTGACTCACTGGAAAAGACCCTGATGCTGGGAAAGATTGAAGGCAAACGGAGAAAAGGGCAGCAGAGGATGAGATGGTTAGATAACATCAATGATTCAATGGACATGCATTTGAGCAAACTCTGGGAGACAGGGAAGGACAAGGAAGCCTGGCATGCTGCAGTCCATGGGGTCTCAAAGAGTCAGACATGAATTAGAAACTGGAAAACAATAACATTTAACAAAATATCAAGGCCTAGTTTGCACCAATAGCAAAGAAATATTTCAAGATTCTAATTCAAACCTATGACCATCTAAAACAGGAAGTGAAAATATAACTGAAGTGGCTTTTTTTCTTGTTTAACACAGATGACATTAAATTCTTCACTTACTTTCTAAGTCATCCATTTATAAAACTATGTTCTTAACCCTAAATATAAAAAGAGTTTGCAACTACTATATATAGAATGGATAAACAACAAGATCCTACTGTATAGCACAGGAAACTATATTTAATACCCTGTGATAAACCAATGGAAAAGAAAATATATAAATATATGTATAACTTAATCAATATGCTGTTCAGCAGAAATTAACACAACATTGTAAATCAACTATATCGCAATAAAATAAATGCTAAAAATAAAAAGACTGCATCTGTCAATTTCAATAATAGTTTTGAAGTATAATTTAAAGTTGATCAAAACTAACTCCTAACATATATTTCTTTGGATCATTACTTCCAAAGCTTTCCCTTCAAGATCTGTCATATTTATCCCTCTCTTTTCCCATAACAACTACTCCAGATCAGATCTAAGTAGTGATCATTCAGTAAATATTTGTTGAAAGTATACATGAATTAACAAATGAATGACTAGCAGATGTCACAAAGATATCTGAGCAAGACTCCAGCACTTTTATCAGCTTCCTAGTCTTTCTCCATTCCTGTTCATCCTATGTTGTGTGTTGTGTGTTTGGTCGCTTCAGTCATGTTTGACTCTTTGCGACCCTATAGACTGTATCCTGCCAGGCTACCTCTGTCCATGGGATTCTCCAGGCAAGAACACTGGAGTTGTTTGCCATGCCCTCCTCCAGGGGATCTTCCCAACCCAGGGATCAAACCCTCTTATGCTGTATTGGCAGGTAGGTTCTTTACCACTAATGGTTCCTGGGTAGCCCCTGGTTCATCCTATAGACTTGCCAAGTTAATCTTGTCCCATTTTCTATGGGACCTGACTTTCTATGCATCAGTCTCTTGCCCAAGAACTACCATCTCTAAGCTAGCTGGTTTAATGATGAGATCCTGCCTCTCTCAGTTCCAGCTGACTGGACTTGGCTCCTTTACTCTCAATGGTTCTCTTTCTGGGAGTAAGCCATCTGCACAGGGCTCCCCAACATATCAAAGCACAAATATAACCTTGAGCTACCCCCAGTACACTGGATCTCTCAGTCCAAAGGCCAACGATGAAGTCCTGAAACAAACAGCTGAACACATGCTGACACTGGATTAGTGCGGCTGCACTGAAGTGTTCTCAGGTTGTGTTAGTCATAAACATGTCTCCAAGTGTTTCTCAAACTTCAGTAAGCACAAGGATCACCCGAAGGTCTGCGAGTCTGCATTTCAAACAACCTCCCAGGTGACATTGATGTTGCTGGTCTGTTTACTACACTTTGAGTATCAGGGCTCCAGGGTAGGAGCTGTCAAACTTGGTGGCACATTGGAATTATCTGGAGCATCTTTAAAAAGCTAAAGCCTGAGGCAAGCCCAAAGATTCTGATTTGACTAGTCTGGGGTGCAGCCTCGGCCACACGATTTTTAAAGCTCCTCCGATCACTCTAGTGTGCATTCAAAGTCAAGAACCTTAGATTTTCTTTTTATTATTCTTTATTTGTCTACGCTGGATCTTCATTACTTCCTATAGGCTTTCTCTAAATGCGACGATCAGGGGCTACTCTTCGTTGCAGTGAGGGCTTCTTATTGTAGTGGCTTCTCTTGTTGCAGAGCATAGGCAGGCTTCAATAGTTGCAGCTCGAGGGCCCCTAGAGCACGGGCTCAGTAGCTGTGGCACATGGGCTTGGTTGCTCCATAGCATGTAGATCTTCCAGGATCAGGGATTGAACTCCTGTCCCCTGCATTGGCAGGTGGATTCCTAGCCACTGAACCACCAGGGAATCCACAGATCTTCTTTCTCAAACTTTTTTTTTTTTTTTGCATTATTCTCCCTAAAGGAGACTTTTCAGACATTCTCCCCCTAAATCTCTCTCATAAAATTTTAATATCACAAGCATATCTTATATCAGTGTATGTATTCTATGCATACCTGTGTTTTACACATAAAAAGATTTTTCCACTCCCCAAGAAGCACTTTTCATGACTTTAAGGGTTTTGAAATCATTCCCCTTGAGAAGGCATGCTTTGGACTATGCCTAAAGACCTGGGTTTGTCCAGTCATCCACATGTCAGTCTCCAAGACAAGTCCCTCCAAGCAGAAGCTATCAGTCTCAGGCACAAAGGGCCAGGCTGGAAAGAGACGACAGGAAAGGGATCGGATCGAGGCGCCCCTACAACTGTATCCTAAGCCATGATTGGCTGTGTGTCCTGAAATTCCTGTGTGCTTTCTACCACCTCATTATCCTGCGGCCACAAAGGACAATATACATCCTGCCTAGTTCAAGTAAATAAGCTACAGCGCTTGTTCGTATATCCCCACTTGAGTTCACAAGTCAAGCCAGATAGCAACCAACACATCTGCTTGGAAACAAGCAGGCTCTCCATCACCACGTAAAGCAAAACGTCTGCAGGAGACTTTTTAATGCGTGTGCTAATTCCTAACACTGGCTCAGGTTACACCATAACTTGTGAAAATGGTGTAGGTGGGTGGGTCACAGTTCTCAAGGGAAAACAGCAGTGCATTTTAAAGACAGAGGAGTTGCGCTCCAATCCAGGTGTGAAGTCCCAGCTGTAGGAAAGGCAGATGGAAATGTAGTAACAGGAGGGGGAAGGGGTGGATTAAAAGAGAAGCAAGGAAAAGAAACTAACGTTATTTCATGTCAACTTTGTGCCAGGTGGTAGATGAACATTATTTCATTGAGTGTCCCATTGTGAGCCTCGGAGGCAGGGATCATCCTCCCACTCTAGACAAGAGCCCAGGGATTCTGAAACTCATCAAGGTCTCCTCCTAGTAAGTGGGGAAGCTGCTGCTGCTGCTGCTGCTGCTGCTAAGTCGCTTCAGTCGTGTCCAACCCTGTGCAACCCCCATAGACAGCAGCCCACCAGGCTCCTCTGTACCTGGGATTCTCCAGGCAAGAACACTGGAGTGGGTTGCCATTTCCTTCTCCAATGCATGAGAGTGAAAAATGAAACTGAAGTCACTCAGTCGTGTCTGACTCTTTGCGACCCCATGGACTATAGCCTACCAGGCTTCTCTATCCATGGGATTTTCCAGGCAAGAATACTGGAGTGGGTTGCCATTTCCTTCTCCTGTAAGTGGGGAAGCCAGCATTCAAATCCTTTGTCTGTTTGGCCCCAAATCCAGGGATCTTTCCAGTCTCTCTCAGCCCCATGGCAATAACACAGAAATGAACTGACCACTGTCATCACTAAAGACAGCCTTTCCTTTAAACCAGAAAGATCAGGATAATCTTGCCATGACAGCAACAGCTCTGAGTCCAGGAGCCCTGAGTCCTGCAGCAGCTTCTAAGTCTGAGACTAAAGTGGATATTCAAAATCAGCAAGGGGGCATGTGCAATTAGGACTCCCATGGAGCATGGGTGTCTGAACCCTAGTGAGGGTCAGGACCAAGCAAAGAATGAAGGCACTGATGAGACAGGGCCAGTCTAATACCCTTAAATAGAGGGGGATATGGAGGCCCTGAGTTTCCTAAGGACACAGAGACACCAGAAACAATGTGGGAGAGAGGGCAGTGGTGATGGTGGTAAGAATTCCAGGAAGTGGGGAAAAGACTAGCGTATAGATTGGCCCAGCAGAGAAGTAACTTACTCACCCTGAAAAGACGGGGCCCTGAGCCAACAACCCTCTGCTCTCCCTGGGCTGCTCTGACCTCAGGGCAGGGAAGAGAGGAAGGAAGGCAGAGCTGAGCAAACCCCCAGTAGTCTAAGGGGCCCCCTAGGTGGTGGAGTGGTAAAGAAATCACCTGCCAATGCAGGAAATGCAAGAGTTGGGGGTGTGATCCCTGAGCGGGGAAGATCCCCTGGAGAAGGAGATGGCAACCCACTACAGTATTCTTACCTGGGAAATCCCAGGGATAGAGGAGCCTGGCAAGCTACAGTCCAAGGAGTTGCAAAGAGTCGGACAAGACTGAGCATGCGCATACACACCAGTAGTCTAAAGGAGAGATTCTCTCCTCCAAGAAAGAAGAGTGATCTCCCCTGTTCTCCACCCAAACTCGAGTCACCACCACGCATGCACACAGGGACACAGAACCAGTGAAAAGCTTACCATTAACAGCTGCTTTCAACTAGGAGAGAATCTCTTGCCTTTCGCTGGCTGCCTTTTCCTCTCTCTGTCTATACCATATGGCCTGAAGACCAACCAGCACCCTTGCTTTACAGGGCTGGCCCACACCTCTTTCCATGGGAGCTGCAGAGGAAATCCTGCTGCCACGGTGAATCATCTGGCTAACCAGCACCAACTGTGCTACTGACCACAGCCGCCTCCCTCACCAGCAACACCAAAGTATAAGGTCCCCTGTGAGGGAGACCACCTTCTATGGACGTCCACATCAAGTTACGTTTCAGAATAGCACATCTGTGGGAAAAGGGGAAACTCCTGAGTAATACACTGAAAGCCAGAAGCCCCTCAACAATTTCCACTCATAACTACTCAGAGCTGGACATCACCAGGGATATAAGAGATGCTTCCAGCAGGGAAGAAACACAGGCACCCACGTGCCACTCACAGCTGCAACAATCTTAACATGTCTGAAAGGCTAAGAATGCTTAGGAGCCCTACCAGAGGCATTTTCCACAGGAGGAAAATTTTAAAACCACCATGTAAAAGTTATATCCTCTAAGGAATTTGTCCAGATTATTGCCACCATGTTTTTAAATACCCGAACAGACTAACAGCAGATTGATTGCCAATAGACCTCAGAGTCAGGTGTCCAGCACATTCATATCAGGTAAAACCCATCTGTAGGGGAGAGAGAAGGGACCTGTCTCCATTTACAGGAATGAGGGACACAGCTTGAGCTCCCCTCCCTTGTCTTGCTACACATCCCTAAGTTTGTTTAGCTCCCCAGACTATACAGTTGGTTTCTACTTAATGTTTACTCAAATGTTGACTAAGAATTGACAGTGTTGGGTAGTGCTGGCCTGGCAGGAGAATCCCCACATGGTGTGTTGACAAGAGCAGTTCAAAGGGCCCCTCTGGACTGGCATTGCAGAGCACTGCCTTCCCAGGAGTAGTGAAGCAGAAAGAGTTTGATTCTTGGCTGAGCATTTACCCAAGCACAATTACACTCGATGAGCAGATTAATTCCCAGAGGCACATTTTACTTTGAGTCTCTCACGAAAGCTGACAAGAGGGTATCCGCTCATTTGGATGGGGGACAACCTGCCAGCAGAGACGCACCTCTGTTAGGCATCAGGGGTATTGTCCAGTGAAACCANTCTGACTCTTTGCGACCCCATGGACTATAGCCTACCAGGCTTCTCTATCCATGGGATTTTCCAGGCAAGAATACTGGAGTGGGTTGCCATTTCCTTCTCCTGTAAGTGGGGAAGCCAGCATTCAAATCCTTTGTCTGTTTGGCCCCAAATCCAGGGATCTTTCCAGTCTCTCTCAGCCCCATGGCAATAACACAGAAATGAACTGACCACTGTCATCACTAAAGACAGCCTTTCCTTTAAACCAGAAAGATCAGGATAATCTTGCCATGACAGCAACAGCTCTGAGTCCAGGAGCCCTGAGTCCTGCAGCAGCTTCTAAGTCTGAGACTAAAGTGGATATTCAAAATCAGCAAGGGGGCATGTGCAATTAGGACTCCCATGGAGCATGGGTGTCTGAACCCTAGTGAGGGTCAGGACCAAGCAAAGAATGAAGGCACTGATGAGACAGGGCCAGTCTAATACCCTTAAATAGAGGGGGATATGGAGGCCCTGAGTTTCCTAAGGACACAGAGACACCAGAAACAATGTGGGAGAGAGGGCAGTGGTGATGGTGGTAAGAATTCCAGGAAGTGGGGAAAAGACTAGCGTATAGATTGGCCCAGCAGAGAAGTAACTTACTCACCCTGAAAAGACGGGGCCCTGAGCCAACAACCCTCTGCTCTCCCTGGGCTGCTCTGACCTCAGGGCAGGGAAGAGAGGAAGGAAGGCAGAGCTGAGCAAACCCCCAGTAGTCTAAGGGGCCCCCTAGGTGGTGGAGTGGTAAAGAAATCACCTGCCAATGCAGGAAATGCAAGAGTTGGGGGTGTGATCCCTGAGCGGGGAAGATCCCCTGGAGAAGGAGATGGCAACCCACTACAGTATTCTTACCTGGGAAATCCCAGGGATAGAGGAGCCTGGCAAGCTACAGTCCAAGGAGTTGCAAAGAGTCGGACAAGACTGAGCATGCGCATACACACCAGTAGTCTAAAGGAGAGATTCTCTCCTCCAAGAAAGAAGAGTGATCTCCCCTGTTCTCCACCCAAACTCGAGTCACCACCACGCATGCACACAGGGACACAGAACCAGTGAAAAGCTTACCATTAACAGCTGCTTTCAACTAGGAGAGAATCTCTTGCCTTTCGCTGGCTGCCTTTTCCTCTCTCTGTCTATACCATATGGCCTGAAGACCAACCAGCACCCTTGCTTTACAGGGCTGGCCCACACCTCTTTCCATGGGAGCTGCAGAGGAAATCCTGCTGCCACGGTGAATCATCTGGCTAACCAGCACCAACTGTGCTACTGACCACAGCCGCCTCCCTCACCAGCAACACCAAAGTATAAGGTCCCCTGTGAGGGAGACCACCTTCTATGGACGTCCACATCAAGTTACGTTTCAGAATAGCACATCTGTGGGAAAAGGGGAAACTCCTGAGTAATACACTGAAAGCCAGAAGCCCCTCAACAATTTCCACTCATAACTACTCAGAGCTGGACATCACCAGGGATATAAGAGATGCTTCCAGCAGGGAAGAAACACAGGCACCCACGTGCCACTCACAGCTGCAACAATCTTAACATGTCTGAAAGGCTAAGAATGCTTAGGAGCCCTACCAGAGGCATTTTCCACAGGAGGAAAATTTTAAAACCACCATGTAAAAGTTATATCCTCTAAGGAATTTGTCCAGATTATTGCCACCATGTTTTTAAATACCCGAACAGACTAACAGCAGATTGATTGCCAATAGACCTCAGAGTCAGGTGTCCAGCACATTCATATCAGGTAAAACCCATCTGTAGGGGAGAGAGAAGGGACCTGTCTCCATTTACAGGAATGAGGGACACAGCTTGAGCTCCCCTCCCTTGTCTTGCTACACATCCCTAAGTTTGTTTAGCTCCCCAGACTATACAGTTGGTTTCTACTTAATGTTTACTCAAATGTTGACTAAGAATTGACAGTGTTGGGTAGTGCTGGCCTGGCAGGAGAATCCCCACATGGTGTGTTGACAAGAGCAGTTCAAAGGGCCCCTCTGGACTGGCATTGCAGAGCACTGCCTTCCCAGGAGTAGTGAAGCAGAAAGAGTTTGATTCTTGGCTGAGCATTTACCCAAGCACAATTACACTCGATGAGCAGATTAATTCCCAGAGGCACATTTTACTTTGAGTCTCTCACGAAAGCTGACAAGAGGGTATCCGCTCATTTGGATGGGGGACAACCTGCCAGCAGAGACGCACCTCTGTTAGGCATCAGGGGTATTGTCCAGTGAAACCAAATTTGAAGGAGTCACTTACCTACTCCAAAATAAAGACACCAGCGGAGGGAGGGAAAAGAAAGAAAATGAGGGAGGAAAAAATGAAAGAAGAAAGAAGTCCAACACATTTTTACTAGTCTGAATTTATACAGATTCCTCAGATTCACCGCTCTATAAATTCACTGCTGCTGCTGCTGCTGCTGCTAAGTCGCTTCAGTCGTGTCCGACTCTGTGCGACCCCGTAGATGGCAGCCCACCAGGCTCCTCCGTCCCTGGGATTCTCCAGGCAAGAACACTGGAGTGGGTTGCCATTTCCTTCTCCAGTGCATGAAAGTGAAAAGTGAAAGTGAAGTCGCTCAGTCGTGTCCAACTCTGTGTGACCCCGTAGATGGCAGCCCACCAGGCTCCTCCGTCCCTGGGATTCTCCAGGCAGGCACACTGGAGTGGGCAAATTCCCTGGATCACTGTCAGATACTCTTCATCTTTCCCACCCATCCCCCATGGAAAGGCTCATTAAATTAAAAGTGCCGTATGGAACACCACCATTTTTTGTAAAAAAGATGGACATAAGAATTTATAGTATTTGCTTGTATTTTTATGGACACCGCCCCCCCCCACCCCGCCATGCACCCAACCTGGAAATACAAGTAACTGCAATCGTGGCTTTCCCTGGTGGCTCACTGGTAAAGAATCCACCTGCCAATGCAGGAGACACAGATTCAATCCCTGGGTCAGGAAGATCCCCTGGAGAAGGAAACGGCAACCCACTCGAGTATCCTTGCCTAGGAAATCCCGTGGACAGAGGGACGGCAGGCTACAGTCCATGGGGTAGCAAGAGTCAGACACAGCTTAGTGACTAAGGGTTACCCTGAGGTGGGATGCAGTGAAACTGGGGGCGGGGGTTGGGGCAAAACAAGGGTGGAAGAGAGATTCTTCTGTGGGTACATTTAATGCTTTTTGATATTTGAACCATGTGAACATGTTGCCCAAATTAAGAAATTAAACGAAAGAGTGGGAATATAAAATACAAATTATTTAAATAGCAGCCAGCAGAAGCCCAGTGATAATATCAGATTAGGAAAGAGGAGGAGATGGGAATACCCAATACGCATCCCCTCTTTCTTTCCATCCACCTCCTGCCTCCCAATCTCTCCCAATCACAGAGGGGTTTGATCCTGCAAGTCACTGGGACATCTCAGAGCTCAGTAGAAGTGGCGGCTGTGACACCTCTCTGGTCCTTGGAGCAATAATAAGAAAGGCCCAAACCTGACCTGAAACCTAAAGCAAGAAGAGAGAGTCTCAGTAAGTTAATCAAGACTAGAAATAGAAGCATATGGCAGGGAGAAGTGTCGAAGGATCTGTGTGCGTGCGTGCAAAGTCGCTTCAGCCGTGTTAGACTCTGTATGGACTGTAGAACTGTAGACCGTATGGACTGTAGCCCTCCAGGCTCCTCTGTCCATGGGATTGTCCAGGCAAGAACACTGGAGTAGCTTTCCATGCCCTCCTCTGTGAAGAGCAGCGATTGGAAGCCTGTGCTCTGTGGTTAGAAATATCAGGGTGACGCTTCTCCTCCTCGAGCTTCGGGTTCCTCCTCTGTGATGCGGTCGTGACGAAGAGCCAAAGACCGGGTGCGTGCACAGCCCCCAGCACTGCGCGGAGCTCAGGGTGCAGCAGTCATTGACCGCTCAACCATCCCCTGTAGCAGCCTGCAGTCCTGAGAGTGGAGCAAAAGAGTGATCGGCACAAGATCGAGACCAGAGCAAGCTCTCTAAGTACTCATCGGACAATCTGAGATGAGAAGTTTCTGCTCTTCAGAAGTAGCCCAAATGGAGGTGCTCTGAAACCAGAAACCAGGCTTCACTCCCAACTCCTTCTGTGTAGTAACTATAGTAACCATGAGTCTTCAGACAAATTGCTTCATCTCTCCTTTCTCCATTTCTTTATCAAAAGGTTGGTCTCAGGATCTACCTTAAGAAGATTGTATGCGTGTGGCACAGCACCTAGCAAAGACTTGACTCCCAAAAAAAGGGAACTGTTCATCAAAGTGGGGACACAGGGGTGATGGGGACAGACCAGGGTTCAAGTGAATAAGTAACTTTTTCCACCCCAAATTTTGTTACTAAGGCACTGGCACCCCACTCCAGTACTCTTGCCTGGAAAATCCCATGGACGGAGGAGTCTGATGGGTTGCAGTCCATGGGGTCGCTAAGAGTCGGACACGACTGAGCGACTTCATTTTCACTTTTCACTTTCATGCATTGGAGAAGGAAATGGCAACCCACTCCACTGTTCTTGCCTGGAGAATCCCAAGGACGGGGGAGCCTTGTGGGCTGGCGTCTATGGGGTCGCACAGAGTCGGACACGACTGAAGCGACTTAGTAGTAGTAGTTCTTTGCCTTAACACAGGAGCTATGACTTCTTTTCATTGCTTGTACTTTTCATTGTTCATTTGTTTGTTTTATGTATGACATTTGTGATAATACTGAAAAGAATGCCACAGGGCCAGTGTTAATGATACCTTACTCACTTCTCCATGGAGAAAACTGGTTTTGGTTAATCATCAAAATTATTACTCCCAATCTGTAGGGACTTTGAGATACCTCTCACAGAGGACCTAATATATTTGACACTCAGAGCAGACCACTTTTTTAACACCGCCTTCTCCTCGACAAAATTATTTTCAATTATATTCATTTTGTATGAGTAATAACCACTAGCGCTTGATGTGTTTGCTCTTTAGCTATAAAACAATAACAATTGAAAAATAAGAAATTTCCATTTGAAGGATGTTATTCAAAATTTAGTAAGGCATTTAATTAATAAACTAATATTTGCATTTACCAAACAAATGAGTTTTACTCTGCAATTACTATTTTAAATTTCAAACACAAAATCTTCAGGTGGTCACATAGGTGACAGAATTAAAATAACTCAGGCCCCGAGTCTTTGTCTTTATATTCACTGAGATATCATAGTTTATTTCAAACCTGCTACCTAAACACAGAATATGCAGTATTGCTTATTGTGCCCAAAGCAAGCTTAGACAATCCCAGACCAGTAGATACTTACTTTCAAAACTCAGAGGTCGATTATAGAACAGGGACTTCTTCAAATTAACTTACATGTATAATACAGTCTTTATTAAAGAATAAGGAAATTTAATTTGAGACTCACATATGTATTATTAAATCGTAACAGTAATTTTAATAATTGTTAAGAATATAACCCCCCAAAAAATATTTTGGGGAGTATGAGCATTTTATCACCAACATGGTTTAGAACTGCCCACATGTGGTGATAATAAAAAGCAAACCAACCTTTAGTCAGTTTTATTGTTTTTAATCTCTCTAAAGACAGTGCCTCCACTCAGGGCAGACACTCCCACCTGTATACCCCTGCATGTGGGCTCTGCATCAATTCAGCTGCCATGGTTCCCAACTCCAAACTTTAGCACATCTCAAGCAGAGGTTCATGTTAGTCAAAAAACCAACCATTGACATAGCTACTCCTGTGGTCCTCTTTTTCATACATCAGGCCGTTTGGCCTTGAGATGGATTCATCCGTGGTCTAAGACATTTTTGTTGGAATTTGAAAACAAGAGGGTGCTGCCCGGGGAAGCTGACTGGTTGACTGGAAGCAGAGGCCTCATTCAGGAGGCATTAGGAGGGTGAGTTGTGGTTTAAGTCTGTTTCACAGTCTTGCAAGTCTAGAAACAGCTTTTCCACTATTCCCAGATGCTCCAGGCTTGAAGCCAGAGAATAATACAGACCAGTCAGTGTATTCATTGACAGTGGGAAAAATGGCATTCCCATGACTAGGAAATTTCCCTGTGGTGGACCTTTGTCACGGTTTCTTTTTTAAGGACTTTGCCCAGCATGAATGGCATCTCCCAAGGAAGAATCAGAGAGCATGACTTCCTGACTCCCTTGAAGCTACAAGGGAAGTCATGTGACCTAGATTTTTCCAATCAGACACACTCATCTGAGATTTTGACCTAGCATTGTGCAAAACTAGAGTTTTTTGAGGATGGAATTGAAGGTGTTTTTAAGGCAGCAGTGGCCAGTGAGTGGGGATCTGCTTTCCAGGGCACCTTTGACCAGTGGTGGCAGCAGAGATTGTCCCTGGAGCCATCCCACCGTGAGGTCTGTCTCAAGCCACAGAGCAGCCAAGCATAATGCTCCAGCCTTCCCAGAGAGGATGTGAGCTATTCAAAATCCTGCAATAAAGTTCACACCTGCTTCATTTAGCTGGAAAGGGTTTTGTTATTTCCAGTATCCCAGGAAGCCACATTAGTAATTAGAAGGGTATATGGAGTGCATGTAAAGTATGTAAAAAAATAAAAGTTGCTCAGTCGTGTCTGACTCTTTGTGACCACATGAAATTCTCCAGTCCATGGAATTCTCCAGGCCAGAATACTGGAGTGGGTAGCCTTTCCCTTCTCCAAGGTATCTTCCCAACCCAGGGATCAAACCTAGGTCTCCCGCATTGCAGGCATATTCTTTACCAGCTGAGGCACAAGGAAAGCCCAAGAATGCTGGAGTGGGTGGCCTATCCCTTCTCCAGGGGATCTTCCTGACCCAGGAATCAAACCAGGGTCTCCTGCATTGCAAGTGGATTCTTTACCAACTGAGCTATCAGGGAAGCCCCAGGTAAATATAAGGGATTTTTTATGCAAGCCAAGAGAGTAAGTTTTTAAGAAACCACCTTTCCAATATTTCACCCAGTCCTCCAAATAGGTATCCTACCCTATATAGTGATGTGCAGGCTCTGGCAGAATTTGCTTCTCTTAAATCCACTTTGTATGCTGTAATGCATATGTTTTTTCTTGTACTATACTAACATCACTGGTTAAATTACAAGTCAGAGAGATATTCCCAGAGGCTGACACTACCTATTTCATCTTATTTAAGAGGTCTAATTTATTTCTACTTAATTTGGCAATCTTATTTCCAGACTCCCATGAGCTGACTCCTCCCATTTAATTTTATTTAATTAGTCTAATTTATTTCTATTTAATTAATCCATCTTATTTGTGCTTAGTCACTCAGTTATGTCTGACTCTTTGCAACCCCATGGACTATATAGCCTGCCAGGCTCTTCTGCCCATGGAATTCTCCAGGCAAGAATACTGGAGTGGGTATTCTTGTACCTCCAGGGGCTCTTCCCAACCCAGGGATGGAACCCAGGTCTCCCGCACTGCAGGCAGAATCTTCACCATCTGAGCCACCAGGGAAGCCCAAGAATACTGGAGCAGGTAGCTTATCCCTTCTCCTGGGGATTTTCCCGATCCAGGAATCGAACCAAAGTCTCCTGCATTGCAGGCAGATTCTTTACCAGCTGAGCTACCAGGGAAGCCCCTAATCCACCTTATTCCTAGGTTATTGGTGGGCATCTCATCGATATCTTCATCTACCACTTACAGTTGACATAGTTGTTAGAGACTTTTTTCCTCAAAAATTTTAAAGATAAACTCACTGAATTCACTGTAGTATGAATTAAGAATGCCACTCAAAGCAATCAAGATTTCCCAAACACATTCTGTACTGAATTTCACTACCACTTGATCAGCATTATAGGAAATTTACTTTAAAGGATGCTATTTTGTTTTAGAATAGCAGAGCAAAACACAGATCAAATGTAAGGCTCGATGACACCAGGTAAAAATTACTCATCTATTTCCAAAGTTGACATCTGCTGCTGCTAAGTCGCTTCAGTCGTGTCTGACTCTGTGCAACCCCATAGACACAGCCCACCAGGCTCCCCCATCCCTGGGATCCTCTAGGCAAGAATACTGGAGTGGGTTGCCATTTCCTTCTCCAAAAGATGACATGACATATACCTAAATATTAACTGATGAGAGGTTCTGCTGAGAAAACAAACTCACAACTGGTCAGCTCCTATAACTTTTGAGTGATTTTCAGGCAGCCCTGGCAAAGGCAGAGGAATGAACAGCTGTCCCTTGAATTCCACAAATTTCAAAATTCTAGAATTCTATAAGATCAGACTCCTATCACCTCTAGAAGTCTGCTGCTGCTGCTGCTGCTGCTGCTAAGTCACTTCTGTTGTGTCCGACTCTGTGCAACCCCATAGACGGCAGCCCACCAGGCTCCCCCATCCCTGGGATTCTCCAGGCAAGAACACTGGAATGGGTTGCCATTTCCTTCTCCAGTGCAAGATGTGTATAAGAGACAGGTCTGACTCTTTGCAACCCCATGGACTATATAGCCTGCCAGGCTCTTCTGCCCATGGAATTCTCCAGGCAAGAATACTGGAGTGGGTATTCTTGTACCTCCAGGGGCTCTTCCCAACCCAGGGATGGAACCCAGGTCTCCCGCACTGCAGGCAGAATCTTCACCATCTGAGCCACCAGGGAAGCCCAAGAATACTGGAGCAGGTAGCTTATCCCTTCTCCTGGGGATTTTCCCGATCCAGGAATCGAACCAAAGTCTCCTGCATTGCAGGCAGATTCNTACGTTCTCCACCTAGAAGTTTAGATATATTTAAATTATTTTTTGCTATCTTAAGAAGAGTTTCTGCCAGGTAAGGTAACTGTTGGCTATGTACAATGCTGACTTTCCAGTATAGCTTTCCTGTCAATATTGTTTTGTTTGCTGTTTTGTTTGTCTTTGCTCTATTTTAGTTTCACAAGATGAACTAAAGTTTACCTAGAAAGATGTTTTTAATAAGTTCATTGCATTTAGAGGATTTGACAGCTGTAAAAGTTTTCCCTGATCTTTCAAACAACCTGCTTTACTTTTGACACGAAAACGTTCACTAAGCCGTTTAAACCACATACCAGAAGTAAGCCAGAATTGTTCAAGGGAATATTCTATACTATGCCAGGATGGAATTTCCTTTTAAAAGAGAGAAATAACATACTTAGACTGGAAAAGAGTTTTTCTTGTACTGACTCCCAAGAAGGAAATTTTGAGTGAAAATGAATTGTGCGTTCAACTTTGATGCAGCAGAATGTCATCAGATCTTGAGATACTGATTTAAAATTCCAACTCTTGAAACTGGAATTGACTTTTGAAAAGCTAACAATCCGAGGAAACTTGCAGAAAACTGTGGTGTCCACCAGTTGATATTGTCATAGAAGCATCAGTTCAGTTCAGCTCAGTTCAGTCGCTCAATCATGTCTGACTCTGCAACCCCATGGACTGTAGCACACCAGGTTTCCCTGTCTGTCCCCAGCTTCCAGAGTCTGCTCAAACTCATGTCCATTGAGTTGGTGGTGCCATCCAACCATCTCATCCTCTGTCATCCCCTTTTCTTCCTGCCTTCAGTCTTTTCCAACATCAGGGTCTTTTCCAAGGACTCAGCATTTCACATTAGATGGCCAAAGTATTGGAGCTTCAGCTTCAGCATCAGTCCCTCCAATGAATATTCTGGACTAATTTCCTTTAGGATTGACTGGTTGGATTTCCTTGCAGTCCAAGGGACTCACAAGAGTCCTTTCCAACACCACAGTTCAAAAGCATCAATTCTTTAGTGCTCAGCTTCTTTATGGTACAACTCTTATATCCATACTATAGCCAAAATGTCCCCATGGCCATTACTTGTTCAGTGTTACACAAACTTCAGTTTTTCACCTACCACATTGGACTCCTGTCATAGTGCACACCATCTGCATTAGTACTTACTTTTTTTTCAACAATGTCTTTCTTTAAACCAACACTTTTTATAGTAATGTGAACTTGACCTGCTTTAAGCATTAATATCCATAGAGGCGAGGATTTGGTGTGTGATATAGACTAGTTAGATGCTTGCCAAGTTAATTTTCTTTTCTTGGTGACACAGAAAGATTACCCTTCTCAGCTGCCCTGCTTTGGCTTGGATTCCATGTGACTGGAGTCTGGCCACTGAAATCTGGACAGAAGTGATACAAGTCTGGGCTTTAAGACATCCTGCCATTCTTCCTTGCTATCATCCCACCATCCAAATGACTAGAAACAATGCACTCTGAAATGGCAGCACCCAATTTCCTAACTACTCAGGAAGTGTTGGTTAGATGATCATCCAGCTTTGCACCAGACTTTACGTGAACAGCAACAACAACAACAACAACAAATTATTAAACTGTCAAGATTTTTTTTTCATTTGGCTATACTGGGTCTTTGTTGTGGCCTGTGTGGGCTCAGTAATTGCAGCACACAGGCTTAGTTGTCCAGTGGCATGTGGGATCTTAGTTCCCAAACCAGGAATCAAACTCATGTTCCCTACATTCAAAGGCAGATTCTTAACCACTGGACCACCAGGGAAATTGCTAAGCTGTCAAGATTTTGTGTTTTTGATTTTTTTTTTATGCAATTGTTTTTATTTATTCAACTCTTAAAGATTGACTGCAGCAATTTTTGGATAGTTGTCACCTTAGATTAACACTAATTATATTGCTATAAATTTGGTTCAGGGTCAGAATGGGCATCAGGAAAAAGGGAAAACAATAGCAACAAAAATCTTCAAACACTGAAATGAAGAAATACTTTTTTCCCTTGAATTAATGCTACTTTCCCATAGCCTTCCCTAGACTGGTTTGCAGCCTAAGGTAATAGAAAACGAGGCTTGGCCATATGGAAGAAACTGCAGGTTAAGCCATGTTGCCAGGCGAGAGACTAAAATCGCGATCTGAGTATCAGTCTCAGGCACAGTTTAGGAGCGCAGGCAGATTCTCAAGTGTGTCCCAGGGTTCTTCCATTTTCACCTATTCAGTTCCCCCTTTTCTGGCCAATTCAGGGCTGTACACAACCCCCTCGCTGCTCACGCTGCTGTTTACAGGGAACCCGACAGGCACGTGCGGCTCCTGCTGCGACAGAAAGGCAGCAAGACCAGCCGTGATCCGTCTCCTCCTAAACGCCTGGACAGTCAAGCTGGCTGAGGAAGGCTTCTTCAGGCCTCCAGAAGGCGTGGAGCCCCGGGAAGAACACTGCTTACCCTTGAGAAACCTGGCAACAGTTGCCTGTGATTTCTGGTGGAAATGACCAATCAGAATCAATCCATCTCACTGGGAAAGGTCAAGGGGAAAAAAAAAAAAAAAAACAGCTTCCCTTCCAAAAATGGTAAAGAGGAAACGAGGAGAGAAGAAACCAAAATATTTAGAATGTCATAAAAAGTGATATGCATAAACTTCTTTTTGTTATTAAATCTAAGTTTCCTAGAGTCCAGTTACCAAATTGAATTGTGTGGGAAAGAAGAGAGAGACTGGCTGGAATTTTCCTCAGGAGTTCACAACTTCAGGCTGAGAGGTCCTAGGTTTGCGCTGGGGGAGCCCCTTCCTGAATGAGGGCTTGGGTGGGCCGGGCTCCATGCTGGCTCCAGTCCCGTTCGTCCCTGCAGAGTGAGCCTGGCCCCGTTCACTAGTGTTTCCTGGTGACTGGGATGGAGCACTCTGGTACCTGGAACTAGATGAATACCATGAGCTATTTCTGTAATGACCCACGCTGTCATTTCACCCTCGGTTCATGGGGTCACTGGACTCTGGGCCTTGTGGCCTGTAGCTTTGTCCTCCTCGTCTGTTTCCTGGCAATACCTCTCGGTGAGGCTGGTGGGATCGGCCACTGGAGTTTGCTGTGGTTGCAGGCATCTCCCCAGGTGCCGAGTTCTTCTTGTTAGCACTTGTAAGGCTGGGAGCAAAGGCGCAGGTGGAAGCAGCAGCAGCAGAGACGTCACACGGGCTACCCAAAGACACAGATGCAACCAAGCTACATCGAGACCGGGTCGAATAGCTGTTCTTTGGGTGGGACACTTGTCCAAATGAATCAATGTTCTTCTTCAGGGTCTCTACATCACAGGTGAATCGGGCCACTCGTCCCAGATCCTCATCATTTTTACATTCACTAACAAAGTGCTTGATATCAGCTCTGAACTCAACCAACTGCTCTTCTGACATCCGAATAGCCACATCAGTCATTTTCTTTAGAAGTTCGGCTTTCTTTTGACAGCTAAGCAAAATTTCCATTGCTTCAGCTTTCACTTTGTCCATTTCAGCAAGCAATGCCACTTCCCGATCCATTAAACAGCTCTGCAATTCGGCAAAAGCTTGTTTCATTTTCTTAACAGAAGCATCCATCTCTTCTTTAACCACAACTCGATATCGTGCAAGAGACATTGTGCAGCGCTGGAGGTCTTCCACAGATTTTTCAATATTAGAACCAAGCTTTTTGTTGGTGGAAGAGAGGGGAACATCTTCCATGCCTAGATTTGAAAGCTGAGGTCCTACAGTAGTTCTTGAGAGAGACTTGGCAGCATTCCTACTTTGTTGAGAATTCTGAGTCGAGTGCATAGGCAAAGATCTGGACTCGAAATCAGAGACACCATTCTCCAGCATGGATCCTGTTCTATCCGGCACTTCTGATGTGGCAGACTCAGGATCCTCCAGTTCTCTGGCTTCTATTGAAAGTGTCTCCATACCTTCACTGAGTGAGTCCACAGACTCAGTATCATTGATGGCGCCATTGACATGATAACAATTAATACCACCTTTCTCTGGGGAGGGTGCAGACTGTTCCTCTTGAATGGAAACCGACTTATTGGAATCTGGGATATGTTACTTGGTTCTGCTGCAGGTTTTGGCTTGCTTTTCTTCTTTCTGTTCTTTTTCTTGCCTGTTACTGTCCATTCTTTGAGTACTTCACTGGCACTACCTTCCATGAATGGTTGTACTGTTTTGTCCACACAATTATCAAAGTGTTGCAAAACCAGAATAATTTCATTGTTACTCTTATTGGGAACTATTGTACGCACTACATTTATCTTTTCTTTCGTGTTTTCAAAAGCTCCTCCTTGGGCCAGTACAGTATTGGACTGCAAATCAAAAATGAATCCTGATGAATCCTTCTGGTTTTGTTTCCTAGACATTGCAGGTTTCTTTAATCTCAAAAAATGCAGAAGAAAAGTATTATTTTGCCTTGTCTTGGTTCTGACTGTAGTTATCTTTGATTTAAAAGGAGGCGACCGAAGGCTATAGTTGGAGGTGATAAATATAAAATCCTGGTTATTTGAAATCCTGTTCACTAGCCGTCGATCTTTTCTTCTCTCATATCAAATTCATGTCAAGAAATGTCATTGCAGACATTCATGTCTCTTTTTCCAGGGAGATTCTATCCCGGACCCCCGCAGTCGCCACGTTCCCCAGTTCCGGCTCTGTGTTCCAGATGCTCTGGAGTCTGAGAAGAGGAAAGGTTGTCAAGATTTTGAAGTTGTGTTTAGGGGTCCTCAGGATCACCATTGGATTCAGTGATTCTCTAGGACTTACAGACGAAGAAAGCTAGTACACTCACAATTACAGTTTGTTACAGTGAAGGATGGAGGTTGAGACCAGCAAGGTAAAAAGCACAAAGGGCAGGTTGACGAGATACCAGGCATCAGCATCCACTTGTCCTCTCACTGAAGTCCTGTGAACAGCACTTAATTCTCCTGCAATGACACATGACAACATGTATGAAATATTTTCAACAACAGAGTTAACCCAAATCTGGTTTTCAAGGTTTTTATTGTGGGAAGAAGGGTCAATCACATAGGCATGCCTGATCTTCATTCTAGCCTATTCAGAAATCAGACTGATACTGTGGCCCAAGAACCCCACCATGAATCACACTCTTAACATAAACTTTCTGAAGTGGTCCAGGGCCTCAGGTAAATAAAGACTCTTAACAGGCAGATTATCCCAAGAGCTTAGAGGTTATCTCCCAGGAGCTTTTCAAGGGTCAGACTTTTCTTTGGAATGTTTAGGGTTTGGACCTCCCAGACTTGCTAACTTAATCATTTACTGTGTCATAGCCTATTTGTTGGGGCTTCGCAAGTGGTACTAGCGGTAAAGAACCTGCTTGCCAGTGCAGGAGACATAAGAGATACAGGTTTGATCCCTGGGTTGGGAATATTCCCTGGAGAATGGCACCCACTCCAGTATTCTTGCCTGGAGAATCCCATGGACAGAGGAGCATGGAGGGCTGTAGTCCATAGCATTGCAAATGATCAGACACGACTGAAAGTGACTTAGCACGCACACATCCTCTTTGTTACATAGCCTGGCCTAACCTACCCTGACTAATATAAAATATAAGTCACAGGTTTGTCTAAAATACATGAAAATACCCAAATGACAAAGATGTGCTTATCCATGTACTTTTTCCATGTGCTACACACACTACATGTCTGTGTTAGTCACTCAGTCATGTCCGACTCTTTGTGACCCCATGGACTATAGCCCACCAGGCTCCTTTGTCCATGGGATTCTCCAGACTAGAATACTGGAGTGGGTTGCCATTTCCTTCTCCAACACACACTACATGGCCTAAAGGAAATCAATCCTGAATATTCATTGGAGGTGCTAATGCAGAAGCTGAAGCTCCAATACTTTGGCCACCTGATGCAAAGAGCCAGATGCTGGGAAAGACCCTGATGCTGGGAAAGACTGAAGGCAAGAGGAGAAGGGGACGACAGAGGATGAGATGGTTGGATTGCAACTCAATGGATAGGAGTTTGAGCAAGCTCCAGAAGATGGTTAAAAACAGGGAAGCCTGGCATGCTGCAGTCCATGGGGTAGCAAACCGTTAGACATGAGTGAGGGACTGAATAACACATACTACACTTTGGGAATCATTGATCTGGTCTTATCTCTCACTTTAAAATGTGTAAAAAGCCTCACTCTATTGCTGTGCTTTCCTTAGAGGGAAGGACAATGGTTGGGAGAGATTATTATTGTTGAGCAGAGTGGGGTCTGAGGCAGCAACTGTGTAAGGTAAGTTCTGCAGCAGCTTCTCTAGGCAGGACTTCCAAGGACTATGATAGGATATTTCCAGGAGCTGTCGACTCCTGGTCCCCACCACTCCTTGGTCTCTGGATTGTTTAGATAAACATGATGCACCCTGCCCTAAAAAAAATGATTCATTACCATGGTTGGGATGGTTAATTTTATATGTTGACTTGACTGGGCCTCAGGTTTTCCACATATTTGGCTAATCATTATTTATGGGTGTGTCTGGGAGGCTGTTTCTGGATGAGATTAGCATTTGAATCTGTGAGCAGAGTAACTCAGACTGCTCTCCCCAGTGTGCACAGGCCCCATCCAATCTATTGAATAAAAAACTTAGTAAGAAAGAATTCTTCTCCATAAACTGTCTTTGAGCAAAGGTGTCTACTGTTTCTTGCCTTTGGGCTCATCCTCCAAATGCAACTTACACCATGGGCTCTCTGCTCACAGGCCTTTGGGCTCAGTCTAGAGCACAGCATTGGCTCACCTGGGTCTCCAGCTCTCCAGTTTACTGACTGCAGAGCTTGGACTTTTCAGCCTCCATAACCACATAAACCATATATATTATACTATAGTATAGTGTATACTGCATATTAAGTATCTATCTATCTCCTGTTGTTTCTTTTCTCTGGAGAATCCAGACTAATAGAAGGATATCAGTAGACCAAGTCCTGATCAGGCCTCAACACTCAATCTTTCTCTATTTTTTATTATTTTGGCTGTGCTGGGTCGTCACTGTGGCACACAGGCTCAGTAGCTGCAGTGTGCAGGCTTAGTAGCCCCACAGCATGTGGGATCTTAGTTCCTGGAGCAGCGATTGAATCTGTGTACCCTGCTTTGGAAGGCGGGTTCTTAATCATTGGGCCACCAAGGAAGGCCCCCTCTCTCCTTTCTTCCATCTGTCTCACCTTGTCTCTTCCTCTCTGCCCTCTCCACTGTTTCTAGAATCTACTTCATTCTATAATCTCTTCCATGAGGACCAGCTCACAGCATAGCAGGTATAGGGAACACAAGAGTAGGGTCCTGAGGTCATGACTGGCCTAACTCAAAGTGAGGTTAAAAACACAGGCTTCTTAATCACCTGAGTTATTGTTTTTGTGTCTTACAGTTAAATCTAAGAGAGACTAGTACAACTTGATCCAACTAGCTATGACTACAGGAAGCAGGGAAGGGTCAAATGACACCAACCAAAGAGATGGAGCTCCTGGGGTAATAGAGGGAATATGGAAAAGTGAATCCAGTACAACAGAAAAACATTATATAATAGAACTAGCGATGAAACCCATCTTCTAAGAAAAATTACAGATGTTCCTGGATGAGAATCTGACCCTCCACTTGGAAATTTCATTTCATCTGAACTAGCCTTTTCTTCACAGGGTCAATCCAATTACTTGGGACAAATACCAGTGGCTCTCTAATACACTGGTCAGTCCTCAGTGGAGGTATCTGAAAGAGGATCAGAAAGCTGAAATGGGAAGCAGGGGCTGTTTCATGGGAGATTCATATGGCTATTCAGCATCCATTGCTGTTTAGAATTACAGTTCAATGTCTCCTGGATGAGATTAGTTCACAAAGACCACAGGGAAATCCTTGATCTTCCCACTTCTCTGATTTGAGAGGCCTGAGAAGAACTATTATGGTTCTGCTACCAATTTTCCTTAAAGCCATTTTCATTTCTTAAATGCCAAGTTTGTGTAAATTTAGCCAAGGGCCAATAGCATCAGGCTTTTGTTTTTGTTTTATAATTCTAACTTGTTCCATTTCAAAGTTCCCTGAGAAAGAGAACAAATTTGTACAAACTCTCTCCTGGGAGCCAGGATGATACAAGTCCACAATTCCTTTTCCAATATTACAAAATCCCAAAGCTCTGAAAATCAGAAATTTAATAAGATAGGTACAAAATCATTTGGCAGTCCAAAAATGAGGTTATTTGTATAGTACTTTTTATTTATTGTATTTAGTTTCAATGTTGATATGTTTCGGTGCTAAAATATTAATGGGTTTGATGGGGTGCTGTTCCTGACCCCTCTGGGGGTGTTAAGTTATATGGGATGTACATCACACCCCCATCCTGTACCCTACTGAATTTCAAAACGCATCTGGTTCCAAACATTTTCCATAAGAAATCACAGACTTGTCCAACAGAAAAATCAAGACTTTGGGCTCAGACAGACAAACCTGAATTCAAATCCCCTCTAGTCGTGTAGCAAGTGACTAAACTTCTCTAAACATCAGTTTCTTCCCCTGTAGAGTGGAGGTAACCATGGGAACTGTCTCCTGGAGGGTTGGAATTGGGGGTAGTTGGGATTCAATGAGACAGTTGCATGACGAGTCTGACACTCTCCTTGGCACTGATCCATGCACAACAAAAGATTTTTTTTCTTCCAGTCCTGACACCCCCCTCCCTTTCCAAAGAATCCAGGCACAGTGCTATAAAAATCAAAACATAGAAAGTAGAGAAAAGAAAAAAAATCTCATTCTCAACAGGAGGGCGCAAAAGCATAAACAGCATAATTTGTCAGAAATGTCATCGTCCTAATAAAAAGTCAGGTGCTCGATGGAGCTGTGAATGAAGACCAATGATAACAAAGATCTACCCTCCTATGCGTCTCTTTTTGCTTCTTAAATTGATTTTTTTATGGTCTATTAACTGATTCTAGCAATTGGTGCAATTATGTAGGTAGGTGGGTAATTGCCTTTCTCCATTGTTTCTGTCATCCTGGTAACTGATTGGTTGTAAACAATGCCAGCGTTATTGACCGTATGGACTTCCAGAATCACACACTTTGCTTATTATTTGAGATGGATTTCAATCCCCTTTGAGATGGATTCTTTATTTAAAGACTTCACCATACTGCAATCAACTGCAAAGACCAGAAAGTATCAAGATACATTTTTCTTCACATGAACACAACACACATGAAAAGCACAGGAACGTGTATATAAGTTTAACGAACTTTGCTTAAACCTTAGAAGAAAGTCAGGAAGCAGTTTGTATATAGAATTTTGACTTCTATTTTAATAATATTTTTAATAAATTGAAGTTGCAAGAAAGAACCTTTCGGCTTTTAGTCCTCTCAAGTAAATATGATTGATTGCTAGTTTCTATTTGTAGTTCAAACACAGTGTGAAGCAGCCTCTCCAGTCCCCAGAAAAACAGCTAGAATCTGTTAGCCATGCCTTCCAAGGGCCCAGAATTGGGAAATGGCAACACATAGGCCCCAATTTTGGACTTCCTTTGTGGCTCAGTGGCAAAAACTCCCCTGCCAATGCAGGAGACCTAGATTCCATCCCTCACTCAGGAAGATCTCCTGGAGAAGGAAGTAGATACCCACTCCTGTATTCTTGCCTGGAAAATCTCATGAACAGAGGAGCCTAGAGGACTAGAGTCCACAAAGTCACAAAGAGTCAGATACACGTGAGTGACTGACACTCCTGTGTTATAAAGGCCCCAGTTTTTCAAATCACACTTCATATTTTCCAAGCTTTCTCTCCATCCATCCATCTACCCATGCCTTTTCTCTATCAAGCAGTGAACTAAATTGCAGGTGCAAACGTGAATAAGACACAACCCCCACTGGGTGGAATAGATGTGTTTATCCTTTCAGAGTTCATGATTAGCTAACATAGTGTTTTCTTGTTATATTAAGAACTTTAGGAGCTCAAAACCTGCCCCTTGAGAAGGGTGAGATCTGTTCTCTGAAGTTTCCTTCAAAACAGAGAGGATTGAGATAGGTGTCATCTGCAGGTTAGATACAGAGGGTGGGACACAATGAATTCTGTGTCATAAAGGGGTGGAAAGCATGAAGGTTCCCAGAGAAACTGAAGAAAATGGAGACCAGCAAAACTGAGCTCTGACTGAGGGGAAATGCTGAGAACTGGGATAGCTAATGGCTGTGTGAGAAAGGGGAGCTTCAAGGGAGAGAGTCATCAAGAGTGAGAGAATGTCTCGTAGGGAAAATGGCCCTTTGACAATGGTTTGAAGAGGTTCTGGTTACTGTTGTTCCACAGTTCAGTTCAGTCACTCAGTTGTGTCCGACTCTTTGCAACCCCATGAACTGCACCAGGCCTCCCTGTACATCACTCAGAGTTCACCCAAACTCATGTCCATTGAGTCGGTGATGCCATCCAATCATCTCATCCTCTGTCATCCCCTTCTCCTCCTGCCTTCAATCTTTCCCAGCATCAGAGTCTTTTCAAATGAGTCAGCTCTTTGCATGAGGTGGCCAAAGTACTGGAGTATCAGCTTCAACATCAGACCTTCCAATGAACACCCAGAACTGATCTCCTTTAGGATGGACTGGTTGGATCTCCTTGCAGTCCAAGGGACTCTCAAGAGTCTTCTCCAACACCACAGTAAAGCATCCTAAAACTGAGTGGCTTAAAACAACTATTATTTTATTATTGCCCACAGTTTTTGCATGTCAGGCATTCAGGAGGAACTTGGTCAGAGGCTTTGGCTCAGGATCAGATGATGGCTGGAGCTGGAAGAGTGTAGGTTGTGGGAGAGGGGATGCAAGCAGCTGGAAAATGATCAAGCATCTGTCTCTCTCCATGGGGTCTTGAGGCTTCTCCGTGTGGGTCCCTCCACATGTGCTAGTTTGAACTTCCTTGCAACAAGGCAGCTACAGGAAAGTTGGAGTACTTATAAGGTACTTGCAGGCTCCAGGGAAAGTGCTGTTCCAGTGCACCAGAGGTAAGCAGCAGTGGTTTTCATTACCCAACCTTGAAATCACGTCACAGCACTTTCTCCACAATCTTTTGGTTACAAAGGGGTCATGAGCTTGCCTAGATTCAAGGGGAGGGGAATTAGACCTCACTGTATGATAGGGGAGTAGCAGGGATCCAAAGAGCAAAAGGGATAGGAGCTATAGTTGTGGCCACCTTTGGAAAATGCAGTGTCACAGTGAGAGGGGTGGGAGGTTGAGAAATTTGGCTTCACCTGAATCCCTCCATGCTAACTGCCCCTGAAACCAGGCAAAAAGTCCTCCTCTAATCCTGTTAAATGAAAAAATGCATAGAACCAATCAGCCACTTTTCTATTAGATAGCTGTGTTGCATCAACAGGCTATCTAACCTCCCATCACCTCTGAGCCTTCACTGCCCACCTTTAGTCCAAGTTCTGCCTACCTTCTCCCTCTGCTCTGAGGCTGAAGTTGAAGGCTCTTTGCTTACTGCCCTAATTTCCTAGGCTGCCATACCAAAACTGCAAATCGAGTAGCTTATAGCAATAGAAATTTATTCTCTCACAGATCTGTAGATCAGAGTTCTGAAATCCAAGTGGCAGGCAGGACCACATGTCCCCTGAAGCTTCCAGGGTAGAATATTTCCATGCCTCTTCCTAGCTTCTCATGGTTGCTGGAAATTCTTGACATTCTTGGTCTGTAGCACCCTCATTCCAGTCTCTGTCTCCATCATCACATGGTCCTCTTCCCTCTTTTGTGTGAGGACATACATCACTGAATTAAAATCCACATTCATCCAGCATGACCTCATCTTAACTTGATTATAACTGCAAAGACCTATTTCTCAATAAGGTCACATTCTCAGGTACCAGTGATTAGGACTTGCACAGTCTTTTGCGGGAGGACAGCACCCAATCTCCAACACACGGTCAGGCTACTAAAATTCTCCAATCACCTCAGGGCTCCAGGACTGTTCTTCCTTCCCAGGCTCAGCCTCCTCACGCCTTTGGAGCAAAACTACCACATCTCCTCCCAGGGCACACCTTTTAGTCTTTTTAATGGAGCTCTTACAGCTTGGCAGAAATTCATCAGTCCACTGCCCTTATCTTTATTCCAGTCCAGCCCCCTGCTGCAGCACCAGGGTGTTCTTCACCACGGATACACACACAACAAAGCCCTGATTCCAGACCACAGAGAAGGATGTTCAGAGCCACTCACAGGGGATTATTGATTTTCTCTTCTCTCAGCTTTTCATTAGTGCCCACAGTTCCTCTTGTCTTCATGTCTCCTTCATGTCTCAGTTTCTTTAGAATGAAATTTGTTAGCAGAAGGATCTCAGTGTTTTCCTTTGGTGCTCATGGCATTGACAAAGCTCTCTGGAACCCCGATCATCTTACATCTTTTTTAGTAGTATCAGTTTAGAGTGCCTTCATGAGTCCAGAAATGTGCTACGCAGACCTCTTCCTAACAGACCTTTTCCATTTCACTAAACAGGTAGAAATCTGCAGCTAAGAGACTAACCTGTGTTTTGTAGTTTCCACCTGAGAAGGGAACAGGAATCCAGTGTGTGAGAGTCCCTGAGCCAATAAACATGAGATTCACTACATTGTGAGGTTTTGAAGGGCCGTGATCTGACCCTTTTTATCTGGGTGACTCTCCCTTATCCTTTTCCCCTCCAAGACATGGATAAAATAAAAAGTCATCTACACATCAAGTTGTTCCTGATCGAGTCACATGGTTCCACAAGAAGGGACTCAGCAATTCTTAATTTGTTGTTTATTCACTAGGTCACATCCAATTCTTTTTTACAGCCCCATGAACTGTAGCCAGCCAGGATCGTCCATCCATGGGATTTCCGAGGTAAGAGTACTGGAGTGGGTTGTAATGTCCTTCTCCAGGGGATCTTCTCAACCCAGGGATCAAGCCCAATGCAGGACTGAGTCTCCTGCATTGCAGCCAGATTCTTTACCACTGAGCCACCAAGGAAGACCTTCTTCTTAGTTAGACACACACATAGTTTGTGTGTCTGTGTGTGTGTTTATATTCATACATACATTATGGCTAACATCTTGAAATAAATCCACTTCAGCACATTTATTCTGTAAATGATATGCAGGAATATGGAAGGCAGATTATTTACCAGCTGAGCCACTAGGGAAGCCATGAAATGATTATATCATCCCAAATAGGTAAAAAGTCTTCTTCATGTGTAGAGAACTTTCTGCTTGCCTAGATAGTCCTACGTGAAGTAAAGAGTAATGAGCCCTTTTTTTCTAACTTGGAAATTGAATTCAAATCATAATTGATCTAAGTAGAAGTATAAAACACCACAAAACAGAAACCAGCCATAACAACCAGTCCTACTGCTACTGCTAAGTCACTTCAGTCGTGTCCAACTCTGTGTGACCCCATAGACGGCAGCCCACCAGGCTCCCCCGTCCCTGGGATTCTCCAGGCAAGAACACTGGAGTGGGTTGCCATTTCCTTCTCCAATGCATGAAAGTGAAAAGTGAAAGTGAAGTCGCTCAGTCGTGTCAGAGTCTCAGCGACCCCATGAACTGCGGCCCATCAGGTTCCTCCGTCCATGGGATTTTCCAGGCAAGAGTACTGGAGTGGGCTGCCATTGCCTTCTCCAAACAACCAGTCCAAACTCCTCCAGTTAAAGAACGGCAAGGGACTTCCCTGGTGGTCCAGTGGCTAAGACTCCACACTCCCAGTGTAGGAGTCCTGGGTTCAGTCCCTGGTCAGGGAGCTAGATCCCACATGCTGTAACTAAGAGTTCATATACTGCAACTAAGACCTGGCACAGTCAAATAAATAAATACTTTTCTGGAAAAAAGAGCAAGGCAGGCTGAAGGCAGGTAGTAAATCATAAAATCTTAGAAATAGGAGTGTCACTGCCACCCCATTCACCCCAGTTCTGTGCTGCATGTTAGTTTATAGGTGGGCTTATCACTATTACACAAGCTCTGAAGCCTGAGTCCACAGGTATCTCAGGCATATTCCTGCTGGCATTTGCCCTGGCCCATGTCCTCCCGTGACCTTCAGAGAGTCTGTCTCTTAATTCACACAGAGGGGGAGTATATGCAGGGTTTCTCAGGCTTTTTTTTTTTTTTTCTATTTTGTTTTTAAGCAAAGCTGTTGGGGTTTTTGCAATTCCTAAATGGAGAGAGAGGGAATAAATAAAATCCTATTGAAGTGGGCACTATTTCCAGCCTCCTTTCAAAGTCATCAAACCCAAGTTACCTTCAAATGGGTTTTAAATTTAATTCATTGTATGTGCTGTCAAGGAAAACAAGAGACCTATAATTCCAATCAACTTCTCTCTAGGTTCCTGACATGTTACTTGATTTTTGAAAGGATTTCAGTGGTTCTCCTATTTTGAATGAGGCTATTGAAGGTCTTGTAAGCAGGTTTTTACCCATATGGACTATAACATATGTATTCAATTACATATTGAGAAGCTGAACAAGCTTATGTTTAAGAGTTCAAGCCATGGAATCAACCAGAATTGGATGCAAATTTCAGTTTTGCCTCTTCATAGCTGTGTGACTTTTGGTGAATTTAACCTCTGAAAGATCAATTTTCCCAGGAGTGAGTAAGAATAAGAATGCCTCCTATAGACACTGTGAAAACTGAATGAGATAAAATGTGCAACTTGTATTCGTTAGAGGTTCCAGTTACTGTTGTTGCACAGTTCAGTTCAGTCACTCAGTTATGCCCAACTCTTTGCAACCCCATGAACCGCGCCAGGCCTCCCTGTCCACCACCCAGAGTTCACCCAAACTCATATCCATTGAGTCGGTGATGCCATCCAACCATCCCATCCTCTGTCATCCCCTTCTCCTCCTGCCTTCAATCTTTCCCAGCATCAGGGTCTTTTCAAATGAGTCAGCTCTTTGCATCAGGTGGCCAAAGTATTGGAGTTTCAGCTTCAACATCAGTCCTTCCAAAGAACATCCAGGACTGATCTCCTTTAGGATGGACTGGTTGGATCTCCTTGCAGAGTGTTAGGGTATTTAAAATGGAGATAGTCTTGTTCAGGCTTCAGAAGTAGAGGCGCAGGCCTCTGATGGACTTCTGACCATGCCTGGACTACATGCCTGCCTGGAAGTACATCAATTGTTACCAGCAAGTCAAGTGGTACCTTAGACATGAAAGGGGATGGGTCTTGGAATTCCTTAAGCCCGTGGGGACTTGGCCAGCCACTCCTACCCCAGGGTTTAAAGAAATCTTATGATTCACCAGGTGAAACAAATGGCATTATAAAAGTTACAGAAAAAAATAGAGCTGCATTTTTGCACACAGACTGATAGAGATATCCATTTACAATCTGGGATTATAAGCAAGAGCCCCCAAAGCTGCAATCTGAAGTCTCATCCGTGGGGTGCACACACCACCTGGGACCCTTTCCCAACTGGGATTTTGCTATCATTCAGTTCTTCCCAGCACTGTTAAAGCCTGGATATAGGTATCAGCCCAATTAGGGGATGCATACGCTGTCACTTCACCCCATTGTTTCTAGTTCTTTTCTTTTAATGACTGTTATTGAAATTAAGTCAAATAATCCCCTACTAAAAATTGTTCATTGTCTGTGTAATGAGTGATTTCTTTTGTTAATGAATCCTTCAAACCCAAAACAAAAGTAAAACTTTTGGCAAAACATAGAGTGAGCTACCTATAGGAAGAATATTCCAGGCAGAGAAAGTGCCAAGGTCTGAGGAACATGTGCTTGACGTGTGGGAGGAACAACAAGAAGGCCAGTATGGCTGGAACACAGGGTGCTGGAGCTGGGGGAGGAAATGAGGTCATGGGGAGCAAGGGCCAGGCGGCAGAGGGACAAGGCAGTGGCAAGGACTGGGAACTTACACTGATGTCAGACACCACGGGAGCCTGCTGAAGAACAAGGAGACCTGCGTCGCACCAACATCCACACCATTTCATAAAGAGGGAACTTCAGGAGTGAACTCGACTAACTCAGTTTAATTCCTCAGTTAGTTCAGTGATACCCAATCCATTTTTTTCCAGTTTTATTTCTATTTTAATAAATATGTTTTCTATAAGCAGACTCATAGACAATAGAAAGCAAACTTATTATAACCAAAGGGGAGAGAGCCCTGCGGAGGGACAAATTAGGAATACAGGATGGACAGAGACAAATGACTATACACGAAATAGATAAGCAACAAGGATTTACTGTATAGCATAGAGAATTATATCCAATACCTTGTAATAGTCTATAATGAAATATAATCTGCAAAAATACTGAATCCCTATGCTGTACACTTGAAACTAATATAATATTTTATATTAACCATACTTCAATTTTTATAAACAAATAAACTTGTTTTCACTGAGATTCTTTTCCTTGTAAAATTTACAGCATAAATTTTTCACTGATTCGTTCTATGATCACATAAAACTTTACATAATCTCTTACTGGCCACTGCCAAGTGTTTGTTATTGTTTTGTCTTATCTTTCTGAAACCAATATTTTTGTCAAACCCAATTTTTCTAGCTCAAGCTCTTCAGATCTAAATCTCATCACAAATAATTGATTTTTCCATCATAAATTTCAATCAGAAAATTATATGCAATTTTAGCCATCATCATGTTTGTTTTGTGTTATTTCTAATTTCTATCCAGCAACTTTTCCCCGGGTCCCTTTTTGGCAGTTTTCTATGAATCTACCAAGATGTAACTCTTTAGTCAAGGTTTTGTTAGGAGATCTGTTCTGTTTTGCATTGCTTGTATCTACCAATGATATAAATTGTATAAAAAAAGAAAGCATACAGTTTGTACTGGTTTCTGCTTAAATATGCTCAGGCTGCTATGATAAAATACCACAGACTGGGCGCTTTATAAGCAACAGAAATTTATATCTCACAGTCCCGGAGGCTGGAAGGCCAGCATGGTCGGGTTCTGATTGCAAATTGCCAACTTCTCACGATGTCCTCACCTGGCTGAAGAGCCTGGGGAGCACTCTGGAGCCTCTTTCATAAGAGCAGTAATCCTATTCATAAGGGCCCCACCATTATGACCTAGTCAACTTCCAAATTCACCTCCAAGTACCTCTGGGAGTTAGGATTTCAACATATGAATTTTAGAGGAAACAAACATTCAGACCATAACTAGTGAAAGCATTAGTACCTCAGTCATGTCTGACCCTTTGTGAGCTCATGGACGGTAGCCCACCAAGCTCCTTTGTCCATGGAATTCACCAGGCAAGAATGCTGGAGTGAGTAGCCATTCCCTTCTACCAGGAGACCTTCCTGACCCAGGAATCAAACCTGGGTCTCTTTCATTGCAGGGAGAGTCTTCACTGTCTGAGCCACCAGGGAAGCACCACAGCAGTATCTTAGAGCACAGATCCAAGTGTAAAACCTCGGTCAAAACAATGGAGCCACAGCTTCCTGCTCTTACCATATATAAACTGTTCAGAAAGCACTAGCTCTTACTGTCCCCTGTTACAGATAAAGACTACACACCTGAATCCCCACTTATGTAGGCACAACTGAAGAGTTGTATTTATAGTTTTATTGCAAAAAAAAAGCATTATTAGCTCAAGTAGGATTTCAGGCCTTAATGTTTATACTGCTAAGTTGCTTCAGTCGTGTCCGACTCTGTGCGACCCCATAGATGGCAGCCCACTAGGCTCCCCCATCCCTGGGATTCTCCAGGCAAGAACACTGGAGTGGGTTGCCATTTCCTTCTCCAATGCATGAAAGTGAAAAGTGAAAGTGAAGTCGCTCAGTCGTGTCCGACTCTTAGCGACCCCATAGACGCCAGTCTACCAGGCTCCTCTGCCCATGGGATTTTCCAGGCAAGAGTACTGGAGTGGGTTGCCATTGCCTTCTCCATAATTTTTATACATCAATACAAAAAAAAAAAAAAATCTCTGACCTATAAAGCAAGATATAAAAATCCAATTTACCCATACCACTTATTTTATTTGTACTCACAGATACAAATGATTTCACTTCAGGTAGAGAGAAAACAGCCTTATCAACCATAGCACTAATTAAACTGCCCAACATTCTTTCTTGGTATAGAATACAAGATTCTATCTTTATCCTGTGGCTGTCACACTGCTCTTCAAAGATGCCAAGAGATTTTTGAATCTATAGAGCTAGAAGCTGGCTGATGACTCTGCTTCTTCTCCAGAAGTCCAGGGGAGGAAAAATGAAAATTATTTAGCACTTAAGCAAGTGAAAATCTCCAGTAAATGGTTCAAAGGCTACAAGCAATGAAACCAAGAAGAGTGTGGTCTTGGGGACACTCAGCAGAGAGGCACTGGTATAGCAGAATCTGTTTTTACTGCTGATTATATGGGACTGTGATTCATAAGTTGTTAACTATTTGAACATAACCCCTGATTACAAGAAATAGTTCCAGGACATTGACTTTTCACCTACAGTATCCTTAGTGCCTTGTCCAGTGCCCAAAACAGAGAAGACACTCAAATTCTGATAGAACAGACGAATGCATAAATGTTATATTGCTTCATTAAACTATTTTTAAATGATTAAAAAACTTATTTGGCACCTATCCAGGTGTTGTGTATGTGCCAAATCTTCTCCTGGAAACATCCTTATAAAAAGAAAAGCCTTATGAGGAAGGGATTTCCTCATCATTTTAGAGGCAAGGAAACTGATGTTCTGAGAAGTTAAATAACTCACCTGAGGTCATGTGACTAGTGCATAAATGGCAGAGCCAGAAAATAAAACCCAGAAGTCGACCTGCCTCTAGATTTTCATCCCACATTGCGCAGCTTCATAAGGATTTGTATTTCACAGCACTGGAGTTATCAAGCACCAGTCTTTTCCTCAAAGACTTTGTGTTTCCTCCTGCGCACTTTGACCCCTACATCTCTCTCCTAATGGCAGGAAGAATTCTTGTGAGGAGACAACACTCAGTTTTGAGCTCATGCACGATACTCTTGATCAGTAATGGAAGTTTGAGGTAAGTCTCTGACGGTACTGTTCCCAGGCAATGCACCCTCTACAAGAGCATTCCAGACACACAATGCTCAACTCTTGAGTGTTGTATTTGAAGCCACCCTGCTCAGGATTTTCATTTCAAGAAAATAAATCCTAATTTCTCTGGCTTTATGACATACATACCACATCACCAAGCCTGACACCTCCTATATCATATGGCCTGTTAAACACATTACAACTCAAGTTAACACACTTTGTCAAAGTAAATCATTCCTTTGAAATGAACTGCAGTAATTTTTAATGTATGCATAACAGGGAACCATTCTTTTTATGATTTCTTATCCAACCAAAGATATATATTTTAAATAGCCACTCAAAAATGTATTAAAAATAAAAGCCAACAAATGTGCTTTCTCTGACTTTATGGTCTGAAAGCCCCCAGTTAATAGCAGTCACTGGTTTTCAGCCTTCCTTTCTGGTAGACAGTGAAACTGACCATAAAGGGCTGGGTCCAGCTTATCTGATTTATTGTTACCATTGTATGCTGTCAATTACTTATAAGTACTGCAAATGCTGAAACATTACATGAATGGGAGCACTATACTAAATTATAGATGGCCAGTGTGGATAAGTGTAATATATGAGGTCCCATCAGCACAACGTAGGGAGCAACCCTTCAAATAAAAGTCTCTGCTTTAATGAGCACCAAAGCCCATCCACATTAAGTGTATGAACTCCAGAAAAATAAATCAGAGGATCACCATTTACAATCCAAAAGGGGTACATCGTGTTCGAGAAGAGACTAATTGCTGAGTTAAGGAAGCAAAGCAGTTCAGCATGTTAATAGCACAAAACACCACATAATACCAATCTAAACATCCTCGGGAAGGCTGTAGACTCAGCTAAAAGCCCAGTTCCAATAGCGTGTATTAGGAATGAGTAAGCTAAAGAACAGTGTCTTGGGTAGACTCCCTAAGGAAGGTACAAAACTAAATTATTTCTCCAACCTGGAGTGGAGGGGCGGGGGCAGAAACGATCGGGAAAGCAATTCTGGGACCTCTTTGCACTGTGTGTATAAATCATTAAACAGCAGACAAATGATTTAACACTAATACAAACAAGGGTTCCCAGAGAATTAAATTTCCCTTCCCACAAATGAGTCAGAATAAAAGTGAATTGAACACATCATCCTCTCACTCACCAAATGCCAGGAAATATGATGCCAGAGCAAAACACACCTTGTGGGGGTTGATGTGACTGCGGCAGAAACCATTCGTGGTCCCATGAAGCTGCTCAGTCCACGCAGGATCTGTCCTAAGGGGACAAATGAAGTCAGTTCTCATCCACTACACACATGGGGTCCCCACCGGCCAGTGCCGTGACTTGGGCTCCCCATGAAGCTATTTAAAACATTTGATAGCAAACCATATATAGAAGAGTACCAACTGAGCTTTCTTAGGAAGGAGCGATCTTTATTTTGAGATGATGCTCTTCCCAATAACTGGCAGAAAAATTATTTTTCTCCTTAAAAAGATGACAATTGTTTTGTAGTTACAAAGGTCCTTTTAGTTTAAAGTCCTTAATTTGGTGAAGTAAAAGGTCAACAACTCTATGTTGAACCCAATTTTTTTTTCATTTACCAGTCCATAAAATCCAAAAATCTGAAAATCATCCTCTTATATTTCTCAGGTAGCCCAACCTTAGAAAGCAACATATCCAGGTAAAAGCTAAGTCATTCCTGTTCTGCTTGTCTTGTTACTTGGATATGATTGGAGAGGAGAGCCACAGAGTGTAACCTAACTCAAGGGGCTGGTCCTGGCTTCCAGAACAAAGAATCATGTCAATAATAATCTCCAAGGCATTTGCACAAAACCAAAGCGTGTTCATCTGGAGTGCTATGGCAGCCCATGCTGGGTTTTCTACCTGGTGTTAGTGTTTCAGACAAGCTGAGGATCCCTCCCGTACTCTGGAATGACAGTTTCTTGACCTCCTTAAATGAATTTCTGCTCCACATCAGCTACCAATAATCAATGGATCTCATTTTCACTTGTATGATGGAATTACCCTTTCCTTTGATCTTACAGCAAAGTGGGGGAAACCCAATAACCGAGAAGTGGTGAGTGAGCATGGCACCTCCCAAGGCTTGGTCAACAGAAGAGGGCTTTGAAGTGAACCTCACATTCCAGAAGAATTCTTGATGGATTTCTTACATAATGTGGAGCCAGGATTATGCTAGTAGAGGCCAGGAGTCTCCCATTCTCACATCTACTGCACAGTGAGATAGCTGATTATTTCTAACAGTGATCAAAGGAAAATGTCAAACACGGAGATGAAAAAAAAGTAATTTTCAAACAAGGAGTAAACTCATGCTAGGCATCAAGGGAACTTCAAAGTCACTAGAGGAACCTACCTGTTTCTACTCGGGTCATTCCTCTGCCCGGATGCCCTCCTCCCGCCCCCATCACCTTCTTTAAGACTCAGTTAGGAACCATTTCTTATAATAAGCCTTCCTGCCCCTTAGTGATAAATTCTCCCTCCTGCCTCTGTGCAACCACAGCACTGAACTAGATTCCTCTTATGAGGATCTTGCCTTTCATTTCCTACTTTGTATTGTTGGCTTGAAGCTAAGAGTGCTATTTTTCTTACATTTCCAAAGAATCACCAAGAGAAAATCTATGTTTGATTCATCTTTACATACAGCTGAGATTGAATAATTATTTGCTGGATAGAAAAACAAACCAATGAATGAATATAAAATGGCATATATTCACTCTAGACTTCCTGCAATTCCAGAGGGCCCTCTCTGCCACCCCAGATCAAATAAGTCAGTAAGACATCAGGGAGCAGGGAAGCAGTCTCTAGGCATGATGAGGTATTTGGCTGTGACTTTCAGCATTTCTAATTCTCTCATTCTTTGTATTTTCTTCTGAAACCCCAGTAGGTATCTGTGACATGGCAGGTAAGACAAATGTAACTCTCCAGATTGTTGATAATGCTGGTAAGTAACAATTACAAGAATTCTACTTTTGGTTCCTATAGTTACTTCTGAGTTTATGCAAAATAATAATCATCATCATTATCATCATCCCATTTGATTTTCAGCACAACACTGCCTTGGGAGAAATAGAAGCAGCAACACAGGAATATCCTCCCCATGGAGGGAATGGAAAAACTGAGATTCTAGGAGGTGTGGTGACTCATCCAAAGTCACAGAGATACAGGTTTCAAATTTGGTTCAGTTCTTTGGCAGAAAAAAAAGGAAAAAAGCACACCTGGAGACACTCACCTGGTGGGATCCATGAGATAAAGGAGGAAATGTTGGAAAATGGCTTTCAAGAGACGAAGTTAATCCACATGAAACAAACAAGAGCTGTCAGTGCACATGCTCCCAAGGAAACACCAAACCTCGCTGACATGCCCACCAGTGCAAGAAACCCAGGTGGTGCCTTCAAAGACTGTCGGCGTGTTCATACAGGTATCGATCTATGGGCTCAAGGCACTTGAGGTAGATGAAGCCAAATTCTAGTGTTGTGGGCTTGTTCTACAAGAGGCTGAAGGGGTAAGGTGTTGTTTTTTTTTTTTTTTTCCCCTGGTTTCAAGGACTGCAACTTCTAGTAGAGACTTCAGTGACTTAGAAAGACACAGAGGCTCCAAAAATCAAACTTCTCAGTTCTATGTTGTGGAACCAGGATTGGAATATATGTTTTCTGACTCTTAAGCCTTTGATTTGCTCTCTGCTGATGTAGGAAGGGGAAACTGAGTCAGGGTGAGGTTGACTGAAGCCCCACTTTGAGTCATTGGCAAAGAAGGGCTAGGATTTATGAGAGTTAAATCCCACATCTGTGTTTTAGCCATCAGAAAGTTAAACTGACAACATTATTTTCCTTTTTTTTCCATCAAAAAGGCCAAATTTTCAGTCTAGTCCTCTGGAGCCCCTGTAACAGAGCAGCCCCCGCTTAACCATCAGCAGTGCTCTCCAGGGGCTGGCCAATGTATTTGCATAGCAGATCTCTCCAAACTAGAATCATACAAGTTCTTACCCATAGACAGTTTCTTATTTGCCTGGAATCAAATGACCCATTGTCTTTGACCACACATTTTGTAGTGGGAAAATGAATTTTGCACAAGGTGTACTCTGTTAGCAAATAACAAGACAAAAGGTGTCCAATTCATAAATAATAACCTGTTTTTCACTCTGGGTCTGAAAGCTCTCCACCTGACTCTGGATAGTAATCTATAGACAAGTTTTCTGCTGTCTGTATTTCCCTGTAAGGGGAGGGAATGGCATGTGTCTTGCTCACCATCGCATCCCTCACACAGTGGCTGGTGTGTAGCGAAAGCCCAGTAAATATTTGTTGGATATTCTATGTGCACACATGTGCATGAAAAAAAAGGCTACTATGTAACCTGCCACCCTTGCAATACTCACACTTCGTGGAAAGATCCACCTGATTTCCAGGGAGATACCCTTGGCTTTCGAGGAGGGAGGTGAGGCTGAGAGAGCAGGCTGCTGGCTTCTCCATTTTCTCGTCAGTTTCAGTGATGATGCATTTTGGGTGTTAAATACCTTCAAAGACCTAAATATGCCCACCCACACTGATGAGCACGTTTGCATGCAACTTCCTTTAAGACACGTCCTTCAATTTGGGCAGTTGAGTCAGTTGTAGCAGCCACATACAGGCTGGTCTTGAGACCAGCCTAGACACGAGGCAACTTGCAGAAATCTGCTGCTTCAGGTCACCATGTTGGTTCTGCAGCAAATGGTTCTGCAAAACCACCAAGGCTGTCTGTACTAGTGCTATGATAGGGATCAGTAACAAGGAAGAAGGGGCACAAATTCACAATCCATTGAAAAAGTGAAAGTGTTAGTCGCTCAGTCATGTCTGAATCTGCGACCCCATGGACTGTAGCCTGCCAGGCTCCTCTGTCCACGGAATTCTCCAGGCAAGAATAACAAAGTAGGCAGCCATTCCCTTCTCCAGGAGATCTTCCCTACCCAGGTATTGAACCTGGGCACTTCAGGCAACTTCTTTACCATCTGAGCCACCACTGAGCACCTGCTTTATACCAAGCATCTCACTGGGGGTTTTACATAGATAGTCTCATTGGAAATTGGTATCCTCACATTAAAACTGAGAAAACAGGCCTCACAGATCAGGTAGCTTGTCCCAGCTTACCCAGTTCATGAGGAGCAAAGCTGGGAGGCAAACTCAAGTTTCTTTGAAGTCACGTCCCATATTCTCTCCATTCAGTTTGCTGAAGGGCCCTTAGATTCCATTTACGATTCTGTTCTTCCATTTTGAGTAAAGCATTTTGCCTAAATTTGAGCTTGTGTGCTCCCATTCTAATGACAGTTCTTTGATCAGGTCAGTTTCTAGTAAAATAGGTCCCATGGAAGGCAGGCACAGAACTGTGCCCTATTGTGCTCCCCTATCAGTGTGCCCATTTGCCCCCCTATCTTCCCCCACCTTAATCTCTTTATTTTTCTGCTGACTTTCTGTCCCTTTCTGCCTATATCTTGGGCTTGCAATGAGAGCCCTATGACCCTCAAAACTTAAACATTTGCCAAGTCCTGGCGCTAAACAGTTTTATTTAATTAGGTCCTGGGATGGCCAAGTTCACTGCTGACATCATTTCTCAGAATCCATCAGGGCACAGTCCTGTTGCCTAAGGACACGGTGTTGGGGTCCAGAACCAGGAGCTGACCATGACCTCCAGGAGGCAAGGCTCCAGTGGGGCAGGCCCTCCACAGGTGCTGGAAGTCCTCTCTGGAAAGCTGAGTATGTTCTCTGAGTGCAGGACAGCAGAGGTGTGATGAAGCAAGAGGCATTGTGTAGTTCTAATCAAGGGGAAAATTATCCTATCAACGTGCACAGAGGACAATGGTTACAAACTGGATTGTGGACAGAGCTTAAAGACCAACTGGGGGTCAGCCTTACAGATGTCTGTCAGACAGCAGGGACTCAGCCATGAGGATGAAAGTCAAAGCCAAAACTCCAAGCCCAAAAAGGCTTGACAGGAGCCAGGCAGAAGCCCAGGTGTACAGGGGCTGGTATCTGCGCAAAGTAACAAAACCTGGATGTGGACAAGAAGTTGGGAGAGCTCAGAACTAGAGCTCAGGGTTGAGATCACATATAGGGAGAGAGGCCAAATTGGGACACATCCACCAGTTTGCCAGTTCTCTGACACCAATCGACTGCCCTACAATTCAACTCAATTCTGCCACTAGCTGGAATCAGCATAAAGCTCCATGGGTTAAGGGTTCAATCCCACACAACTGCCCTCATGTTGAAAACAAGTGCTGGGTCCCCAGATAACCTGCACTTCTAACTTAGCTACAAAGTCAAGGGCTCCCACTATCTCCTCCTGCTCAGTTTTGATAATTTGCTAGATGACTCACAGAACTCGAGAAAATGCTGTACTGACTATTATTCAGTTCAGTTCAGTTGCTCAGTCGTGTCCGACTCTTTGCGACCCCATGAATCGCAGCATGCAAGGCCTCCCTGTCCATCATCAACTCCCAGAGTTCACTCAGACTCACACCCATCGAGTCAGTGATGCCATCCAGCCATGTCATGCTCTGTCATCCCCTTCTCCTCCTGCCCCCAATCCCTCCCAGCATCAAAGTCTTTTCCAATGAGTCAACTCTTCACATGAGGTGGCCAAAGTACTGGAGTTTCAGCTTTAGCATCATTCCTTCCAAAGAAATCCCAGGGCCGATCTCCTTCAGAATGGACTGGTTGGATCTCCTTGCAGTTCAAGGGACTCTCAAGAGTCTTCTCCAACACCACAGTTTAAAACCATCAATTCTTCAGCACTCAGCCTTCTTTACAGTCCAACTCTCATCCATACATGACTACTGGAAAAACCATAGCCTTGACTAGATGGACCTTAGTCAGCAAAATAATATCTCTGCTTTTGAATATGCTATCTAGGTTGGTCATAACTTTTCTTCCAAGGAGTAAGCATCTTTTAATTTCACTGACTATTATAGTTTATTACAAAAGTATAAATGAACAGCTGGGTGAAGTGGTACTAGGATGAGGTCCAGAGGAGTCCAGAACACAGGAGCCTGTCTCCCCATGGAGCTGGGATGCACCAAACTCTCACCACATGGGTATGTTCACCAACTGGGAACTCCTTGAACCCTATCATGTGGGGGTTTCTTGCAGGTTTTGTTAGACGGGATTGAAGCNCTGACTATTATAGTTTATTACAAAAGTATAAATGAACAGCTGGGTGAAGTGGTACTAGGATGAGGTCCAGAGGAGTCCAGAACACAGGAGCCTGTCTCCCCATGGAGCTGGGATGCACCAAACTCTCACCACATGGGTATGTTCACCAACTGGGAACTCCTTGAACCCTATCATGTGGGGGTTTCTTGCAGGTTTTGTTAGACGGGATTGAAGCTAATGGTGACTAACTTGATCCCAGACCCTGGGAGGTGAGGCTGGAAGTTTCAAGCTTCTAATCACTACCACTTCTCTGGCAACCAGCCCTTCCTGAAGCAAGCAGATCCTTAACCATAGTCATGTTATTAGCACACCAAAGACACTCATCGCTCAGGAGATTTCAAGGGTCTTAGGAGCTGTATTAATTTTCATTCCAATCCCAAAGAAGGGCAATGAATGTTCAAACTACTGTTCAATTGCACTCATTTCACATGCTAGCAAGGTAATGCTCAAAATCCTCCAAACTAGGCTTCAACAGTACATGAGCTGAGAAATTCCAGATGTTCAAGCTGGATTTAGAAAAGGCAGAGGAACCAGAGATAAAATTGCCAACATCCACTGGATCATAGAAAGAAACAAGAAAATTTTAAAAAAAATTTTACTTCTGCTTCATTGATATGCAAAAGCCTTTGACTATGTGGATCACAACAAACTGGAAATGTCTTCAAGAGATGGGAATACCAGACCACGTTACCTGTCTCCTGAGAAATCTGTATGCAAGTCAAAAAGCAACAGTTAGAACCGGACATGGAACAATGGACTGGTTCAAAACTGGAAAAGGAGTACATCAAGCTGTATATTCTCACCCTGCTTATTTAACTTATATGCAGAGTACATCATGAGAAATGCCAGGGTGGATGAAGCACAAGCTGGAATCAAGATTGCCAGGAGAAATATCAATAACCTCAGATATGCAGATGACATCACCCTTATGGCAGAAAGTAAAGCAGAACTAAAGAGCCTCTTGATGAAAGTGAAAGAGGAGCATGAAAGAGCTGGCTTAAAAACTAAGATCATGGCATCCAGTCCCATCACTTCATGGCAAATAGATGGGGAAACAATGGAAACAGTGACAGACTTTATTTT
>SJYA01001365.1:1117827-1178162 GCA_006410615.1 Neotragus moschatus | reverse complement strand
TTTGCGACCCCATGAATCGCAGCATGCAAGGCCTCCCTGTCCATCATCAACTCCCAGAGTTCACTCAGACTCACACCCATCGAGTCAGTGATGCCATCCAGCCATGTCATGCTCTGTCATCCCCTTCTCCTCCTGCCCCCAATCCCTCCCAGCATCAAAGTCTTTTCCAATGAGTCAACTCTTCACATGAGGTGGCCAAAGTACTGGAGTTTCAGCTTTAGCATCATTCCTTCCAAAGAAATCCCAGGGCCGATCTCCTTCAGAATGGACTGGTTGGATCTCCTTGCAGTTCAAGGGACTCTCAAGAGTCTTCTCCAACACCACAGTTTAAAACCATCAATTCTTCAGCACTCAGCCTTCTTTACAGTCCAACTCTCATCCATACATGACTACTGGAAAAACCATAGCCTTGACTAGATGGACCTTAGTCAGCAAAATAATATCTCTGCTTTTGAATATGCTATCTAGGTTGGTCATAACTTTTCTTCCAAGGAGTAAGCATCTTTTAATTTCACTGACTATTATAGTTTATTACAAAAGTATAAATGAACAGCTGGGTGAAGTGGTACTAGGATGAGGTCCAGAGGAGTCCAGAACACAGGAGCCTGTCTCCCCATGGAGCTGGGATGCACCAAACTCTCACCACATGGGTATGTTCACCAACTGGGAACTCCTTGAACCCTATCATGTGGGGGTTTCTTGCAGGTTTTGTTAGACGGGATTGAAGCTAATGGTGACTAACTTGATCCCAGACCCTGGGAGGTGAGGCTGGAAGTTTCAAGCTTCTAATCACTACCACTTCTCTGGCAACCAGCCCTTCCTGAAGCAAGCAGATCCTTAACCATAGTCATGTTATTAGCACACCAAAGACACTCATCGCTCAGGAGATTTCAAGGGTCTTAGGAGCTGTATTAATTTTCATTCCAATCCCAAAGAAGGGCAATGAATGTTCAAACTACTGTTCAATTGCACTCATTTCACATGCTAGCAAGGTAATGCTCAAAATCCTCCAAACTAGGCTTCAACAGTACATGAGCTGAGAAATTCCAGATGTTCAAGCTGGATTTAGAAAAGGCAGAGGAACCAGAGATAAAATTGCCAACATCCACTGGATCATAGAAAGAAACAAGAAAATTTTAAAAAAAATTTTACTTCTGCTTCATTGATATGCAAAAGCCTTTGACTATGTGGATCACAACAAACTGGAAATGTCTTCAAGAGATGGGAATACCAGACCACGTTACCTGTCTCCTGAGAAATCTGTATGCAAGTCAAAAAGCAACAGTTAGAACCGGACATGGAACAATGGACTGGTTCAAAACTGGAAAAGGAGTACATCAAGCTGTATATTCTCACCCTGCTTATTTAACTTATATGCAGAGTACATCATGAGAAATGCCAGGGTGGATGAAGCACAAGCTGGAATCAAGATTGCCAGGAGAAATATCAATAACCTCAGATATGCAGATGACATCACCCTTATGGCAGAAAGTAAAGCAGAACTAAAGAGCCTCTTGATGAAAGTGAAAGAGGAGCATGAAAGAGCTGGCTTAAAAACTAAGATCATGGCATCCAGTCCCATCACTTCATGGCAAATAGATGGGGAAACAATGGAAACAGTGACAGACTTTATTTTCTTGGGCTCCAAAATCACTGCAGATGGTGACTGCAGCTATGAAATTAAAAGACGCTTGCTTCTTTAAAGAAAAGCTATGACAAATCTAGACATTATAAAAAAGCAGAAACACTACTTTGCCGACAAAGGTCCATATAGTCAAAGCTATGGTTTTTCTAGTAGTCATGTATGGATGTAAGAGTTGAACCATAAAGAAGGCTAAGCACCAAAGAATTGACACTTTTGAACTGTGGCGTTGGAGAAGACTCTTGAGAGTTCCCTGGACTGCAAGGAGATCAATTCTAAAGAAAATCACTGAATATTCATTGGAAGGACTGATATTGAAACTGAAGCTCTAATTTGGCACCCTGGTGCAAAGAGCTAACTCATTGGAGAAGACTCTGATGCTGGGAAAGATTGAAAGCAGGAGGAGAAGGGGACAACACAGGATGAGATGGTTGGATGGCATCATTGACTCAGTGGACACAAGTTTGAGCAAACTCTGGGAGACAGTGAAGGACAGGGAAGCCTGTCAAGCTGCATTCCATGGGGTCACAAAGAGTCAGCCATGACTGAGGTACTCAACAACAACAACAACAACAAAGGAGCTGTATATCAGAAACAGGGAACAAAGACCAAATCCTTTTAATTATACCAAAGAAGGAAGTGTCCATTGGAAAAAATAGGGAGAGGTCAGTAAAAGGGTACAAACATTCATCTCTAAGATAAATTAGAACTGAGGATCTAATGTATAACACAGTAACTATATTGACAACGTGGTATTGTAGAATTGAAATTTGCAAGAGAGTAGACCTTAAATATCCCCACCAAAAAAGAAGGGGCAGAGAGGGAGGTTTGAGGTGATGAATGTGTTAATTAAATAGATGAGTGGAGAACAGAATGGCTACGCACTCCAGTATTCTTTCCTGGAAAAAAATCCCATGGACAGAGAAGCCTGGTGGGCTATAGCTCATGGAATCACAAAGAGTCAGACACAACTTATTGACTAAACAACAATAAAGCCTTTTTTCCTTTGGAATCAACTCTATAATTACAGTCACTAAAATCAGCTTGCAATGCAGGAGATTCAGGCTGGAACCCTGGATCGAGAAGATCCCCTAGAGAAGGAAATGGTAACTGATATCAGTATTCTTGCTTAGAAAATCCATGGACAGAACCTGGCAGGCTACAGTCCCTGGAGTCAAAAAAGAGTCAGACACTACTGAAGCTACTGAGCACGCACACACACAAGTATATGGGGGAAACCTTTTCACAATGTGTATCAAATCAACATGTACCCTTTAAATATCTTACAATTTTATTTGTAAATATAAGTTTATTTGTATATATTTGTCAATTATACTTCAATAAATTTGCAGAGAGTCAACAATAATCATTGAGCTCCTGTAACCCTGTGCTGGAGTCGTGGAGGACTGAAAGCAGTCCCCACCCTCAAAGTTTTTTATTCTAGTCAAAGAATACAACTAACTATAGTTAGTTCATGAAACTAACATACATGAAATAATCTCAGTGTTTGTATTAGTAATGCTTCAGTAATAAATTACCACAAAGTGGCCAAGATGATGCCAAGGTACTATCTTATGGTTCTGGAGGTCAGAAGATTGAAATGGTTCTTACTTGCTAAAAACGTGTCCACACAGTTGCCTTCTCCTGGAGGCTCTAGGAGAGAAGCCATCTCTTGGCCTTCTCCAGCTCCAAGAAGCCATCTGCATTCTTTGGCTCGAAACTTCTTTTCCCAGTTTCAAAAGGCATCACTTCAACTTCTGCTTCCACAGGCAGAATCTGATTCTAATCATCCTCCCCCTGCCTCCTTAAGAACCCAATGATGACACTCAGCCCACCCACATAATCAGGAGAATCTCTTCACAGGATTCTTAATTCACTCACATCTGCAAAGTCCATTTTGTCACATAAGGTAACATACTTACAGGTTCGAGAAAGAAGGACATGAGCATCTTGGGGGATGAGGGCATATTGTGCCCCCCACAGAGCTCTTGTAACATAGCCACCTCCATGGGGACATTTAAACACAAAGAGGTAAAGGACTAGCCTAGGGTCACAAGTTTAGACTAGCACCCAGGATGTCTGATTTCCATCATGTTTCTAGACCAGGGCTCTTTCTACTATGCTAAGTTGCCACTTGAGAAATACACATCAGCATAATGGTAAATGCAAATTACATCTTACATTTATAAATACACAGAATTACAGGGTCAGAGAGTTAGGGCTCACAGAACCTGAGAGGTCTTCACATCCAACCAATGTGATCCTAGTTATACTCATGTATTTCGTATCTCCGGTTAGGGGGAGTCTCACACCCTAGGTAGTGGTAGACCCACCAAAGCATCCCATAGCCCATTTCTGAGTGTGTTCATTGTTAGCAGAGTGTTCCTTGAAAAACTGGATTGTCCAGTTTCAGAGTTTGGACAATCCCCAATGTATTCCAGGCCCCTAGAAATGACCCATACAACACTGGGAATCCCACAAGCCCAGGTGAACTATGAGTCCAGGCTGTTTCCCTGGGAACTCCATCCTCTGACTCAGGCAAGAATACTTCAGTTTCTTGCTGGAACCAGAATCCAGGTCATACCTCTGACAAAAACCACTAGACATGTATCCAAACACCACTAGACGTGTGCCCAAACACACGCTCTCTTTTCTTATTAACATGGTTGTAGTAGTCACATGACTACACAACTTTTTTCAGACTCCCTTGCAGGTGAGAGGACATGAGAGTAGTCTTGGGGAAAAAAAGATGGCAGAGGAGTAGGTAGATGTGGAGTATATCTCTCTCCACAGGTGCATCAGGAATACACCTTCAGACACAGAAGTGCATGCAGAACACCAGCTGAGAGAAGACAGGAGCACCTAACCAACAGAAAAGAATATATAGACCCACGCAAAACTCGGTAGGAGGAAGGAACTATGGGGAAAACAGGAGTGTTAGTAGGACTGGACCTACCCTCAGCGGGGGTGGCGGGGAATGAAGGGACTAAAGCAGGGGCCCCATCCCCACATTGGGGCAACTGAGTCAGAGGAGAAACATTTTGAAAAAGTTGGCTTAAAACTAAACATTCAAAAAACTAATATCTTGGCATCTGGTCCCATCACTTCATGGCAAATAGATGGGGAAACAGTGGAAACAGTGACAGACTTTATTTTGGGGGGGCTCCAAAATCACTGCAGATGGTGACTGCAGTCATGAAATTAAAAGATGCTTCTCCTTGAAAGAAAAGTTATGACCAACCTAAACAGCATGTTAAAAAGTAGACATTACTTTGCCAGCTAAGGTCCATCTGGTCAAGGCTATGGTTTATACAGTAGTCATGTATGGATGTGGGAGTTGGACTATAACGAAAGCTGAGCACTGAAGAATAGATGCTTTTGAACTGTGGTGTTGGAGAAGACTCTTGAGAGTCCCTTGGACTGCAAGGAGATCCAACCAGTCCATCCTAAACGAAATCAGTCCTGAATATTCGTCGGAAGGACTGATGCTGAAACTGAAACTCCAATACTTTGGCCACCTGATGCAAAGAACTGACTCATTGGAAAAGACCCTGAGGCTAGGAAAGATTGAAGGCGGGAGGAGAAGGGGACGACAGAGGATGAGATGGTTGGATAGCATCACTGACTCAATGGACATGAGTTTGAGTAAACTCTGGGGGTTGGTGACGGACAGGGAGGCCTGGCGTGCTGCAGTCCATGGGGTTGCAAAGAGTCGGACACGACTGAGCGACTGAACCAAACTGATCTGTGGCAGCCTAAATGGAATGAGAATCCGCCAGTCCTTGCCACAGCCATACATACCCCAGCAGTGCAGTGGCTGGGAGCTGGAGTTTAGGGATTGTAGAGCAATCCCAGGGCAAGGGCTGCTGTTGACTGTGGAGAGACAGATCAAGGAGATGTGAGGGGGGAGATTGTGGTGGGAAATGCCTGTCGAGGGAAGCCAGGCAGCCACAGAAGCAATGCAATACTGCTGAATCACGCACAGGGGGTGAAGCCATCACCATAGCCTCTCTCCCCCCACACACCAGCATTGGCAGCTGAACAATAGAGACTCTGGCCCATCAAATGACTGATGCACTGAACTACAGAGTAAAACCCCAGCTGGGGGAGGGGGCCCTCTATGTGCTTGATGCACTGAACAACAGAGAAGGACCCCAGGCAAGGAACCCCAGAGAGCCATGGGGCAAGACCCCAGGCAGAGCCACGGAGAAAGACCAGCCAAAGAAGCCTTCTGATCACCAGCTACAAGAGGCTCAAAAAGACTCTGATAGGGCCATAACTCCTGGGGTGGAGGCAGTCTGTGTCCCTGCACACTTGGGACCGTCAGGGTCCCCACAAGCCAAGCAGCTGCACTATCTTCACTCTCAATTCTCCCTGAGGCAGAGCTGCCACAGGCCAAAAAAGTCTTGGGCCTATGGGCACAGAGTCTCTTCGGTAGTGTCCGACTTTTCACGACTCTGTAGACTGTGGTCTGCCAGGCTTCTCTGTCAGAGAGGGGGGTTCTCCAGGCAAGAATACTGGTTTCCATACCCTTCTAGAGTACTATAGTTCCTGCTCCCCTAGCTTCCAACTCCCTTCAGTACCTGGTGCTGCCAGATCCCCTGTGACCCAGGAGCTGCACCACCTCCACACCTGGCCCTCACAGGGGCAAACCCAAGTCCTCCAGTGCAGCCTCAGGAATACACCCTAGTGGATGACCCACACGTAGAGGTGGAAATAAAACCACAGTTGAAACCTAGGAGCAGTGCGACTAAGGAAGAAAACCCCAAACCCTTTCATGAACTGTACAAGCTACATTAAATTCATATAATCAACTAGGCACCCTTTGTCTATGAAATATATAAAAGGTCATTGAGAGCCCCCACAAAAGAAAGTGCACTAGTTCTGATAGCTGTAGACATTGGAGGCAAGAACACAGAGGAGTGGAACCAGATTAGAATCTGAGCTGCCCCCACAACAAGCCCAGAGATCAGCACAGTGTTGGAGGACATCGTAGGGAGGTGAGGTGGACTGTGGTTCCCAGTGAAGGAAAGGACTCTGATAGCAATGACTCAAGAAAAACATTTATTATTCTTATGTTTTGACTTGTTCTGTAGATTCTTTTGGATTTTTTTCCTTTCTTTTTTTTTCTTTTTCCACCCCTCTGTTGTAGTCAATTTTATTGACCCTATGAAATCTAATTAAGCTTTTGAGCTTTTTTTTTCTTTTGTTCCTCAGTCATATCTTTTATTGTTATAAACTTCTGCCTATATGTTGGGCTTTTTCCCTCTCTTTTCTTAATTATTTTAATTTTTAAAACCTATTATTTTTTCTATATTTATTCCTTTGCTTTTCCTACTGTTCTTTTCTCCTTGCAGTTAATCTTTAATATATATAAATCTTCTTTATCTGCCTCTATTTAACTTTGCATATCTATTCTTTCTTTCTTTTCTCTCTTCCTTTTAGTCTGAACATATTTGTTAGTTTTATTTGCATCGCTTTACTCCCCAATAGGCATCTTGCTTTAGTTTTGTTCTCCAGTTTCTGCTTTAGTTAGTTTTGTTCTGGTAGACATAATTTTTGGTTTCCTTTGTATGCTGGGTCAATCTATTCTTTTTTTGTTGTTGGACTGTTTTGATTTTGCTCTGTGTACATGTGTATATTCAGTCAAACTTTTTATTGTTGTCATAAACCTCTGCCTCTACATTGGCCTTTGCAGTTCTGTGTTTTCTTTTTTTCTTTTTTCCTTTTCTCATTCTTCCACTTTTTTCTCTTTTTTATAATTTTAATTTTCAATTTTTTAAATCTATTAAATTTTTTCCATATTTATTCCTTTGTTTGCCTTTCCTACTATTTTCCCCTTGCAGTTAATCTTTAATGTATTATAAATCTTTTTCATTTACCTCTATTTAACTTTGCATATCCATTCTTTCTTTTTTTTTTCTTTCCTTTCCTCTCAACATATTTGTTAGTTTTGTTTTCATTGCTTTATTCCCTACTTGGCACCTTGCTTTAGTTTTATTTTCCACTTTGTGCTTTAGTTAGTTTTGATCTTAACTGGTAAATATAATTTTTTATTTCCTTTATTTGCCAGGTAAATCTATTGTACTTTATTTTTGTTGGACTATTTTGACTTTGCTTGTGGATGTATATGTATATGTGCATATTCCATTATTTTAATTATTATTCGCCTGATTCTGTAACTGCCATTTGGCTGGTATTCATCTTTGATTTCCCTTTTTGGGGTATTTGTTTTAATCTCACTTAATGCCATAACAAACCACTTGTGGAATCTTCATTCCTGAGTAGAGATCAAGCCCTGAGCCTTTGGAGTGGGAGCACTGACTCCAAGACCCTAGACTACCAGAGAACTAACCCTACAGGGTATGAAATAGTGAGAACTCACACAAAGGAAACCACTTGAATACAAGACCCAGCATCACCCAACCACCAATAGCACCCTATGCAGGATGCTTCATCTAAACAAAAACAAAACAAAAGTACAAATCCAATCATCAGCAGACAGGATTACCACCTCACTCAGCTGTGCCCATCAGAGGAAAAACAAACAAAGAAACAAAAAAAAACTCAGCACAAATCTCACCTATAAGAAGTTTACACAAACAACTGGACCAACTTTAGGAGAGAAGAAACAAAAAGGAAGAAAGAATTCAACCTTGAAGCCTGCATAAAGGAGACCTCAAGCAGAATAAGTTAAAAAAAATAATAAAGAAAAGGCAAAGAAATACTGCACAAACAAAGGAACAAACTAGAAACACAGAAGTCCAAATAAATGAAGAGAAAATAAGCATACTACCTGAAAAAGAATTCAAAATAATGATAGTAAAGATGATCGAAAACCTTGAAAAAAAATGGAGAATATGCAAGAATCAATTAACAAAGACCTAAAAGAATTAAAGAATAAACATGCAGAGACAGACAACACAATTACTGAAATTAAAAAAACTCTAGAAGCAGTCAATAGCAGAATATCTGAAGCAGAAGAGCAAAAGAAAGCTGGAGTAGCAATCCTCATATCAGATAAAACAGACTTTAAAATAAAGAAGATTAAAAGAGATAAGGAAGGAAACTACATAATGATCAAGGGATCAATACAAAAGGAATACATACCAATTGTAAATATCTATCCACTCAACATAGGAACACCTCAATACAGAAGACAAACACTAACAGACATAATAGGAGAAATTGACAGTAACACAGTAATAATAGGAGACTTTAACACCCCACTCATACCAATGGACAGATTATCAAAACAGAAAATTAATAAGGAAACACAAGTCTTAAATGATACATTAGGTGAGATGGATCTCATAGATATCTTTCAGACATTCCATCCAAAAGCAGAATACACCTTCTTCTCAAGTGCACATGGAACATTCTCCAGGATAGACCACATATTGGGTCACAAGTCAAACCTCAGTAAATTTAAGAAAATTGAAATTGTATCAAGTGTCTTCTCTGACCACAATACTATGAGACTAGATATCAATTACAAGAAAAAACTATAAGAAACACAAACATATGGAGATTGAACAACACGTTTTAAATAACCAACAGGTTACTGAAGAAATCAAAAGGGAAATCAAAAAATTTCTAAAAACAAATGACAATGAAAACATGACAACTCAAAACCTATGTGATGCAGCAAGAGCAGTCCTAAGAGGGAAGTTCATAGCTATACAATCCTACCTCAAGAAACAAGAAAAACCGGGGGAAGGAGGAGAGCCTTGACCTAAGTCTTACCCTTCAAACAAAAATTACGTCAAAATGGATCACAGACTGAAACATTAAAAAAAAATTATAATTAAAAAAAAATATATAGGAGAACATCTTTAGGACCTAGGGCTAGACAAAGAGACCCCAGACTTGAAAGCAAAAGCATAATCCATGAAAGGAAAATTTGATAATTCCACAAATATTCACTGAAACTTTAGTAATAATAGTGTAAAACTGGAAACAACCCAGGTTTCCTTCAACAGGTAAATGGTTAAACAACTTAGCGTACATTCATACCCTGGAATGCTACTGTTAGGCCCAGAAAGACCTAACCACGGGAGACGTTGCTTCTCAGATCTCCAAGACTCGAATTCGATGCAATCAGCAAGAGGATTTATTGAACCAGCGCGCCGGGGTTCAATCATCCCCGAAAGGAGCGAACCCCGTCCTCAGTTACAGAGCAGTTTTTATACAAAAGTTAAAGTAGGTATGGGTGGGGTGACGACAATCTAAACAAACTGATTGGTGGGCATAGCTTGACCTTTACGGAGATTGGTCTGGAAATTATCAGGCTAACAAGGCTGATTGACCACCTTGCAGCGGTTAGCCAATTAAAGTTTAACAGAAAAACAATTACCCGGGGAGTCTCTTGTGAGGGCCAGAAAACTAGACTATAGGTCATCAGATAGGGGGCAGGTTCTTTTTCCATGAGTCATGACTTGCCTCTAAGGATCAGAACAAAGGATTGCTTTTAAAATTTAACTTTTTCTCTTCACTACCTAACAACAAAAAAGAATAAATTATTGATACACACAAAAATGTGAATAAAATTCCAGAGGATTACCTATTGTAGGAGTCCATGTATATAAAATTCTTAATATGACAAAATTATAGAAATGGAGAATAGATCAGTGGTGGCCAGAGGTTAAGGAAGGGTGGAAGTGGGAGGATAGTGAGTGTTACTTACAAGGGCAGCATGAGAGACCCTTGGGATGATGGAACCTTGACTGCATCAACAGCAGTATTCTGACTGTTATATTGCACTAGTTTGTCCTGCAAGATGTTACTACTGGGAGAAAATGGACCAGAGTTATGTGGGATCACTCTGTGTTATTTCTTGCAACTGGATGTGAATCTACAATTACCTGAAAACTAAAAGTTTCATTTTTTTCAAAAAAAAAAAAAAAGAAAGAAACAAGAAAAACGTCGAATAGACAACCTAAGTTTACACCTAAAACAACTGGAAAAAGAAGAACAAAAAACCCCATAATTAATAGAAGGAAAAAAATCATAAAGATCTGAGCAGAAATAAATGAAAAAGAAATGAAAGAAACAATAGTAAAGATTAATAAAACTAAAAGCTGGTTCTTTGAGAAGATAAACAAAGTTGACAAAACTTTGGCAAGACTCATCAAGAAAGAAAGAGAGAATCAAATCAACAAAATTAGAAATGGAAAATGAGAGGTTACAACAGACAATGCAGAAATACAAAGGATTATAAGAGACTATTATGAACAACTATATGGCAATAAAATGGATAACTTGGAAGAAATGGACAGGTTCTTTAAAAAGAACCAATACTGTGAAAATGACTATACTACCAAATGCAATCTACAGATTCAATGCAATCCCTATCAAATTACCAATGGCATTTTTCACAGAACTAGTACAAAAATTTCACAGTTCATATGGAAACACAAAAGACCCCGAATAGCCAAAGCAGTCTTGAGAAAGAAGAATGGAGCTGGAGGAATCAATCTTCCTGGCTTCAGATTATATTACAAAGCTACAGTCATCAAGACAGTATGGTATTTGCATGAAAACAGAAATATAGACCAATAGAACAAGATAAAAAGCCCATAAATAAATTCATGCACCTATGGGTACCTTATTTTTGACTAAGGAGGCAGAATATACAATGGGGGCAAAGACAGCCCTTCAATAAATGGTTCTGGGAAAACTGGACAGTTACATGTAAAAAAATGAAACTAGATCACTTCCTAATACCATACACAAAGGTAAACTCAAAATGAATTAAAGACCTAAATGTAATACCAGAAACTATAAAACTCTTAGAGGAAAACATAGGCAGAACACTTGATGACATAAATCAAAGCAAGATCCTCTATGACCTACCTCCTAGAGTAACGGAAATAAAAGCAAAAGTAAACAAGTGGGACCTGATTAAACTTGAAAGCTTTTGCACAGAAAAGGAAGCTATAAAGAAGGTGAAAAGACAACCCTCAGAATGGGAGAAAATAATAGCAAATGAAACAACTGACAAAGAATTAATTTCCAAAATATACAAGCAGCTCATACAATTCAATGCCAGAAAAACAAACAACCCAATCAAAAAGTGTGTGAAAGACCTAAACAGACATTTCTCCAAAGAAGACATACAAATGGCTAACAAACACAGGAAAAGATGCTCAACATCATGCATTATTAGAGAAATGCAAATCAAAACCACAGTGAGATATCACCTCACACCAGTCAGAATGGCCCTCATCAAAGTGGGAGGGGGTTCAGGATTGGGAACTCATGTACACCCATGGTGGATTCATGTCAATGTATGGCAAAACCAATACAGTAATGTAAAGTAAAATAAAGCAAAAATAAAAATTAAAAAGTCTACAAACAATAAATACTGGAAAGGGTGTGGAGAAAAGGGAATGCTCTTGCACTGTTGGTGGGAATGTTATTTGATATAGCCACTTTGGATGATGGTATGAAGATTCCTTTTAAAACTAGGAATAAAACCACCATATGACCCAGCAATTCCACTCCTAGGCATATACCCTGAGGAAACCAGGGTTGAAAAAGACACATATATCCCATTATTCATTGCAGCACTATTTACAACAGCTAGAACATGGAAGCAACCTAGATGCCCATTGACAGATGAATGGATAAAGAAGGTGTGGCACATATACACAATAGAATATTACTCAGCCATAAAAAGAATGCATTTGAGTCAGTTCTGTTGAGGCGGATGAACACAGAACCTATTATACAGGGTGAATGAGTCATAAAGAGAAAGATAAATATTGTATTCTAATGCACACATATGGAATCTAGAAAAATGGTACTGAAGAATTTATTTACAGGGCAGCAATGGAGAAACAGATATAGAAAATAGACTTATGGACATGGTGAGAGGGAAGGAGAGGGTGAGATGTATGGAAAGAGTAAAATGGAAACTTACATTACCATATGTATAATAAATAGCCAGTGGGAATTTTCTGTATGTCTCAGGAAACTCAAACAGGGGCTCTATATCAACCTAAAGGGTTGGGATAGAGAGAAAGATGTGAGGGAGGTTCAAAAGGAAGGGGATATATGTATACCTATGGCTGATTCATGTTGAGGTTTGATAGAAAATAACAAAACCTTGTAAAGCAATTATCCTTCAATAAAAAATAAAAATAAAAACTGAAAAAAGAGTAGTTTTCACCAAGAGAATATGAGTAGAAATGATGTGCACCATTTCAGGGCAGTCTTTAAGAAGGAGGTGCTTCTCCTTTGTTTTTCCTTTCCCCTGAACTCTTCTACCTGAAGGCAAATGTCTCAAGGGTCTAGATGAAAGACATTTTGAATCCTGAATCACTGCATGAAGGTGAGAAACCCATTGACCAGGAACAGCTCCTTTAGACTGCAACATGAACAAGAAATAAACCTATATAGCATTTGAGCCATTATAATTTGGAGTCTAATTTGTTACAAGAGCTTACCTTACCTTAACTAAGGTAGTAGCTCTGAGTCAGGAGTACGATACAACTGCTCCCAGACCAGGCACTGTCATAGCCAAAGGGTGAGTTCTGATGGTTCCTGCCATCCAGGGTATTATCATTCCTTCCATGGAGGTCTTGGAAGGTAGTATGGGGATAGTGAGTGGTCCCACCCCATAATCTCCATTCATACACTAATAGTTCGATAAGGACTACAGACATTCTCATATTTTTAATGGAAGAAAAAAATTTAATTGAAATATAGTTGATTTCAACATTGTTAGCTTCAGATGTACAGTAGAGTGAGTTGGTTATACATACATATATATGCATGCATGCTCAATTGCTTCAGCATGTCCAACTATTTGCTGCCCCATGGACTGAAGCTTGCCAGGCTCCTCTGTCCATGGGCTTCTCCAGGCAAGAAGTGGGTTACCATGCCCTCCTCCAGGAAATCTTTCCAACCCAGGGATCAAACCTGCATCTCCTGTGACTCCTGCATTGCAGACAGATTCTCCCACTGAGCCACCTGAGAAGCCCCCACATACATATAAATAATATTTCAGATTCTTTTCCATTATAGGTTATTATAAAATACTGTATATAGTTTCCTGCACTATACAGTATATCCTTGTTGTTTATTTTATAGAGAGTAGGGTGTATCTGTCAGACTTTTTATCAATGTTATACAAAGGCACTAATCAATCCCATACATGCTCCACCTTCCAACAAGATAGCTGGAGCCAAGCTCCTTCCATGTGGAAAGTTGGGACCCAACACAGCAACACTCACAAAGTTGGTTAAAGAGTTCTACTCACCATCACTACCATCTGCATTGGGTCCTTGGATCAGGTCACTTCTGAGCCATGTGGTGGTCATCACACCACACTGACAAAGAGTTCAGCTCAGTTACAGGGGCTCTACAAACACAGGAGTGCCAAGGTGCACCCCAGCAAAGTTTTTCTGTACCCACAGATATATGCCTGACAACAGAAGAGCCAGTGGAGGACACATCCAGGTGGCTGCCCTTCAGGGACTCAGAATCATAGCTCCCTTTGACCACCTGATTCTATACAAGAGTCAGCCTTCTGACCTCATCTCTTTTGATCTTCATATTGATATTATTTTAGTCAACTTGTTGATGACCTTTCTTCCCACTGGGTCTATCTCAGTACCTTTGGTACCCTGATAACTTTCAGTCACTTTGAAAACTCCCATATCAAGTTTCTCTATCCAAAAAAAAAGTTTCACCTTGCTGGACATCTGACGACTCTTACTTAAAGTTTCTGCCTTTTGATACCCACTGAAACCTCATTCACATAGAACTAGGGTTCTGAAGATACCCAGAACAAGAACTTCTCTCCATGGTAGTCCTCATGAAAACTAAGAATAATTTCATGACCCCAGACAAAGTTGTCCTTTGGTTGTACCAGATATTCCTAGTTCCAAACATCTACTAGTCCTTGAGAAATTAAATAAGAAGAAATGTGAGAGAAAGCACTTTGTGATCCCTTGAGCTCCCAGCAAATGCTGGTCAGGGTTGTGGCTGCTATAGATGATCTTGAATCTCCCCTCTGTCCTTGTCTTGCCTCTGAGCATGTCTGCATGAAGAATAAAACTGGGAGATATGGGTTGGAGAGCACAGGCTGCCTGGAGGAAGAGGAATCTGAGCTGGATCTTGAGGATATGTGTCACTTGGGTGTGTGTGATGGGTGAGAAATCAGGTGGGGAAGAGGACGTGAGTAAAGGCAGAATTAAAGAAGGTCCTAGTGGATGGTTAGAAGGGTTTTTCACCTGATTCCACCGTTGGAGGGGAAGGGCTTCCCCACACAAACAGTTGATGTTCTGACCCAAGCTGAGCATCCTACAATTTGACTCAATTCTGACACTCTCTACCTGGACTTAGCATCAGATCCCAGAGCTTAAGGGTTCAGTCCTATAAGACTACTAGCTCTCCCACTTCAGACATCAATCTGAAGTCCAGTAATCACCTGTGTTTCAGGTTCAATTAATTCTCTAGAAGAGCTCACCGAACTCAGGGTAATATTTTACTTACTAGATCACATGTTTATTATAAAAGGATATAAATAAGGAACAGCGGGGTGGAAGAGATACACAGGGCCAAGGTATGGGAGAAGTTCTACAGAGCTTCTAGGCCCCCTCCAGGCAGACCACTCTCCCATCACCTCCACAATTTCACCAACCTGAACTCTCTCTGAGAGAGTGATGATGAGTCTCATCATTCTGGGTTCTTACAGAGGCCTCATTACACAGACAAGACTGACTAAGTCATTGGCCATTCGTTGTTCAGCCTCCAGCTCCTCTTCCTTCTCTGGAGGTCAGGGAGTCAGGTAGGACAAAAAGTTCCAACTTTCAGATCATATGGTTTTTTCCCCCTGGAAACCAGCCCCCATCTTTGAGTATTTTCCAAAAGCCATCTCATTAATATGACAAAAACATCTTTATCACTCTCATCACTTAAGAAATTCCAACAGTTTTAGGAGCTCTGTGCCAGGAATGGGGTCAAAGACAAACTATTTCTTATCATAAATCACAATATCTCAATGATTGACAAGGAAGTTCATTTCAGTTCAGTCACTCAGTCATGTCTGACTCTTTGAGACTCCATGGATTGCAGTGTCAGGCTTCCTTCCATCACCAACTCCTGGAGTTTATTCAAACTCATGGCCATTGAGTTGGTGATGCCATTCAACCAGCTCATCCTCTGTCATCCCCTTCTCCTCCTGCCTTTAATCTTTCTAGCATTAGGGTCTTTTCTAATGAGTCAGCTCTTGGCATCAGGGGCCAAAGTTTGGAGCTTCAGCTTCAGCATCAGTCCTTCCAATGAATATTCAGGACTGATTTCCTTTAGGATTGACTGGTTAGATCTCCTTGCAGTCCAAAGGATTCTCAAGAGTTTTCTCAGCACTACAGTTCAAAAACATCAATTTTTTGATGCTCAGCTTTCTTTATGGCCCAAATCACACATCTATATTTGACTACTGGAAAAACCACAGCTTTGATTAGACAAACCTTTGTTGGCAAAGTAATGTCTCTGCTTCTTAATATGCAATCTAGGTTTGTCATAGCTTTTCTTCCAAGGAGCAAGTGTTTTTAATTTCATGGCTGCAGTCACCATCTGCATTGATTTTGGAGCCCAAGAAAATAAAGTTTGTCACAGTTTCCTTTGTTTCCCCATCTATTTGCCATGAAGTGATGGAACCAGATGCCATGATCTTAATTTTTTTTAATGTTGAGTTTTAAGCCAGCTCCTTCATTCTCCTCATTCACCATCATCAAGAGGCTTCTTAGTTCCTTTTCGCTTTCTGCCATGAAGGTAGTGCCATCTGTACATTTGAGGTTATTGATATTTCTCCCAGCAATCTTGATTCCAGCTTGTGCTTCATCCAGCCAGCACTTCTCATGATGTACTCTGAATATAAGTTAAATAAGCAGGGTGACAATATACAGCCTTGATGTACTCCTTTTCCAGTTTTGAACCAGTCCGTTGTTCCATGTCCACTTCTAACTGTTGCTTCTTGACCTGCATACAGATTTCTCAGGAGGCAGATCAGGTGGTCTGGTATTCCCATCTCTTTCAGAATTTTCCAGTTTCTTGTGATCCACACAGTCAAAGGCTTTAGTGTAGTCAATGAAGCAAAAGTAGATTTTTTTTAATTCTTTTGCTTTTCTATGATCCAACAGATGTTGGCAATTTGATCTCTGGTTCCTCTGCATTTTCCAAATCCACCTTGAACATCTGGAAATTCTCAGTTCACGTACTGTTGAAGTCTGGCTTGGAGAATTTTGAGCATTATTTTGCTAGGATGTGAGATGAATGTAATTGTGTGATAGTTTGAACATTGTTTGGCATTGCCATTCTTTGGGATTGGAATGAAAATTGACCTTCAGTTCTGTGGCCACTATTGAGTTTTCCAAATTTTCTGGCATGTTGTGTTTAGCACTTTCATAGCAGCATCTTTTAGGCTTTGAAATAGCTCAGCTGGAATTCCATCACCTCCACTAGTTTTATTTGTAATGATGCTTCCTAAGGCCTACTTGACTTCACACTCCAAAATATCTGACTCTAGGTGAGTGATCACAACCATCATGGTTATCTGGGTCATTAAGATCTTTTCTGTATAGCTCTTCTGTGTTTCCTTGCCACCTCTTCTTAATATCTTCTGATTCTGTTGGGTCCATACCATTTCTGTCCTTTATTGTGCTCATCTTTTCATGAAATGTTCCCTTGCTATCTCTGATTTTACTGAAGAGATCTCTAGTCTTTCCCATTCTATTGTTTTCCTCTATTTCTTTGCATTGATCACTGAGGAAGGCTTTCTTATCTCTCTTTCCTATTCTTTGAACTCTACATTCAAATGCGTATGTCTTTCCTTTTCTCCTTTGCCTTTCACTTCTCTTCTTTTCTCAGCTATGTGTAAGGGCTCCTCAGACAAGCATTTTGCCTTTGATAAGGAAGTCAGTCAGTCTAAAGCTGAAGGTATCTATAATTTGGGAAATAAGAAGTGGAGGACATTGATAGCCAGTAGGAAAAAAAAAAGTTAGTGTAAAACATTGAACAATGGATTTTGAGCAGATGAATGCTGAATATCATGACAATGGATTTTGAACAGGTGAATTGCATAACATCAATGCTAGAAAGGTAAATTTGGTGTGAATAATTGGAAAGCACAGGGAAGAAGCTATGGCAAGAATTTTGGAATGAAGAGGTAAGAAAATTAACTAGTTGGTAACAAGAAAATCTCAGAGGAAAAGTTGGATGATAGACATCTTCAGAGATTAAATGACAGGTTGGATTGAGAGATGTATTCACTTCCAGAATGTTGCACTTGGATAACTGGGCTTCCCTTGTGGCTCAAATGGTAAAGAATCTGCCTGCAATGAGGGAGACCTGGATTCGATCCCTGGTTAAGGAAGAGCCCCTGGAGAAGGAAATGGCTACCCACTCTAGTATTCTAGCCTGGAGAATTCCATGGACAGAGGAATCTGGTGACTACAGTCCATGGGTTCACAAAGAGTTGGACATGATTGTGCGATTAATATTACTACTAGATAACCAAGACAGTGACTTGTCATCCATGGAAATCTGAAGAGCCAAGACTGGTTTGAAAAAGATGAATTCCTTTGGAAATTGTTAAATTTAAGGCAATAGTAAACTATCTTAGTAGAAATGATTAATAAACAGCTGGAGATGTGGAACTAACATTTAATTGAAAGAGCAAGTATAGATAAATAGTCATCCTTCTCATGGTGAAAAGCAGTAAACAAAAATGGATGCGCTTTCTATCCACTAGGCGAAATGACTGATTGAGTAAGAGAAAAGCCAAGAGAAGATAAATGACTATTCTTTCAAAAGTAATGTCTGCCAGCTACCATCCTAGATACTAGGAATGCACAGCAGGGCCTCATTAGTTGAGTGGAACCACAGCCTGACCCTGGAGCAAAAAGTTCTTCATGTTGTTCCCAATGCCCAACTATGGACAAGGTATTGAGCAATTTACCACCAGCTCATGCCTTTCCACATGCAAGCCACTGGCTGAATCCGAAGATGGGTAATTTTTTACTCCTACAAAGTCCACGTTTCTTGACCTTCATGGAATCCTACATGGATCTATTTATGTATGTCTCTCAAAAAGGCATAATTCTCCCTCTCCCCATCTTCCCAATTTTTCTCAAGCATTGGATTTTATCTGATGTTTTTAAATTCCTCTTTAAAAAAAAAAAGAATTACCTTTAAAGAAATGCCTCTCAGAGGAGTGTATACATTAGAAGTCTAAAATAATTATAGATGCATATATTCCAGCTCTCACATCTCTCTTTCTTCAGTGAGGGAAATTCCTACTGAGCAGTTTTGTGCAGAGAGTTAAGGGGCAAAAATGCATTCCCTGCTGGGGGTGGAGGCAGACAAGGCAGAAAATTGTGGGAACTTAACCTTCGGCCTCCTAGTGGCCAAAAAAAAAAGAAGAAGAAGAAAAAGAATAGCACTCAGGCTCCATATGTGAAAAACTACAGAGTTGTATTTATTAACGTTTTTCTTTGTTTCATGATACAAAAGAAGCTAATAAAAACTACATGAATGTTAAAGGAGAGAATCTTTTTCACCTTGGTGATGTTTCTGCTATAGAAAAGGTTATTTTTTTCTCCTGAAGTTTGGATTCCAGTTTACCAAGCAATCAGCATATTGCACAGTCAGCCTTTGAGGGCTTCATGCTTTACTCAGCTGTTACAGAAAACCAGGACCTGTGGTGACAGGACCCTGAGAATTTTCTGGCAATAACATTTTCTAGCACTCAAATAAAAAGCTCCATTGCCTAAACATATTTTAATTCTCTTTTCTCAAAAAGTGAATTAAAATTGTTTTGAAAACAGAAAGGAGTTTCTCCCTGGTGGTCCAGAGGTTAACAATTCACCTGTCGATGCAGGGACACAGATTCAGTTCTGAAGATTCCACCTGCCATGGAGCAACTAAGCCCCTGGGCCACAACTACTGAGCCCACGTGCCTCGAGCCTGTGCTCCACAACGAGAGAGTAGGCCCCACTCACTGCAACTAGAGAAAGCCTAAGAGCTAAAAGTTAATTTAAGTAATTAATTAAAAAAACAAAAGCAAACAAACAAGCAACAACAACAAAAACAGAAAGGAGAGTCCTTGAGCTTTCTTCTTCTCACAAGAGTCTCTAAGATTTTTAAGATGCCATTATTAGAATAGTCTCAGTGAAGTCTCTAGTGATTTGCAGTTTAAATCAGTCAAGGTAATGTGTTTTTCCATGATCAATCACAACTCTGAGTTTGTTTAAAGAGAGAATTAGAGGTCTTGATAATCATCATTATGAATATATATTGGGCGAAGGTGACTTTTTTCCATTGAACATAATTTTTAAAGAATGAAGTTTCCAGGAAAGCATGCATTTAAGACACTGAAAACAAAACTTGTGCTTTATTCAGTGTTGCCTTTACCCATTCAAAGAAAGAGATTCTTCCACCAACTATACTTTTTAAAAAAAGGAAAGAAAGAAAGAAAAAAAGTGGCTAGAAACTTAAACATTGATAGAACATCCAAGCAAATAACTTCTTTGAGCAAGGCAGAGGCCCACTTGAATTCTTCTCTCTCATGTGGTCATTTGTGGTGGAGCAACATAGTGGTCCCAGTCTATGATGAATTGAAAATTGTAAAAATAACATGGTTCAGATGGTAAAGAATCCACCTGCAATGTGGGAGACCTGGATTCTATCCCTGGATCAGGAAGACCCCCTGGAGAAGGGACTAGCTACCCATTCCAGCATTCTCACCTGGAGAATTCCATGGACAGAGGAGCTTGGCAAGCTACAGTCCATGGGGTCACAAAAAGTCAGACAGGACTGAGCAACCAACAAAAATTTTTTAAAAAAGAAAAAAAAAAAAAAAAACTGATTCTTCACCACAGATAGTTTGAGAAGCACCGGCTTGCAAAGCTGTTGGTTAGATGTGCATACTCTGATACAGTTTGGGGCTTCCAGAATTTCAAACAGCCTGAGTTAAACTTTCACAGATGTTCAAAACTAAAAAAAATAATTCAAAGAAATCTTTATTCCCAATGAAACCAAGAAGCTAAAATTTTTTAAAACTGAAAGAATGAAAAGAGATTCTGAGTTGCTCCACTGTTTTATTTGTGGAAATGTTTAGGGAGTAAAGAATAAATTTTGTACTACACTGTATGCAAAACAAGGTAAAATAAGTTAAGTATAGGGGAAAACAATGTATTTCCACAGAAACTCATGGCAGACTTGTTTATAATAGCACAAAACTGCAAACAACCTAAATGCCATCAATGAGAGGCTAGTGAATTACATGCAGGGTGACACCAACATGCCACAAAATAGTTGTTAGTTGATATTAACAGATTGAGACATCTCGACATGTCCCGACATGTCAAGATTTTTAAGATACATTATCAAGGGCTTTTGAACTGTGGTGTTGGAGAAGACTCTTGAGAGTCCCTTGGACTGCAAGGAGATCCAACCAGTCCTTTCTGAAGGAGATCAGTCCTGGGTGTTCTTTGGAAGGAATGATGCTGAGACTGAAACTCCAGTACTTTGGCCACCTCATGTGAAGAGCTGACTCATTGAAAAAGACTCTGATGCTGGGAGGGATTGAGGGCAGAAGGAAAAGGGGATGACAGGGGATGAGATGGCTGGATGGCATCACTGACTCAATGGACGTGAGTTTGAGTGAACTCCGGGAGATGGTGATGGACAGGGAGGCCTGGAGTGCTGCGATTCATGGGGTTGCAAAGAGTTGGACACGACTGAGCAACTGAACTGAACTGAACTGAAAAGAAAAGCAGCAGGATACAAAATCACATATGATGGTGAATAGCTTTGTATAAAGGATAGAACACACACGTGCACACATGCACATGTTTGAATGCATGGATTACACTGGGAAGGGGGTTTCCTCCAGGGCAGTTAACTGGGAACCTGGTGCAAAAGGAGAGAGAAGTTGNCTGAAAAGAAAAGCAGCAGGATACAAAATCACATATGATGGTGAATAGCTTTGTATAAAGGATAGAACACACACGTGCACACATGCACATGTTTGAATGCATGGATTACACTGGGAAGGGGGTTTCCTCCAGGGCAGTTAACTGGGAACCTGGTGCAAAAGGAGAGAGAAGTTGTCTTTCTTTTCACCTTTGCCCTTTCATACCTTTCAGATTGTGTTCAATGTGCAAGTAATATCTATTCCCAACAGTGTATTAAAAATAATAATTAAAATATCAAAAACATAAGTTAGAAATACATTATTTCTATTTCTATTCAACTATCCCCATAAACTGAAATGACATCTGCCCTTTAATCTCTCTGCAGGATCTGGCATGGTGCCTTCCATTTAATATTTGCTAAATTGTTGAACTAAAAGTAATAGCTCATACAGAATTTAACATACAAAAAAAGGAACATTCAATATTTATCTTTTAAACTTGATATGTTTTCAAAGAACTAAGTCATTTTAGCCAAAATGAACAAAATACATTGTGGAAACAGATTAAACTTCTAAAGCTGCTAAAAGACTCTGTATTAACTTTAGAATCAAAACTTTCTGCAATCAGATAATTTACCCTGATCAATTTAATCAGTAAGTTAAGAAAATCATGAATTTACAATTACACTGTAATTCAATTGAAGAAGATGGAATTATTAATACATGTCATCCCTGGGCGGCTCTTCATTCTTTCATTAATTTACTTGGATTCACAGACTCATCAAGACTATTCCATGTTTGTTTAGATTGAAGCTGAGAAAATAATATTGTTTAGAATGAAAATGAAGATAACAGTGAGAAATTAAGGAAAGAGTAGAGAATCAAGTATTAGGAGCTCTCTGAGGAAAGTGTGTGCATATTTGCTAAGTTGCTTAGTCATGTCCAACTGTTTGTGACCCCATGGACTGCAGCCACCAGGCTCCTCTGTCCATGGACTTTCCCAGGCAAGAATACTGGAGTGGGAATCTCCTCTAGGGATCTTCCCAACCCAGGGATCAAACTCATGTCCCCTGCATTGGAAAGTGAACTCTTAACCACTAGACCACCAGGGAAGACCCTCAGTTCAGTTCGGTTCAGTCACTCAGTCCTGTCCGACTCTTTGCAACCCCATGAATCGCAGCACATCAGGCTTTCTTGTCCATCACCAATTCCCAGAGTTCACCCAAACTCATGTACATCGAGTTGGTGATGCCATCCAGCCATCTCATCCTCTGTCATCCCCTTCTCCTCCTGCCCTCCCTCCCAGCATCAGGGTCTTTTCCAATGAGTCAACTCTTCTCATGAGGTGGCCAAAGTATTGGAGTTTCAGTCTCAGCATCATTCCTTCCAATGAACACCCAGGACTGATCTTTAGGATGGACTGGTTGAATCTCCTTGCAGTCCAAGGGACTCTCAAGAGTCTTCTCCAACACCACAGTCCAAAAGCATCAATTCTTTGGTGCTCAGCTTTCTTCACAGTCCAACTCTCACATCCATACATGACCACTGGAAAACCATAGCCTTGACTAGACGGACCTTTGTTGGCAAAGTAATATCTCTGCTTTTGAATATTCTATCTAATTTCGTCATTGGAGTAGGCAATGGTACCCCACTCCAGTACTCTTGCCTGGAAAATCCTATGGATGGAGGAGCCTGTTAGGCTGCTGTCCATCGGGTCACTAAGAGTCAGACATGACTGAGCAACTTCACTTTCACTTTTCACTTTCATGCATTGGAGAAGGAAATGGTGACCCACTCTGGTGTTCTTGCCTGGAGAATCTCAGGGACTGAGGAGCCTGGTGAGCTGCCGTCTATGGGGATGCACAGAGTTGGACACAATTGAAGCGACTTAGCAGCAGCAGGTTGGTCATAACTTTCCTTCCATGGAGTAAGTGTCTTTTAATTTCATGGCTGCAGTCACCATCTGCAGTGATTTTGGAGCCCCCCAAAATAAAGTCTAACACTGTTTCCACTGTTTTCCCATCTATTCCCATGAAGTGATGGGACCAGATGCCATGATCTTAGTTTTCTGAATGCTGAGCTTTAAGCCAACTTTTTCACTCTCCTCTTTCACTTTCATCAAGAGGCTTTTTAGTTCCTCTTCACTTTCTGCCATAAGGGTGGTATCATCTGCATATCTGAGGTTATTGAGATTTCTCCTGGCAATCTTGATTCCAGCTTGTGCTTCTTTCAGCCCAGTGTTTCTCATGATGTACTCGGCATATAAGTTAAATAAGCAGGGTGACAATATACAGCCTTGGCTTCCCTTCCTTTTCCTATTTGGAACCAGTCCCTGTATAGGTTTAAATGCAAATTTTACCTAAACATGTCTGAAGTGCCCAAAATAGGAATCAGATTTTTTTAACCTAATATGAAAGTCATATGAGCTTTCTTTAATTAGATTTACTGAAATGCATTGTGGGGATTTTTTCCACTATTACCATTTATTTTATTGTGATGAGGAAATTTCACAGTGACCAATAATTCTAGCTTACCTCAAATATTGTAAGAAAAAGCCAACTTATCTTGAGCATCAGTTCAGTATATATTAATATTTCATTATCATTTTGCTCTAAAGAGGTAGGTCTCAATGGTATCTACATATATGGTTGATTATGTAACCTGAAATTTACATCTTAGCATTTAAAAATACTAAATATCTTTTTAGATCTCAATCTGCTTTTGATTTTTGTTATTGTGTCCTTTCCTGGACAATGGTGTTTCAGCCAGAATAGGTTTGATTAGCTGCTTCCTCCCACATTTCCTCACATGCTTTCCTCTGAGTAATGGCCACCCTGACCTCTTAAAAGTCAAGATGAACTCAGTCTTTCTAAGAGGCCTCAGCCAAAAGTATGGATCTCTTAGGTCAGCAAAAACTCATTCTTCCCCCAAACTCCATATGGCCTTGTCCCATTAAGCTATTACTAGGCCAACTAGAGGTTGTATTCTTGGCATCCTTAAATAGAACGTACATGTGAAACATAAGGAGAGGGAATTAATATTGATTTTGATTCTTGTTGTTCTATTTTATAAAACATTCCTTAGGTTGCGAAGTCCCAGGCACAAACCCCTTAGGTACTGAGCTTAGCAAGTAGCCCAGGGCCCAATTCCAGCCCCTACAAACCCTTCCCAGCCACTGTATAGGGTGGTCCAACAGTAGAGTCATAGACTTTGGCCTGATCTCATGGTTGAGAAGCTGTCTTTACCTATATTTCAGCTATGCATTTATGAGAGGTGGTATAATAAAAGTGTACAATTTCTACTAACCTGTGAACTTTTGAAAATTAAAAAAGATATGGACCTTTGAGATCAAGAACTTTAAAATTCTCTTCCAACAGACCTGGGCATAAACACAGAAGAGAAGTAAGCAAGAAGCTATATTATCAACAGTTCTCTTTGAAGGTGGAGAGGACGAGGCTGGATAAACACACAGTGGAGTGAATAAAGTACATTAACCCTAAATCTATACCTCAATGATTTCCACTAGTCCAGACACCCAATAACAACAGCTCAGGTCAAGATCTAGAATATTTCTAGCACCCGTAAGGTTTCCTCTTCCTACTTCCCAGGAAATTGCCCCTGCCCACGACAGTCCCTTCCTGACTTTCATCACTTCCATTCCTGTTGCCTTCCATTCCTGGACTTGGTATAAATGGAATCATAGTATGTACTCTTTCATGTCTGACCTCTTCACTCAGTATCGTGTCTGAGAGGTCCTTCCATGCTGCAGCATGAATCAGTAGTTTGGTCATTTTTGTCACTGTGGAAAATTCCATCATATGATAACACTGCAATTTATTAATTCTCCTCTTGATGGATATTTGGGCTGTTTCTACTTTGGAGCTATGATTAATATTAATATAAATTCAATTAATTCCTTTGAATCCAAGGACTAGAAGTTCATATTTTTACTCAACATAGAGTTGACTCATTGGAAGACCCTGATGCTGGGAGGGATTGGGGGCAGGAGGAAAAGGGGACAACAGAGGATGAGATAACTGGATGGCATCACCAACTTGATGGATGTGAGTTTGAGTGAACTCCTGGAGTTGGTAATGGACAGGGAGGCCTGGTGTACTGCAATTCATGGGGTCGCAAAAAGTCGGACATGACTGAGCAACTGAACTGAACTGAACTGAAAGTTTACACAGTGAAATAATAGTATAATAGAAAGATGCAGAAAACTAAAATAAGGATAAAATATCAATGCCTGAGCAGGTAAGTCCGGTATGCCATCTTTCAGGATTTTAGAGTTTCAATAATTGCATTTCAAGTTAAACTCTGAGCTTCCTGGAAGCCAAAACAAAAAGGAAAATATAGTGAATTATATAATGTTCGTAATAGGATGAAAGGATCAGTTAATCAGAAGAAGCAGAACTTCTCTTGCCTCTAAGTTTCAAAGACAGACCTTCACATGGAGCTCCATGGTACAAATCACTGAGACATGTAAAGACTAATGTCCTCAACAAGAAAGATATGAACAGATTTTTAGATAACTATTTTCTTTTTATTTAATTAGCTTTCATTAGAGTATAACTGATTTATAATACTGTGTTTTTTTTTCTGTCACGCATCAGTTATGTGTGTGTGCATTAGGCACTCAGTCATGTCTGACTCTTTGTGAACCCATGGATTGTAGCCTGCCAAGCTCCTCTGTCCATGGGATTCTCCAGGCAAGAACATTGAAGTGGGTTGCCATGCCCTTCTCCAACATCAGTTATACATACACATATATCTACTCTTTTATAGATTCTTTTCCCATATAGGTCACCACAGAGTATTGAGAAGTTTCCTAGTTCCAGCAGGTCCTTATTAGTTACCTACTTTACTTATGGCAATGTGTTTATGTCAACCCCAATTTAGATCACGATTTCTTATCGTGCCCATAAGACATGATCCCAAATCAGCAGATTATTCAACAATATGCATACAGTGGTATTGTGCATGGGTGTATATTTTTAAATAGCATAGAATACCAGATATTATTTTCTTCTTACTTATTATTGTGCCTTTATACAGTCTCTTCAGTATGGGCAGGACAGTGACTTGCCTCTACCCAGTAGAATGTGGCAAAAGTGAAGGAATTTTGCCAAATCAGTTGATTCTGATTTAATCAAAAGAAAGATTATCCTACATGGACCTGGCTTAATAGGTGAAAATCCTAAAAAGAAGGACTGGGCTCTCACTACCACCAGAGACCTCTCTCCCTTGCTGGCTTGAAGAAGTAGGCTGCGTGCTGTGAGGGGGCCTCTGGAAAGGGCCATGTGTCAGGGAGCTGTGGGCAGCCTCTAGGAGCAGAGGGCCTCAGTCCTGTAACCACAAAGAATTGAATTATTCCAACAACCAGATGAGCTTAAAAGAGGACCCTGAGCACAGAGTAGAACCACAGCTCTAGACAACACCTTGATTAGAGCTTGGTAAGTCCCTGAAGCAGGAGATGGATCTAAACTATGCCTGGACTTGACCTTTGAAAATGGTGAGTTAACAAATGTGTACTGTTTTAACACACTAAATTTGTGGTAAGTTATTACACAGCAATAGAAGGTTATATTTACCTAGTCTCCTCACTTTTCCTATAGTACACATACAATTTAAACATGAGAGACACAACAAATTTTATAAAGAGTTCTTATCATTTAGAAGTACACACCAAATTATCTAAGGATAAAATGATATGATGTCTGAGATTTGCTTCAAAAAATGGAGAGGGGACAACAGGATATGAGATTGGCCAGATGTTGATAATTCTTGAAGCTAATTGATGGATTCATGGGGATTTATTACACTCCTCCTTCTACTTTTGTGTATGTTTGAAATTTTCCATAATAAAAAAGTTTTTAAAAATTAAACTCATACATACAGAATTAGCTAAAAGGATGTTTATAGTTTCTGATACAGGAAAACTAAACAATTTAAATATCTACACAGGGAACTGGTTAAATTAATCACTATAGATGTACAGTCTGTTTATACGTGTCTTTAAAATTGATTGCATAGAATAATGATGCTGTTAACATTTTTCTATGGTCTTAGAATTTGATATAAAATAAAATACTTGTAAGCAACAAAACAAAAAACCACAAAGCTTATGTAGTTTAAAAAAAAAAAAAAAACCCATTTGAGCAAATTATTTTCTGTAGTGCAGTGACTGAATTCAGTCTAAGTTTCCTGATGGTCCCCCATAGTAGAAGGATTATGGTGGAGGGCTAGAGGAGGGGGGTACTCAGAGCCACCCAGTGATCCCCCTACTCCTCACCAATCTCTCAGTCCTCTGCTGANAAAAAAAAAAAAAAAACCCATTTGAGCAAATTATTTTCTGTAGTGCAGTGACTGAATTCAGTCTAAGTTTCCTGATGGTCCCCCATAGTAGAAGGATTATGGTGGAGGGCTAGAGGAGGGGGGTACTCAGAGCCACCCAGTGATCCCCCTACTCCTCACCAATCTCTCAGTCCTCTGCTGAATAACAGGCAATTTCAGGTGGCATGTTTGGCTGAGAGTCTCCAGTCCTGCTATGAACAGAGATGGAGGAGGCAAGGAAGAGGCTGGAGCCAAACAGGTAATTCAAAATCTCAGTACATCTTGAATAAATATGATTGCGATTCTTAAGAAAATTTTGAACTATAACTACCTTTGTGTGTGTGTGTGTGTGTGTGTGTGTGTGTTAGTTGCAAAGTCATGCCCAACTCTTTGTAATCCCATGGATTGTAGCCCACCAGGCTCCTCTGTCCATGGAACACTCCAGGCAAGAATACTGGAGTGAATAGCCATTTCCTTCCCTGCGGGGTTCTTCATGACCCAGGGATCAAATCCAGATCTTCTGAATTGCCTGTGGATTCTTTACCATCTAAGCCACAAGGGAAGCCCCATAACCATCTTTGAAAGTGAAAGAAGAAAGAAACTTTAGTTGCTCAGTCGTGTCTGACTCTTTGCAACCCCATGGACTGTAGCCTACCAGGCTCCTCCATCCGTGGGATTTTGCAGGCAAGAGTACTGGAGTGGGTTGCCATTTCCTCCTCCATAGGATCTTCCCAATGCAGGGATCGAACCTGAGTCTCCCATATTGTAGGCAGACACTCTACCATCTGGGCCACTAGGGAAGTCCATAACTATCTTTAGGGATTTCCAATTTTTACTTCAGCCCATGTGGCTTCTGATTCATATTGTCACTAATAAATTTCTCTATTTTCCTAAAATGGTGAAGTTCTTCAGTTCAGCCAGGTCCCATTTCCCCCAGGTCCTCTGGCCAGTAAGATTAAGGGATAAGTTACACCCACAGTACAATGACTCTTAAGCCCATTTTTACAATCACTACTCCACATCACTTTAGGGTGGAACTTCAAAAGGCAGTGTGAACATAGTAAATGTTCTGCCAAAATATGTAAAGTTGCAAACTACCAGAGATGAAAGCGCCCTTATAAATCATTAAAAGTACCTTTATTTTACCAACCATAGAGAGATCCAAGGCACAACGCAACAACCAAGGTCACTAGCACAGGTGGAATACCTGAAAGTTGATCCCAGATATGCCCTTTCCCACCAGTGCTGGGTGGAAAGGACTCCAAGGTAGTCCTTTTCAGTCCTAATGAGTAGCCTCAGTTCAGTTCAGTTCAGTTCAGTCGCTCAGTGATGTCTGACTCTGCGACCCCATGAATTGCAGCATGCCAGGCCTCTCTGTCCATCACCAACCCCAAGAGTTTACCCAAACTCATGTGCGTCAAATCAGTGATGCCATCCAGCCATCTCGTCCTCTGTCGTCCCCTTCTCTTCCTGCCCTCCGTCCCTCCCAGCATCAGGGTCTTTTCCAATGAGTCAGCTCTTCGCATCAGGTGGCCAAAGTTTTGGAGTTTCAGNCCAGGATGTCTGGCTCTAGGTGAGTGATCACACTATTGTGATTATCTGGGTCACAAAGATATTTTTTGGACAGTTCTTCTGTGTATTCTTGCCACTTCTTCTTAATATCTTCTGCTTCTGTTAGGTCCATACCATTTCTGTCTTTTATCGAGCTCATCTTTGCATGAAACGTTTCCTTGGTGTCTCTAATTTTCTTGAAGAGATCTCTAGTCTTTCCCATTCTGTTGCTGTCCTCTATTTCTTTGCATTTATTGCTGAAGAAGGCTTTCTTATCTCTCCTTGCTATTCTTTGGAATTCGGCATTCAGATGCTTATATCTTCCCTTTTCTCTTTGCTTTTTGTTTCCCTTCTTTTCATAGCTATTTGTAAGGCCTCCCCAGACAGCCATTTTGGTTTTTTGCATTCCTTGTCTGTTGGGATGGTCTTGATCCCTGTCTCCTGTACAATGTCACGAACCTCCATCCATAGTTCTTCAGGCACTCTGTCTATCAGATCTAGTCCCTTAAATCTATTTCTCACTTCCACTGTATAATCTTAAGAAATTTGATTTAGGTCATACCTGAATGGTCTAGTGGTTTTCCCTACTTTCTTCAATTTAAGTCTGAATTTGGCAATAAGGAGTAGCCTAAGTTCAGGCTAATAAATAAACTTAAACAGAAGTAGAAAAAAACCTGAAAAATGGATGGCCCATGAGTGTAGGCTTAAAACTCAACATCCAAAAAATTAATTATGACATCTGGTCCCATCACTTCATGGAAAAGAGATGGGGAAACCATGAAAACAGTGACAGATTTTATTTTCTTGGGCTCCAAAATCACTGCAGCCATGAAATTAAAAGACGCTTGCTCCTTGTAAGAACAGCTATGACAAACCTAGACAGCATATTAAAAAGCAGAGACATCACTTTGCCAACAAAAGTCCATATAATCAAAGCTATGGTTCTTCTAGTAATTATGTGCAGATGTGAGAGCTGGACCATAAAGAAGTCTGTGCACCAAAGAATTGATGCTTTTGAACCGTGGTGTTGGAGAAGACTCTTGAGAGTTCCTTGGACGGCCAGAATCCTAAAGGAAATTAATCCTAAATATTCATTGGAAGGACTAGTAGTGAAGCTGAAGCTCCAATAATTTGGACACCTGATGTGAAGAGTCAAATCACAAAAGACCCTAACGTTGAGAAACACTGAGGAGAAGAAAAGAAGGGGATGACAGACGATGAGATTGTTGGATAGCATCACTGATTCAATGGAAATGAGTTTGAGCAAGCTCCAGGAGATAGTGAAGGACAAGGAAGTCTGACATGCTGCAGTCCTTAGGACTGCAAACATCTGGACACGACTGAGTGACTGAACAACAACAAAATGAGTGTAGGAGGGAAGAAGACAGGGGAAAAGGAAGAGAGGAAGAACAGAGAAAGAGAGAAATGTAAATGGGCAATATCTAAATGAAAAGGTGTTCAAGGTCATTAATCATCAGGTAACTATAGATCAGTCCATGGGATCACAAAAGAGTCAGACATGACTTAGCAACTAAACAACAATCATAAATCAAAATCACAGCAAGATATAAACATCCAACATATAAGGGTTTTTTAAATGAAAACAATTGACTATCAAATGTGGCAACTGGAACTCTAAGATATCACTTGTAGGAGTACAAGTGTGTTATGTCGTATGGTGAAACCACTTTAGAAAACTGTTTGGCAATCTACTAAAATTAGACACATACATACCCAGTAAGTCAGCAAGTCCATTTCAAGGTATATATTCCCAACAAAAATGCAAATATACATTCACCAAAAGAGACACACTAAAGTGCTCACAGCAGCACTATTTTTAACAGGCAAATCTAGAAACTACCAAAATATCCAACAGCAGATGTATACATAATGATGGTATATTTATATGATAGAATACATAGCAGAATGAAGTATTACCATAGGCCACAACATAGCTTCTCAAAAAATATTATGTGAAAGAAGCCAGGATATTTATTCATTGTGATCTCAAATGTCAGTTCCATTTCATTGCTATAAAAACAGATCTGTAATAGGTGGTTAATATCCAGTAAAGATCATAGACATTACATTAGATCACTAATAACCTCAAAATAGCAGAAGGGGAAAGCAACTAACATAATTAATACATATGTTATTCTCAAAGTTCTCTAGACCTTGTATGAGTCATCTCCAGAATTCCCTCAGTAACTCTTCACCATAGGTATTGTTATTCATTACATTTTATAAAAGGAGGAACTAAGACCCAGTGAACTTGAGCAATTTGCCCAAGGTTACAAAGCTCTTAAACAGCCAAATCTTGATTCAAATCCAGAACTGCTTGCTCCAAAATCCCAGAGTGGTTCTATCACATCCCCATGGCCCAAGGCTATTAGTGTCTTTGACTTTTACCAGTAAAACAATTTCATAAAACTTGTATCCTTATAAATATCTCATAAAGTAGCCTGAGGTGATTTCCCAGGAATATTACTGCATTATGGTTTATTGCCATTTGCAACCCAGAAAATGTCCCAAAGCCTTTACTCTTAATAAGGAAAAAATGGAGGAGCAGTTTCTTGATCCCCAAAGAACATGGGGATGTTTGACTGCCCAGGACATAGCCAGAGTATAGCTAAACCACCCCCACCACAGGCCCCCAGAAGTCTTTCTGCAAAAGGATGGGGAGGGGGCCACCAAGGTCAAGGTTTTAAAGCTTTTCTTATTGTAGCTGTTTTATTATTCATATACTTTTAATAGCATCTCAGTGATTGTTTTATAGGCCTACTGTAGCTTAAGTTCATGCTAAAGGCATTACAAGTCTCTCCCTTTTAAATTTTTAACCAGAACAAAAGTTGACAAAAATCACATATGCTCCTGAAACAGTCAAATCTTGTTTTCTAACAGAAATCTGGACAGTTTTACATGTCAGTTTACAGATTTGAAGGGATCCCATCAGGATTTTGTGTCCATTACAACTACAAAAACTAGAGTCTTGATGACTATCTATAGCCAAGCATGTGATATTTTCTGACTTAAAAGTCATTTTCAGAAAGGATTATCACAAGAAGATGAAGAAAGAAAACATTCTATTTTTCTTCTTTTCATTAGACAACAAACCAAATGTTTCCACAGCTGGGAAGGGGAGACACTGAACAGGAGGACACGAGAAATTTAGAAATTATGCCACCACTAAAAAGACAACTTAAACTATCCAAGTTGATAATGCTTAGTTTGAAAGTGAAAGTGAAAGTGAAGTCGCTCAGTTGTGTCTGACTCTTTGCGACCCCATGGACAGTAACCTACCAGGCTCCACGGTCCATGGGATTTTCCAAGCAAGAATACTGGAGTGGGCTGCCATTTCCTTCTCCAGGGGATCTTCCCGACCCAGGGATCAAACCCGGGTCTCCTGCATTACAGACAGACACTTTACCATCTGAGCCACTGGGGAAGCCCAATGCTTAGTTTAGAAGAGGTTAATGGTTGCCTTTTATTGAAGGAGAATGAGTTTTGCTAAATATATTGATAGCACAAATATTAATAATTGAAGCACAAATTTTTCCCACTGCCCCACTAGACTTACTCTATCAAATGCATGATGATGAATTTAAAGTCTTAGCTTTTATATATAGGAGCCAACAGCAGAATCTCCCCCAAATCTAGATGTCTGGGTCCCTGAAAAGTTTTCCCGGCAGGAGAGTTCCCAGCTATAACAGTAACCTTGTGAGAAAATCAAAGTTGAGGGGATAGATTGAGGGAATGTCTGATAAATATTTTTGTGTTTACTAACATACAATGATAAATCCAGCACACTACAATCGATAATGGCATGATCACATACCTTAAATGAGTAATAATGGCCTATACACAGCTAGCCTTTAGTGCCTATCTCTTGATTCCATTAAGATATTCATTAAGATCTCCTTCCCTCGGGTTTTAATGGGAGACTATTGAATCCATTTTATCTTTACAGATAAACTACAAGCTAAGAGGTGGCTTTTTCTATCTTTAGCTTTCCAGCAAAACATCTTTCAACCAACCATTCAGATTTCACAACTCAGAGCTATGGGGGCACCCCATCCCTTGCCCCACCCAGATGCCTTGGTCCCCCAGATGCAGAGACTCATTTTCAGCATTATAATCACTGAACTGACTTGTGCACTCAGAATTATGTCCCCAGTGTCAGCACATGCATTTCCCCCTCCTGCCACCTTGCCACACCAGAATCATTCACCTTGCGATCTAGCTTTCCTCTCCCTCAGCTTCCTTCTTCCTCACTGCAAACACTCCAGCTTTACCTCCTGCGATAGTTAATTTTATGTATCAATTTGGCTAGGCTATGGCACCTAGTTATTTTTTAAAATGCCATTCTAGGTGTTGCTGCGAAGGTTATTTTGTAGATATGACTAAAATCTATAAGCAGTTGGGCTTCCCAGGTGGCTCAGTAGTAAAGAATCCACCTGTCAGTGCAGGAAACATGGGTTCAATCCCTGATCCTGGAAGATCCCACATGCTGTAGGGCAACTAAACCCATAGGTCTCAACTACTGAGCCTGTTCCCTAGAGCCTGGGAACCACAGATGTTGAGCCCACGTTCCACAAATACTGCAGCCTAAGTGCCCTAGAGGCCATGCTCTGCAGCAAAAGAAGCCACCACAACAAGAAGCCGGCACCGCAACTAGAGAGTAGCCCCTGCTCTCTTCAACTAGAAAATAGCCTGTGCATAATAAAGACACAGCATAGCCAAAAATAAATAAAAATAAAATATTTTTTAAAATAAATAAAATCTATAGTCAGTTGACTTAAGTAAAAAAAGATCACTCACAAAATATGGGTGGGCCTCGTCCAATCAGGCTTCCCAGGTGGCACCAGTGGTAAACAACCTGCCTACCAATGCAGGATGCGGTTTGATTCCTGGGTTGGGAAGATCCTCTGTAGAAGGAAATGGCAACCCACACAAGTATTCTTGCCTGGAGAATCCCATGGACTGAGGCAGGGCTACAGTCCATCGAGTGGCAAAGAGCTGGACATGACTGAAGCAACTTAGCATGCATGTTCATCCAATCAATTGAAGGCCTTGAGAGTGAAAACTAAGGTTTCTCAGAGAAGAAGGCATTCCAATAGCTGGAATTTGGAATGCCTGATTTTCCAGGCTGCCAGCATGGACTGCAGATTTCAGATTTTGAATTTATCAATCCCCACCCAACAACTGTGTGAGCAAACTTGAGAAGGCTCCGAGAGAAGAAAGAGACAAAAACAGAGACAGAGAAAGCGAGAAAGGGTTCTATGTCTCTGATACAAAAACAGTCCTAATGCCCATCCCTTCAAACCTTGTCTGTTCCTATTGCTGCTAATTATCTCAAAACAAAAGACTCACAAGTCACTCGTCTTAGAAGTGGAATCTCATAGTCATTCCACAGTAAAATTTTACACACTAATATTTCATAGAAAGGGAATTTTAAGTTGTGTGAAGATGGCTATAATCCTCAAGTCAGTTTCTGAAAAAGAATCTTCACTTGACCAAAGTTTAGTCAGGCTCCTGAACTTTCTGCTGGGCCCATCTCTGCACCCCACTGTAAAAATCTAGTTTTCAGCAAGAACCCTGCTAAACAGTTTACCCAGAACCCCCCACCCTCAAAATCTGATCCCCCTCCATAGCTGATCAGGTCCTCTCCCTCCACCATTCTCCAGGTAATGTCTGCCCAGTGTGGGCTATCTTCAGCAAAGACCACTGTCAGGTCAGTTTAGCTAGACTCTCCTTTACCTCTGATGTTTCCTCTTAGTAATTTTCCATGCACTGACCCCCACCCGCTCCTCAACTATAAATTCCCACTTGCCCAGACAGTATTCAGAGTTCAGCCCAATCTCCCTCTCCCGCTGTGGAATCCCACTGCAGTGGTCCCTGTGCCTATTATGGTGATCCTAAACAGTCTGCTTTAACATCTTTAACAAGCATCATCAACCAATTTTTCCTTCAGTAGTTCTGGTTAAAACAAATTGCCCTATAACTTGATTGTAAGCCAACACAAAGAAGACTTGTTGTTACTCATTTTAGAAAGGATGACATTTCAGTGAGAAACCCGTTTTCTCCCTCCAAAACTGAGCACATCTGGGGAATTCAAACCAGCTCCTTCAATCCAAAGAACGGTGGAAAAAACAGGCGAGCTCCAGGACAACCTGGGACGGGCCTGACTGCACCAGCACTGAGCTGGTGCTTCTGCGCCTTCAATTCCATGCTCTTACATTTGCAACAGAACTGCTCAGGGCTCCTAAGGACCTTCTGCTAGATGTCAGTCTAGGACAAGATCAGATATGTGGAGCTACCTCCCATGAGAATGATCAGTTGCCAAGCACATCTCCAATTTGCTCTCAGAAATCTACAAAACATGTGGCTGAATTTTCTCCCCTTTGCAGGGAAAAAAAAAAAAAAAGATTTCTGAAATCTAAAACCCTACTCAGAAGTTAATATATTTCCTGTAGGGAAAAAAGAAAATAACCCAGAAGTCTCATGTTGCTTAAGATACAAGCACTGATCAAAGTTATTTTTCTATTTCTAAGAAAGTCTTTTTTGAAAGAATTTTCAAAATTCTTAGGACTGCTAATTAGAAGAGAAAGGACAACATAAAACTTAGCTTATTTCCAACAAAAGAAAGTCTGCAAATAATCATTACTCATACATCATTTGGATGGGTGGCTATTGATTTGAAAACTCACCAGGAAGAAATATTATAATGAGACCACTCCACCTACAACATAACTTTTCAGGACTTAACGACCAGAAATTATCATTAGTGTCCCTCATGCAAAGAATCGCTGGTCAGCCCAGTTGACTTGATCTGGCCAAACTGAATCCTGGTATCACTGATCGATGAATAAAGAAGGAAGATTTTAAGTTCCTCAGATCAATGGTGAGAACAAAATATAGCAGAGAAACAGGGCAGAGGTCAAGGTCCTGTAACCTCCCAGTCTCCTAAAGAAAAGACCATCTATACCAGTTACCAGCTGCCCCTTAACTCAGACTCATAAGCACCCGAAGTTCCAACACCATCCCACTTGAAGTCCCTGACCTCTGCAGGCCTGAACAAGTGGGATTTCTCACCCAGTGCTGATGCCACACCTGGGGGGTAGGAGGGGAGAGCCTTCCTCCCATGGATACTACAGGGAAGGGAAGCACAGGATGCCAACAGACACTGTCCTGCAGAGCCGTGGTATCCAACCTTTTTGGCACCAGGGACCAGCTTCATGGGAGACGATTTTTCCACTGTCAAGGGGCAAGAGGAGGTGGCAGATGGTTTCTGGATGACTCTCATAAGGAGGGCACACCTAGATCCCTCGCATGCACAGTTCACAGTAGGGTTCACACTCCTATGAGAATCTAATGCCACCACTAATCTGACAGGAGGCAGAGCTCAGGCAGTAATGCGAGCAATGGGGAGTGGCTGGAAATACAGATGAAGCATTGTTGGCTTGTCTACCACTCATCTCCTGCTATGTGGCCTGGTTCCTTACAGGCCACAGACCAGTACCTGGGCAGAGTGCTAAATTTGGAACCCCTGGGCAGAGTGCTAAATCCCAGGTCTTGTGCCCCATTGACCTTCTCATTCATCATCAGCTGGAAGAATCTCAATTAGAAACAGCTGAAGAATCAAACGTTCTTGCATGAGGCTGAAGAAACCACCAAGCAGGGACAAATGCAATCTCATGTTTGCAAAGCCCTGGGGTTTTGGCAATGCATGTAGAATGATTTATTTGAATAATTGCTATGAGTGAAATATTGTACTTCATTATATAAACATGAAGGAGTCAAGATCTCCCACCTCAGGGTGCTTATATCTGATGGGGAAGACTGGCAAGTTCCAAGCTAAAAGGTGGTGGGTGACATAAGTTTAATTGAGGAAGACAATCCTACAGAAACCCACAGGCAGAAACAATTAATTTCAACTAGGAAAATTGAAATAGGCTGCCAAATAAATTAGTAGGACTCTGGGTAGTTTCCTCTAGAAGCTCAAAAGGAAATTTAGGGGATACTTGGGATTAAGGGAAGAAAAATATGAATAGAAGTGACACAGAAGGGAGAATGACCCCAGAAACATAGTAGCAGGCAGAGACCCCTGGGGAAAAAAAAGACTTATTCTGGGTTCATAGACTGAGCTTCTTCCCCAGTTGTTTTTTTTATGCCTCCAGGAGATGTCTATAACACACAACAGTCTTTTATTGAGTGCTTAGGGACAAAAAGAGACTGGGTGGAGGCTTCAGATCAGCGAGACAAACACAGCCCTTTTTTCTCCAGGATATGTAAATCTTGGAAACTGTATTTAGAGGATTGTACCTGAATATGAAAGAAACAGAGACCAGAGGACTTGGCAACATTTGGGTTTCATGCATAAAAATGGTAAAGTAATAAATTTTAAAATGTCAGTGGAAGTGCAAAGGAAGGAAATGACTTTCACATTCTATAACCCTGAACTAGTCAAATACACCAGAATTCATGCTTTCTCTCACTGTCCAGCTGTTAACTCATGCTGGTCCCTCTAAAAGAATAAAATACCCTCTTCAGTTCAGTTCAGTTCAGTCACTCAGTGTGTCCGACTCTTTGCGACCCCATGAATCGCAGCATGCCAGGCCTCCCTGTCCATCACCAACTCCCAGAGTTCACTCAGACTCACATCCATTGAGTCAGTGATGCCATCCAGCCATCTCATCCTCTGTCGTCCCCTTCTCCTCCTGCCCCCAATTCCACCCAGCATCAGAGTCTTTTCCAATGAGTCAACTCTTCGCATGAGGTGGCCAAAGTACATCATTCCTTCCAAAGAAATCTCAGGACTGATCTCCTTCAGAATGGATTGGTTGGATCTCCTTGCAGTCCAAGAGACTCTCAAGAGTCTTCTCCAACACCACAGTTCAAAAGCATCAATTCCTCAGCGCTCAGCCTTCTTCACAGTCCAACTCTCACATCCATACATGACCACAGGAAAAACCATAGCCTTGACTAGACGGACCTTAGTCAGCAAAGTAATGTCTCTGCTTTTGAATATGCTATCTAGGTTGGTCATAACTTTTCTTCCAAGGAGTGTCTTTTAATTCCATGGCTGCAATCACCATCTGCAGTGATTTTGGAGCCCAAAAAAATAAAGTCTGACACTGTTTCCACTGTTTCTCCATCTATTTCCCATGGAGTGATGGGACCGGATGCCATGATCTAATGCTACCTCCTTCTGGAAACCTCTGTGCCTCTTCCAGGCAAACTTAAGAACTCCATTTAGGCTCTCATGCACTTACCTCAATTAATCCCATTTTCCACTGTCTAAAAAATGCTTAGTCACTGGATGGCCCCCTTATTAAACAAAAAATTAGACTCAAAAATAGGAACTGTTTATCTTTATCTTTGTGACCTCAATGTCCAAAACATCAGCTCACTCATGAAAAAAGAAAAGTGTTAGTCACTCAGTCCTGTCTGACTCTTTGTGACCCCAGGGACTGTAGCCCCCTCCTCCCCCCCGCCCCCAGGCTCCTCTATCCATGGAATTCTACAGGCAAGAATACTGGAGTGGGTGGCCATTCCCTTCTCTAGGGGATCTTCCTGGTCCAGGGATCAAGCCCAGATCTTCTGCACTGCAGGCAGATTCTTTAACGTCTGAGACACCAGGGAAGCCCCAGCTTACCCATAGTTGGTGCTTAATCAAATTTTATGAAAATAAAGAGAGGAAAGAGGAAGATTTCAACTGCACTGTGAAGGACAATTATGAGGCAACTAAAATGCAGAACAGAATCAAAGACATTCTAAGGGGGAGCACAGGAAGGAAGAATATAAAAGAAATGGCTCTTAAAACATAGTAGCCTGAATAAACGCACTTACCCTCTGCTCTCATCTGAGGTGCTACAGAAATGCAAAACATTTAAGGAATTCAAGAAATTCCTTTTCACTATGAAGTCACAGGACCAATATTTTTGCAAAATAGGAAGCAGATGAGGAGTTACTGTAGCTGAAAAAGATGAAGATCAAACGTTTAGAGAGGGAGGCTCCAAAAAGCAGCAGAAAGGTACGCCGGGGAAGGCCTAGCTACAGACCCAATGGATCATGGGTCTGAGAACAGCGAAAGGGGTTAAACCTGCATAAGAAGCTTCCAGAGCCTCCACTCAATTCAACCAGGGTTCCACCATCCACACTAGCAGTTCACCAGGGGATTGTTCTATGGAGATTTGAACTAGACCCTCCAGACTCTCAGTGGACATGCTATACCCTTCTTTGATATTGTTGTTCTTGTTGTTTAGTCACTCGGTAATGTCCAGCTCTTTTACAAGCCCATGACTATAGCCTGCCGGGCTCCTCTGTCCCTGGGATTTTCCAGGCAGGAATATTGGAGTGGGTTGCCATTTCCTTCTCAGGGGATCTTCCTGAAACAGGGATTGAACTCACACCTCCTGCATTGGCAGGCAGATTCTTTACCACTGATATTAAATATATGTGTGCCATATACTTTCAGCTCCCTTACACCAGGCCTGTCAACAACTCTGACTCCAGAACTTTAGATCCCACAAGTGGAAAAGTCTAATTTGGGGCCTGATCACCGGTATTGGTAGGTCAACCCTGCACACAAAACTTTTAATAAACTTTCCAGTGATTCATTGTTAAATTAAAAAAAAAAAATTAAGACATTACTCTCACTTTATTTCCCCTTTAAATGCAATCTAATTTATTTATGTCCTGCAGATGCCCAGTGTTAGTTTTAAAACATAAAGACTCCAGCCAAACAGAGAAGATGTCTAAGGAAACCAGAAAAGCCAAATTCAAATTGATTTATTGTGGGTCAAACACCCCCAGAGAGAAGCACAGAACTGGAGATCCAATTAGAGCAGGAGAAAATCAGGTTTGCAATAGAGGTTATTATCATTAAAAATCAGAGTTTGCTTTCTAAAGAAGCTCGGTAACCCCTACAGAGACTGAAAGGGGATTTCTGGGTAAAGATTTGAGGCTAGATCAAAGATCTGTCCTCCTCAAGTTCTTAAGAAAATTAAATAGACAGATTTAACAAATTCTTAAATTAAAAAAATTATCCAAATTCTAATCAAGAAAAGGTGACATAACTTGTTGCCCCAAATTGCAAAAGTAATGGCAAATGAAAGAAATGGGAGATTCTCAAAAGACTTGGTGGGAGGGGGAGGTCTCCCAGATAGACTGGAAAAAGATTCCTTTGCCATGTGATGTCACTGACCACCCACTGGGGCTAGATTTTTGCCATAAAATATATTAGCAGTCATGACACAAACAGAGGCTTTAAATGCACTTGTATGACTCAACTTAGCTTTTTAGTCTGTGACCCTACCACACAGTAGCTGTTTTCCATCGTGGTCCCCAAAGTGGAGATATGGAACATCTCTGAAGCAGACAGGAATCCTGGAGTCCAGTCAAGTGCAACCAAACCCAGCTTAGCTCAGACAAGCCAGAGCTTATTTAGAGACTCCTGAGCATGAAAGCAAATATTTGTTTTGTAAGGCATTGAGATTTTGAAGTTGTTTATTGCACAAGAAAGAGCTCTTATAGGCTCCTAACTCAAACCCTCTCTATTAGAAACAACCCTAAGGGATGAAGATGAGTAGACAAAATTCTACCCACTCATACCCACTAATTTCTAGAGAAGCATGATGAGTAGATGTTCAGGCAGCCCAGGAAAATACAGGGAAGAAATCCTCCGGAGCAGAAGATTTTACCTGCCACAGAAGACACCCGCCGGGGGAGGAAGGAACGGCTCTGCCGCCCTTCCCTTCTTTTGTTGGGCTGCTCTTTCGCAGTCATGGCGCCGTCGCTATGGAAGGGGCTGGTGGGCATCGGTCTCTTTGCCCTAGCCCACGCGGCCATTTCCGCTGCACAGCATCGTTCTTATATGCAATTAACAGAAAAGGAAGATGAATCACTGCCAATAGACATAGTTCTTCAGACACTTCTGGCCTTTGCAGTTACCTGTTATGGTATAGTTCATATTGCAGGGGAGTTTAAAGACATGGATGCCACTTCAGAACTAAAAAATAAGACATTTGACACGCTAAGGAATCACCCATCATTTTATGTATTTAATCATCGTGGTCGAGTACCTTTCCGGCCTTCGGATACAACAAATTCTTCAAACCAAGATGCATTGTCCTCTAACACAACATTGAGATTACAAAAACTTGAATCACTGCTTCGTTAAGATTTTCACAAATTATAATAACAGTACAGGACGCAAAGCTGGAATATTGGAGTTTGGGATACAAAACACTCCCCCATCAGTATTTATATTGATCGCTCAGACCTAATTTAAAAAGTTTATGACCCTTATTTGTACACTGTTAATCAAGTCATAAATGCAGTATAAGTTATCTGTGAAATGAGTCTTTGATCTTTCATAGAGAGAATTCTTTTTTCATTTAAAACAAATTCACATTTTTTTTGTAAAAGTCACTGTTTTGAGCACATTTCTTTGAAAAATGTTGATGGTTTTGTAATTATTTATTTTCTTAGATTTCTTTTGCACTACAGTTTTTAGGATCCTTTTGGAAATGGTGTGACTACGGAATTTTGCAGCATGAATGGTAGTAAATGGTCTTAAGTTCTAAACAACAAATGAATTTCTCTAAAGAGACCAAAATGGTGACTTAGCAGTTTTTCTTATCCCCCCTAAAAAGTGGCTCTGCTTCAGCAGATACTTGCCAGTTTTTAATTTATCCATGACTTCTCACCCTACCCAACTCCCATATACCTCCTAACATCGGCTGTCTTGTTTCATCACTTCTCCAGGGTTCAGTGTGCAGGGAGCAATTTTTGTGTCAGAAATCCCTTGTCACAACAAATAGATTTAACAAACACTACTTAGGTAAAGCTACCTGTGTTCTTGTCATATATCTGTAAAAAGATGTCCCTAATTGATTATGTAGTGTAGGAATAGTTGAAGATAGACCAGAAAGACTATCTGTGAATTAATTATCCTGCCTATGTAGAAGAACAGTGATCACTGAAGAAAACTGATTAGTTGTTACTAGCCAGTTTAACTTAGTCAAAGCCTCTGTTATTTTATTGCATACTAAACTACTGAATTAGTTGGAGAAGGCAATGGCACCCCACTCCAGTACTCTTGCCTGGAAAATCCCATGGATGGAGGAGCCTGGTGGGCTGCAGTCCATGGGGTCGCGAAGAGTCAGACATGACTGAGTGACTTCACTTCACTGAAGAGGTTCGGGATTTCAGAAAAGGCAAGAAAACCACCAAGGCTAAATCAGGGGAACTCCAAAGCTGAGGCTTCAGGCTCCTGGGGAATAAAACAGACCTAGGCAGAGTAGATCCTGGTATAGAACAAGCTCAGGACTCCAAGAAAGGATTCACAGCCCCATCAGAACATTCCTCCACAGCCCCAGCCACACACCTGTGGACAGAGAATGCCACCTGCCTTATCAGCAAACAAAGGACCTTACAGCCATCGGATCGTCAGCCACTACAGCTGCCCAGTGAGTGAACCCTGCGAGGACTCAAGTTGGAAACAGGCTGACCACCATCAGCTACTGTAGTCACCCCAAGAGTGCATCCTGAGTGGACTCAGGATGGGAAATAACAGAATACTGGCTGTAGACAATTAAGGTGCATATGGAAGGAATGATTTCAATGAGTCTAGCCTCCTGCATCTCCCCATACATAGAAAAGCACTAAATTCATTAATGAGATGTCTGGTTTTCTTTAATTAACAGTAATATTTTGATGTTCCAATTACCTGGCTTTTGTTGCAAAAACTCCTACATATCTTACCTCCTTTCCTATCCCTTCAGAGCAGTCCCTCAGAGCTGAAAGGCTGCCCACCCCTGCCCCCCTCCTTGGGCTTAAGTCCTCAGAAAGTCCACTAATAAAATAATTATCAGGACTTCCCTGGTGGTCCACTGGTTAAGAATCCACCTGCCGATGCAGAGGACAAGAGTTCAATCCCTGTCAGGGAACGAAGATCCCACATGCAGCAGGGGAACCAAGCTCTAGCACCACAACTAGAGAGCCTGTGTGCCACAAGTAAGACCCAATGCAGCCACATAAATAAATATTTTAAATAATAATAATTCTCAGCTTACAGATTGTACATTTTTTTCCCAGTTGACACACCTTCAACTTCATGTTCTGGTTACATCAAAGAGACAAGAGTACATGGAAAACAATATTCAGTCTTCAGACTGCAAGTCAGAAAGACAAATCGGTCTTAGATAAAGAAGAAATTTTGGGAGAATTCATGTATAGTACATTATACTGTCTAGAAAGTGGGCAGAGCTGTGCAAGATGGATCAAGATCAAAAGAAATTTTATGGCAGTCAAGCAAATACTGAAACATAAGAAATAGAAAGAGAGAGGGACAGAGCAAAGGAGGAAGTAAGAAAGGGAGAAGAGAGGCAGATAAAGGGTATAATCAGAAAAAAAGGGAAAAAATATAATCTAAGAAAGACAAGACAAATTCCTTGTGCGAGCTTCTTGCTACAAAAGAATTTAAGAAAAGCATGAATAAAGTAAAACAATAATTCAAAGTGAAAAAATGAAGTAATGGAGAGAAATGAAAGGGAGACTATGGAACAAAAGAAACAAGGAAAGGAAAGTGAAGTCGCTCAGTCGTGTCTGACTCTTTGCGACCCCATGGACTGTAGCCTACCAGGCTCCTCTGTCCATGGGATTTTCCAGGCAATAGTACTGGAGTGGATTGCCATTTCCTTTTCCAGCAGATCTTCCCTACCCAGGGATGGAAGCCAGGTCTCCCACATTGTAGAGAGACGCTTTGTAGTCTGAGCCACCAGGGAAGTCCAAAGAAACAAACTAGGGATCAAAACTACATCATTATAGAAATAATAAGCAGAAATGGTGACTGACACAAAATTATTGGCATAGACTAACAAATTACTGACAAAGAATAGAGGCTTGGATTGATCACAGTGCAGAGAGGAGACAGATTTCCTCAACCCTCTTAGGTCCCCGGCTGGGTCTGAAAGTTAAACTGACAAAGAAATATTAACAAGGGAAAAGCATACAAATTTTATTGAATTTTTACATATACACAAAAGATTTCAAAAAAGACCAGAGACATGAACAAAAGGAAAAAGACTTTATACCTTCTTGACCAAGAAACAATAAATTTGCGAAGAACTGATGAGACAAGGGGTTTTAGCTAGAGGTAGTTTCACTAGGGCTAGCTAGTACTTCTCTTTCTTAACTAGAAAGATAAAGGTTAGTTTGCATGCATGCATACTCAGTCGCTTCAGTCATATCTGACTCTTTGCAACCCTATGGACTATAGCCCACCAGGCTCCTCTGTCCATGGGATTCTCCAGGCAAGAATACTGGAGTCGGTTCCCATACCCTCCCCCAGGGGATCTTTCTGACCCAGGGACTGAACCCGTGTCCTTATGTCTCCCGCATTGGCAGCTGGGCTCTTCACCCCTAGCAGCAGGCAAAGCTTCACCTGTATTTCCAGCTGCTCCCATCTCTCACATTACTGCCCGAGCTCCCCTGTTGGATCAGCAGCAGCACAGTAAATGGAATTCCCCTTAAATCATCCCGAAACCATCTTCCCCACTCCCATCTATGGAAAAATAGTCTTCCACAAAACCAACCCCTGGTGCCAAAAAGTTAGGGACCACTGTTCTAAAGGATTAAACAAAGCTGTGCTCAGGCTTCCAAAAAACAACATCCAATGCCAGAAGCCCAGGAGCAATGCCTATAATAATATTCTTAGACCAGGCGAGATAACCCCAAGTGTGACAGACACAGTCAAATAATCCTCCAGCATGAATACAGAGATAAGCATATTCCAATGGGAAATAACAAAAGAAATTAGCATACAAACAGCACTTTGGGGAGGAGAAGGTGAGATTCTTGACCACAAAATACAATCAGTCAAAAGAATGAAGAAAAGCTGTGACCTTAAAGCTATACAACACTTGATAGAAAAAGTAACTCAAGAATTTTCCAGCTAGACAATTTGCCCTTTGAGTATGATGCTAAAGGGTGAATTAGGGAATAAAATTCCTATAAGTTCTTCTTGAAAAGTATTACTAGGAAATAAATCTAACTCAATAAAAGGAGAATCAAAATTATTTTTAAAAGACACAGACATGGAGAAATCTTAAAAAAAAAAAAAAAACTAGTGGTAAGCATTAGCCCATCTATTTAAACACTGAAGACTAAGGATGAAGGCAACAGTGGTTAGAGAATAGGATGTAAAGCATCAGCTTTGACAACGTAAAAATAATCAAATGAGTAATGAGAACTCAGAGGGACAGAAAAACTAGAAGAATGCACATTTCCTTGTTCATCACAGTAGGAAGTCCACTGCTCCATCCAAAATTGAAAAACTGGAATTTTAAAAAGGAAAAGGATCCCCAACCTTTTCATCAACTTTTACCTCTTAATTTCAAAGGCACTATTTTAGAAACTATTATCACACGTGGTAAAGAAATGTGTGTCTGAGGTTCAGCAGTCTCCACAGTTTCCCTTCATTTCTTCTGTTAAATTCAAGTAAAATTGAACAGAATATGTTTTCAATATAGATTTCATTTTTATGAAAGTGCTTTCATTTATATAAAATGAGTTCTCTCCTTTTTCCTCTATGAATGTATTCACAAAGGCACATATGAGAAGAAAAAAAAAGAAGACTTGGGAAGTGATGTGTACCTATGATGTGTATCTAATACAAATGAGGGTTATTCTAGATTAGGGACTAACAAACTACAGTTTGCAAGCCCAAATCTGGTCCTAAATAAAGTTTTATTGGAACACAGGAATACCTATTCATTTACATGTTGCCCTCCTGCTGCAAGGACAGAATTCAGTTGTGATAACAGAGACCACTAGGCCTCCTAAGGTGAAAATATTTACTGTCTAGACATTTGCCAAAAGTTTGGTGGATCCCACATATAGAGGTGGTAACTGGGGTAGTGGAGTGTTTGGGTTTTGATTTTTCCTTTCTTTTTTATTATTTGTTGTAGTGCATAGAATTTTTTAAAAGTTATTTTTAGTTGGAGGATAATTGCTTTACAATATTGTGTTTGCTTCTGCCATATGACAGCGTGAATCAACCATAAGTGTATATATATATATATCCTCTTCCTCTTGAACCTCCCCTCTACCTCTCACCTCATCCCAGCCCTCTAGGTTGTCACAGAGTACTGTGTTGAGCTCCCTGTGTTATACAACAACTTCCTATTAGTAATCTATTTTGCATATGGTAATATAGAGGCAGGTCAGCTGGTGGTATTCCCATCTCCTTCAGAATTTTCCATAGTTTATAATGATCAACATAGTCAAAGGCTTTGGCATAGTCAATAAAGCAGAAATAGATGTTCTTCTGGAAGTCTCTTGCTTTTTTGATGATCCAGTGGATGTTGGCAATTTGATCTCTGGTTCCTCTGCCTTTTTTAAAGCAGTTCGAACTGGACATGGAACAACAAACTGGTTCCAAATAGGAAAAGGAGTACATCGAGGCTGTATATTGCCACCCTGCTTATTTAACTTATAGGCAGAGTACGTCATGAGAAATGCTGGGATGGAAGAAGCACAAGCTGGAAACAAGATTGCCGGGAGAAATCTCAATAACCTCAGACATGCAGATGACACCACCCTTACGGCAGAAAGTGAAGAGGAACTAAAAAGCCTCTTGATGAAAGCGAAAGAGAAGAGTGAAAAAGTTGGCTTAAAGCTCAACATTCAGAAAACAAAGATCATGGCATTTGTTCCCATCACTTCATAAGAAATAGATGGAGAAACAGTGGAAACAGTGTCAGACTTTTGCGGGGGAGTGCTCCAAAATCACTGCAGATGGTGATTGCAGCCATGAAATTAAAAGACACTTACTCCTTGGAAGGAAAGTTATGAGCAACCTAGATAGCATATTCAAAAGCAGAGACATTACTTTGCCAACTAAGGTCTGTCTAGTCAAGGCTATGGTTTTTCCATTGGTCATGTATGGATGTGAGAGTTGGACTATAAAGAAAGCTGAGAGCCTAAGAATTTATGCTTTTGAACTGTGGTGTTGGAGAAGACTCTTGAGAGTCCCTTGGACTGCAAGGAGATCCAACCAGTCCATTCTAAAGGAGATCATTCCTGGGTGTTCATTGGAAGGACTGATGTTGAAGCTGAAACTCCAACACTTTGGCCACCTGATGCGAAGAGTTGACTCATTGGAAAAGACTCTGATCTGGGAGGGATTGGGGGAAGGAAGAGAAGGCAGTGACAGAGGATGAGATGGCTGGATGGCATCACCAACTCGATGGACATGAGTTTGTGTAAACTCCAGGAGTTGGTGATAGACAGGGAGGCCTGGCGTGCTGCGGTTCATGGGGTCACAAAGAGTCAGACACAACTGAGTGACTGAACTGCACTGAACTGAACTGAATGTAGGTTTCAATGTCACTTTTTCGGTTAGTCCCACCCTCTCCTTCCTCCACTGTGTCTACAAGTCTGTTCTCTATGCCTGCATCTTTATTGCTGCACTACAAACACGTTCATCAATACCATTTTTCTAGATTCCATATATATGCATTAATATATGATATTTCTTTTTCTGTTTCGGACTTACTTCACTCTGTATAAAAGGCTCTAGGTTCAACCACCTAACTAACACTGGCTCAAATATGTTCCTTTTTTTGCTGAGTAATATCCCATTGTATATGTACCACAATTTCTTCATCCATTCCTCTGTTGATGGACATCAAGGTTGCCTCCATGTCCAGCTGTTGTAAATAGTGCTGTGACGTACTTTTCAATTAAGGTCTTCTCAGGGTATATGCTCAGTAGTGGGATTGTTGGGTCATATGGCAGTTTTATTCCTAATTTTTAAAGGAATTTCCATACTGTTCTCCATAGTGGTTTTATCAATTTACATTCCCACCTAAAGTGCAAAAGGGTTTGCTTTTCTCTACATCCTTTCCTGCATTTATTGTTTGTAGATTGTTTGATGATGGCCATTCTGACCCTAGATCACCATGATGGTGTGATCAGTCACCTAGAGCCAGACATCCTGGAGAGCAAAGTCAAGTGGGCCTTAGGAAGCATCACTACGAACAAAGAGGAGGTGTTGGAATTCCAGCTGAGCAATTTCAAATCCTGAAAGATAACGCTGTGAAAGTGTTTCACTCGATATGCCAGCAAATTTGGAAAACTCAGCAGTGGCCACAGGACTGGAAAAGGTCAGTTTTCATTCCAATCCCAAAGAAAGGCAATGCCAAAGAATGTTCAAACTACTTCACAAGTGCACTCAGCTCACAAACTAGCTAGCAATATAATGCCCAAAATTCTCCAAGCAACGATTCAACAGTGCATGAACCATGAACTTCCAGATGTTCAAGCTGGATTTAGAAAAGCAAAGGAACCAGAGATCAAATTCCCAACATCTGTTTGATCATAGAAAAAGTAAGAGTTCCAGAAAAACATTTACTTCTGCTTTATGGACTATCCCAAAGCCTTTAACACTGTGGATCACAACAAACTGTGGAAAATTCTTCAAGAGATGGGAATACCATACCACCTGACCTACCTCCTGAGAAACCTGTATGCAGGTCAAGAAGGTACAGTTAGAACCAGACATGGAGCAATGGACTGGTTCCAAATCGGGAAAGGTGTACGTCAAGGCTGTATGTTGTCACCCTGCTTATTTAACTTGTATGCAGAGTACACCATGCAAAATGCCAGGTTGGATGAAGCACAAGCTAGAATCAAGATTGCCAGGAAAAATGTCAATCAATAACCTCAAATACCCAGATGACACCACACTTATGGCAGAAAATGAAGAGGAACTAAAGAGTTTCTTGATGAAAGTGAAAGAGGAAAGTGAAAAAGCTGGCTTAAAACTCAACATTCAAAAAACTAAGGTCATGACATCCAATCCCATCACTTCATGGGAAATAGATGGGGAAACAGCGACAGACTTTATTTTGGGGGGTCTCCAAAATCACTGCAGATGGTGATTGCAGCCATGAAATTAAAAGACATTTGCTTCTTGGAAGAAAATCTATGACCAACCTAGATAGCATATTAAAAAGCAGAGACATTACTTTACTGACAAAGTCCATCTAGTCAAGGCTATGGTTTTTCCAGTAGTCATGTATGGATGTGAGAGTTGGACCATAAAGAAAGCTGAGAGCCTAAGAATTGATGCTTTTGAACTATGGTGTTGGAGAAGACTCTTGAGAGTCCCTTGGACTGCGAGGAGATCCAACCAGTCAATCCTAAAGGAAATCAGTCCTGAGTATTCATTGAAAGGACTGATGCTGAAGCTGAAGCTCCAATACTTTTGCCACCTGATGCAAAGAGCTGACTCTTTTGAAAAGACCCTGATGCTGGGAAAGATTGAAGGCAGAAGAAGAAGGGGATGACAGGGATGAGATGGTTCGATGGCATCACCAACTCAATGGACACGTATTTGGTTAAACTCCGGGAATTGGTGATAGACAGGGAAGGCTGGTGTGCTGCAGTCCACGGGGTCACAAAGAGTCGGACACAACTGAGAGACTGAACTGAACTGAACTGAATAACGAGCAATGTTGAGCATCTTTTCGTGAGTTTGTTGTTCATCTGTATGTCTTCTTTGCAGAAATGACTGTTTAGGTCTTCTACTCACTTTTTGACTGGGTTTTGTTGTTTTGGTATTGAGCTGCATGAGCTTCTTGTTTATTTTGGAGATTAATCCTTTGTCAGTTGTTTCATTTCCAACTATTTTCTCCCATTCTGAGGGTTGTCTTTTCATCTTGTTTATAGTTTTCTTTGCTGTGCAAAATCTTTTAAGTTTAATTGGGTCCCACTTGCTTATTTTTGTTATTTCCATTACTCTAGGAGGTGAGTCAAAGAGGTTATGTGTGTACTAAGTCACTTCAGTTGTGTCCAACTCTTGGTGACTCCATGCACTGTAACCTATCGGGCTCCTCCATCCATGGGATTTTCCAGGCAAGAATAATGGAGTGGATTACCATGCCCTTCTCCAAGGGATCTTCCTGACCCAGGGAATAAACCCACATTTTGACATTATGTATCTGGCTTTGGCAGGTGGGTTCTTTACCATTAGCATCACATGGGTAGCCCCCCAAAGAGGATACTGCTGTGATTTATCTCAAAGAGTATTTTGCTTATGTTTTCCTCTAAGAGTTTCATAGTTTTTGGCCTTACATTTAGGTCTTTAATCCATTTTGAGTTCATTTTTGTGTATGGTGTTAGAAAGTGTTCTAATTTCATTATTTTACATATAGCTGTCCAATTTTCCCAGCACCACTTATTGAAGAGGCTGCCTTTTTTCCATTGTATATTCTTGCCTCCTTTGTCAAAAATAAAGTGCTGTAGGTGCATGGGTTTATTTCTGTGCTTTCAATCTTGTTCTATTGATCTATATTTTTGTTCTTGTGCCAATACCAGACTGTCTTGGTTACCACAGTTTTGTAGCATAGTCTTAAGTCAGGAAAGTTGATTCTTCCAGCTCCATTCTTCTTTCTCATGATTGCTTTGGCAATTCAAGGTCTTCTGTGTATCCATACAAATTGTGGAATTTTTTGTTCTAGCTCTGCAAAAAACAACAACAAAAAAATGCTAGTGGTAATTTGATAGGGATTGCATTGAATCTGTAAACTCCATTGGGTAGTATAATCATTTTCACAATATTAAGTCTCCAATGCAAGAGCATAATATACCTCTCCATTCATGTCATCTTTGATTTCTTTCATCGGTGTCTTATAGTTTTCTGTATATAGGTCTTTTGTCTCCTTAGGTAGGATTATTCTTAGGTATTTTATTCATATTGTTGTAATAGTGAATGGGATTGTTTCTGGCATTTCTCTTTCTGATTTTTCATTGTTAATGTATAGGAATGCAAGATATTTCTGTATATTAATTTTGTATCTTGCCACTTTACTAAATTCATAGATTAGCTCTAGTAATTTTCTGATGGCATCTTTAGGATTTTCTATATAAAGTATCATGTCATCTGCAAATAGAGTTTTACTTCATCTTTTCCAATCCAGATTCCTTTTATTTCTTTTTATTCTCTGATTGCTATGACTAGGACTTGTGGTAAGAGTGGGCACCCTTGTCTTGTTCATGATCTTAGAGGAAGTGGTTTCAGTTTTTCACCACTGAAAATAATATCTTCTGTGAATTTGTCACATATGGCCTTTATTATATTGAGGTATGTTCCCTTTATGACCATTTTCTGAAGAGCTTTTATCATAAATGGGTGTTGAATATTGTCAAAAATTTTTATGCATCTAATAAGATGACCATATGGTTTTTATCTTTCCATTTGTTTATATAGTGTATCACATTGATTGACTTGCATATATTGAAGAATCCTTGCATCCTTGGGATAAACCCTACTTGATCATGGTGTATGATCTTTTTCATGTGTTGTTGCATTCTGTTTGTTACTATTTTGTTCAGGATTTTTGCATCTGTGTTCATCAGTGATGTTGGCCTGTAATTTTCTTTTTTTCCAATATCTTTGTCCAGTTTTGGTATCAGGGTGATGGTGGACTCATAGAGTAAGTTTGGGAGTGTTCCTTCCTCCACAGTTTTTGGGAACAGTTTGAGCAGAATAGGTATTATTTCTTCTCTAAATATTTGATAGAATTTACCTATGAAACAATCTGGCCCTGGGCTTTTGTTTGTTAAAAGAAAAATTTTACCAGTTTCCAATTTCAGTGCTTGTGATTTGTCTATTCATGATTTCCATATCTTCCTTGTTCAGGTTTGGAAGGCTGTACTTTTCTAAGAGAGCTTCCCTGGAGACTCAGTCAGTAAAGAATCTGCCTGCAATGCAGGAGACCTGGGTTTAATCCCTGCATTGGGAAGATCTCCTGGAGAAGGAAATGGAAACCCACTCCAGTATTCTTGCCTGGAAAATCCCAGGGACAAAGGAGCCTGGCGGGCTGCAGCTCATTGGGTCACAAGAGTCAGACATGACTTAGTGACAAAAACACCAACAACATCACTTTTCCAAGAATTTGTCCATTTCTTTCAAGTTTTCCATTTTATCAGCACTTACTTGCTCATAGTAGTCTCTTATGATCCTTTATATTTCTGCACTGTCTGTTGTAACTTCTCCTTTTTCATTTCTAATTTTATTGACTTGAGTCTTCTCCCTTTCTTGATGAGTCTGGTTAATGGTTTGTCAATTTTGTTTATCTTCTCAAAGAATCGGCTTTTAGTTGCATTTATCTTTGCTATTGTTTCCTTCATTTCCTTATCATTTATTTCTGATCTGATCTTTATGATTTCTTTCCTCCTATTAACTTTGGGGATCTTTTGTTGTTTTTGTTCTTTTTTTAGTTGCTTTAGGTGTGAGGTTATGCTGTTCATTTGATGTTTTTCTCATTTCTTGAGGTAGGCTTTTATTGCCATAAACATCCCTCTTAGAACTATTTTTGCTCCATCCCATAGGTTTTCAGTCGTGTTTTAATTGTCATTTGTTTCTAGGTACTTTTTTTATTTCCTTTTTTATTTTTTCAGTGACCTCTTGGTTATTTAGAAACGTGTTATTTAGCCCCTATACAATTGTTTTTTACAGTTTTTTTTTTCCTGTAATTGATATCTAATCTCATACTGCTGTGGTCAGAAAAGATGCTTGACATGATTTCAATTTTCTTAAATTCATCAAGGCTTGATTTGTGACCCAAGATGTGATCTGTCCTGGAGAATGTTCCCTGTGCCCAGAGGAACACCAGGCAGCCCCCTGCTCCTGGAATCCTGCAGGAACCTCCTACAACAGGCCTGCCTTTTCCTTCCCCCCACCATCTTATGTCCACAGGACCCACCCCAGCCAAGTGATCCCTAAAGGACACGGATGGCCATGGAAGACCAAGGGGGCCTAGACTGTAGAAGGGGTCCCAGAGAACAGAGGGCCCAGTCAGGGGCCTCACAAGGCTCCTTAGGGCTGAGTGGGAAGGGGAACACCAAGTGGTTCCTACCCCTCAAACCCCAAAGGAGCTTCTGTCACTAACCAGGCTTTTGTCCTTCCTCTCCCTCTCACACCCACAGGACCCACCTGCACATAGGGAGCCAAGAAGAGTGGAGGCTGCCCTGGAGGGCAGAGGGATCAGCTGGGAGGGTGGAGAGGGCCTCAGTGGGCAAAGGGGTCCTCAAGGCTGGAGAGCCAGGCCCAAGGCCCCAGGAGGCTCTCTGGGGCCAAGTATAAGGGGAATCTCAGGGGCTTCCCCTAATGGATCTTCTGAGGCCCAAGGATCCCTCCCTCTCACTACCACCAAGCAAACGCACATCTCCTGGCACCCAAACGGCTTCCCTTCCCCCAGCAGGCCTTTAATCATCCAGTCACCCAGCCTCCACCATCCCCACTCCCTCCCCACTGGTCACCCCCAGGGCTCCTCTCCTAAGCCTTGCATAGAATTTTTAACAAGCATCATAAGGTTTGATAAAGCAATGAAGCTACTTTTGTATTTAAAAAATACCACCCTTCACTTCAGGGTGAGATTTAGGCTAAGTGACCTTCTGGCTCACCTGGAGCTTCATGCCCATCCATCTGACAGGCTGGTTTCCACAGAGAAGCCTCAACACAGGGCTGGCTGTCAGCTGCAGGAATCTAGGCCAGTCTGTCAGTGCTCATCTGAAGAAGGTAGTTGTGAAACAGGAGGGAGGGAATCAGAAAACCACCTTAAAAAGAATGGCATAGCCACATGACATGACAAAAACTGCTTAGAACTGACCAGGGCCAAGACGACAGAAGATGCAACCTCCAGTGAACTTTGAGCTTCATTATACACTCACTGTAATATATGAGCATATGCCAAATGGTACTCTCACAGGACCCATGACAGTTCTGAGGCCAACCATGAAAGGCCAAAAAGTGGGCAGTGGGCCCAGTTCCTGGAAATCTCCACCTCTTTTCCAAAAGAGTTGAGATGACCCTCCCACCTAGCAGCTTGTGAAATTAATCAGTCCATAAAAACTAACCGCCTCACGTACATCTCAGAGTAACTCTCAGTCTTTAAGATGCACCACCTTCTGCCTATGGAACTTGTATCTTTCTAAATAAACCCACTTCTTACCTATCACTTTGTCTCACTGAATTCTTTCTGTGATGACGAGAGACATACAGAACCTGAGCTTTGTTAAGCCCTAAGACAGGGTGGGCAATTTCAATTAAAAGACAGGGAGTTCCAGCCCCAGTCCATGGGTTCAAGTCCCAGTCAGAGTCTAGGTTGGATTCAAATGCCCTCTGAGTAGTGCAGTTTCAGTGGTGTCACCGGTTTTGGCCAACAATTTGAGAATACTGTCCAAATAATAAGACGGGTAGGGGAAGGCAGTGGAAATTTTTTTTTTCTATTTAGCATTTGCCAAAATCACAGCCTTCAGCAAATATCACATAACTCATTAACAAATTCATTTACTGAAACCAAAATGGAAGTGGCCCAAGAATCAAGAAGGAAAGCTAATCAATCCTGCTCACGTGTTGAAGTCTCTTTCTCAACAGCATGCTAATTTACCCCAGGGCATTTTCTCAAAGATTCCATTTAAAATGTTTCAGAATGCACACAGTCCACAGGAGGATGGTCGGAGTCTGTGAATACCATCTGATCCACTTGTGAGAGAGAGACCTCATCAAACTGACAGCTGAGAGAAGAAATGGCAGCCCACATGTCCATCACTTTACGCTTCACCCTTCAGTCTCTGGGCCACCCTCTTCACAGAGCTTTTCCACCAGGAAAGCCTGCTTGATGATTTCAGCAGCCAAAGCAGTCCCAGTGTGGGATGCACACTTGTCCCCATTCTACATATCACTTCACCCAGCATAAATTATTAATTAACTGCAGAGCATTCCAAGGGCACAGAGGCATAATTTTGCAGGATGAGCTATCAACCACTGGAAACAAAGTGAAAGAGTAAGACCTATGAATTACAGGTTTCATGATTCAAGACGTTTTCTGTTTTAAAACAATTAATAATGTTGATTTTATTGCCTCCTTGAATAAATGTGCATATTCCAAGAACAGTCAATCTCCCCAACAGTAACCAGAACAAAAAGGTCTCCAACAGAAACCTTCTGCTTCCTTCTTGATTAGAAAGCAACTTATTTTTTTAAGGCAGGAAAAAAGTCTACATTAAGGATCATTTTTCCTAGAAAGGCTACCTGATCAACTAACTACATCTAAAAATAGAAACTGCAGAAAGTTTTCTTTATACATCTTCAGTTTTCTTACACAATTAGAAAGTTTCCAAATAAGTTTTTATAGGTAAAAATTGAATTAATTGGGCATGCAACACAAGTTGAAATTGTCTAAGAAAAAAGCTTATAAATTCTTGTCATGAAACAAAAAGCTGCTAGAAGATATTTCTTCTGAATAGTTTACACTTTTTTCTCAGATTTTACAGTTCCTCCCTATCTTATTATCAGTCATCCAGATGTTCAATGAAATCTAGGATATTTTCCCCAACACAAAAAAACACATCAGATACTCTGCCCTGAGTTGTCCACTACCCCACCCCATCCACAAAGTCCCCTAATGAAAATAAAAACACACAGATCAACAAGATAATCTTTTTAAAGAAGAATGAAAGGGAACTCAGATATGTTTCAAAATGTCATTCTCCAACTGAACCACAGCAATGCTGAAGTTCAACTGGGGAGGCCAGCCTATCTATAGAGGTACACTTCTCCCTAAATGGGCAGGACAATTTCTCTACCAAGACATTAAGAGCAATTCAAGAACAGCTTGTCACTCTAGATCAGAAATCCAATCCTGGGGATGAAAGAAATGGGAGAAGGGGGTCACAAGGTACAGATTTCTAGTCATGAGATAAATAAATCCTGGGGATGCAATGTACAGCCCTGTGACTACAGTTAATAATAATGTATTGGATATTTGAAAGTTGCTAGGAGAGTAGATCTTAAAAGTCATCATCACAAGAAAAAAATCTATGACTATGTAAGAAGACCATTAACTAGATTTACTATGGTGATCATTTCACAATGTATACAAATATAGAATCGTGTTGTACACTTGAAACTAATATAATGTTATATGTCAATTATACCTCAATTTAAAAAAAAATAGAGAAATTCAATCCCATTGCTAAATCCCAGACATTCCATGGTCCATTAATCATTTATGTCAAACTAAAACATTCCCAAGAGCTTCCTGGTGGCTCAGATGGTAAAGAATCTGCGGGAGACCTGGCTTCAGTCCCTGAGTTGGGAAGATCCCCTGGAGAAGGGATGGAAATCCATTCCAGTATTCTTGCCTGGAGAATCCCCATGGACAGAGGAGCCTGGCAGACTACAATCTGTGGAGTCGCAAAGAGTCAGACACGATTGATCGACTAAGCACAAAACATTCTGAAAGGAAAAGAGCCAACTGAGAGAAAACGATTCAGGTTTCAAAGCATAAAGAAGATCTACATATTTATTCTTTGCCCATGTAGACATCTTTTCTTGTGTGCCGAACATTGTCAATGTTATAAAGACACTGAATTTTGTTGTATTCCTCTAGGAAGTTTGACAATTTGTCTGACAAGCAGTTAAATACTAACAGATCATCTTGATTCTGTTGAGTCTTGGATCTTGGCCTTGTTAAGGCAGGTCTATTTCATCTTTGCTCTTAATGCTATGGTGTGTCCCTTATTCTTAGGACACAGTCTTTCCTCCAGAAAGGAGCCTTTCTGGCATCTCAAATAAGGGGCCAATTCCACTTTGGCTGGATCAGAATGCCAAGATCTCCCTAACATGTGCAACTTCTAAAATCACTGTTCATTTTTGAGTCCTCTACCAGATGCTCTCAGTTGATTTTTCAGAGTCTCATTCAATAGATATGTAGCTAAAGATTTGACAAAGAGCTTAAAGGAAGGCCCTACACAGATTTCTGTGGATTATTAGGATTATTTCTCTTCAGCTGCCTTCTCTTTGGTGCCCAAATCTGCAAGTTCCACAGCCTTAGAAATTCTGACCTACTGACTCTGTGTCCTTCCCTCAGCCAAACTCCCTACCATGTGGGAAATGTCTCAGGCAAAAAGTCAGCAAGAAAGTGAACTTCACCTTGTGTATTTCCCTTCTTTCAAGAACTGCATCCCTGTTACCCCCACTGTCCAATGGCTGAGAATAGCTGCTCATATATTTTGCCCAGTTTTATAGCTGCTAATAGCAGAAAAATAAACCCATTCCTCTGTCTTGGCAAGAACTAGAAATTCAATGTACATTGTGTGCATGCTCGCACATGCTAAGTCGCTAAGTTGTATCTGACTGTTTGTGATCATGGACTATAACCTGCCAGACCCCTCTATCCATGAGATTCTCCAGGCAAGGATACTGGAGTGGGTTGCCATTTCCTCCTCTAAGGGATCTTCCCAACCCAGGGATCAAACCCATGTCTCCTGCATCTCCTGCATTGGCAGGTGGATTCTTTACCATTGAGCCAACTGGAAAGCCTCCAAGTGTTGTTAATATGTCAATAATTTTCATTATTATAAGAATAATAAAGACCTCCTAGGTAAAGTCATCAACAATCAGGTGTCTTTTTTAATTGAAGTATGGTTTACATACTTCAATTTGTAAAGTTGATTTACAAATTGTAAATTTCATTGTAAAGTTGATTTACAATGTTGTGTTAGTTTCAGGTATATAGCAAAGTGATTCAGTTACACATACACACATATCTAATTTTTTTGGATTCTTTTCCCTTATAGGACATTACAAAATACTGAGCATGATTCCCTGTGCTATACAGTAGGTCCTTTTTGGTTATCTATTTTATATGTAATAGAATAACCATTTTTTGTTTGGTTGGTTGGATTTTTTTGTATGTTTGTATTTTAGAATAACCAGATTTTTAAAGCCCTGGGTTGTGAGTGAGAAGACCAAGTCACTTTACCAGTTCATTCACTGCCTAGTTGTCATTTACATTCCCTGAACTTCAGCTGTCAAATCAGTAAAATAAACTAAGTTGCATGATCACCAATGTCTCTGTTAGCTTTAGCACATTATGACTCTTCTATCCCATTATGTGGGCTCCTCCCGTGGTTCAGATAGTTGAGAATCTGCCTGCAATTAAGGAGACATGGGTTCAATGCCTGGGTCAGGAAGATCCCCTAGAGAAGGAAATGGCAACCCACTCCAGTATTCTTGCCTGGGAAACCCCATGGACAAAGGAGCCTGGTGGGCTACAGTCCATGAGGTTGCAAAAAGTCGGACTGAGCAGTTGAACAATGATGATCCCATTATGTGCACTGGCTTAAAGAGATGCAGTTATTCAGGGGATCAAATCAGCAGTTCTTTGAAAGAAAAAGTCCTTCCTGAAATTCTTGGCCTAGGAGAAATTCCCTAGGCCTTCGGGCCCTCAAGCAGTCCTCTCCATGCTTGAATGAGGGTGCATGGGATCCAGGCAGGCACAGAGGGAGAGAGCCTGCAAACAGCGTGATGGACCAAGTCAGGCTTCAGAGCCCAAAGGACCCACCTTCCAAGACCCTGTGCAGAGAGGTCCTGTCACTTCACTTCTCTGAACCTGCTTCTATATCTGTGAAATAACCAAAATGGCCAAAATACACTTGCAGGGTATTTGGGAGATCAAAAGAGACAATGTATATGTTTGGGGTAACCCACTGAAGGCTTTTTTTTCTACCAATATTTAAAAATGCTCAGAGATCTCTGAGAAATTGCACTTCATACATTGTTTTGAAATTTTTTCCCCATCCCCCTTGCACAATTACCATTATCACCACTGCTACATGGATAGGGTAGGGGGCAATCAGTGTTCAGCAGCACTCCCAACGTGGTGACTCATTGCCTACCCTCTTCCTTAGGAAGCAACTCCATTCTTTTGTTTGTTTGTTTGCTTGTTTGTTTGCTTCACTTTAAAGAAAAGACAATCCGGNTAGTCAAAGCTATGGTTTTTCCAGTAGTGATGTATGGATGTGAATGTTGGACTATAAAGAAAGCTGAGCACTGAAGAACTGATGCTTTTGAACTGTGGTTTTGGAGAAGACTCTTGAGAGTCCCTTGAACTGCAAGGAGATCCAACCAGTCCATCCTAAAGGAGATCGGCCCTGGGTGTTCATTGAAAGGACTGATGCTGAAGCTGAAACTCCAATACTTTGGCCACCCAATGTGAAGAAACGACTCATTGGAAAAGACCCTAATGCTGGGAAAGATTGAAGGCGGGAGAAGGGAATAACAGAGGATGAGCTGGTTGGATGGCAACACCGATGCAATGGACTTGAGTTAAAGTAGGCTCCGGGAGTGGTGATGGACAGGGAAGCCTGGTGTGCTTCACCCTACTGGGTCACAAAGAGTCAGATATGACTGAATGACTTAACAGAACTGAAAGAAGCAACCTGAACTGGAGGCTTTTTTCCAGTGTTTTCCCACACTGTTATATCTGTCTCCTGTACACCTAATTCAAAACCCAGTTTTTACTACTAGAATCCAGAAATTCCACTTCCAGATATACACTCAAAGGAAATGAAATCATTATCTCAAAGAGATGCCTGCATCCCAAGTCGACTGCAGTATTATCTGCAATAGTCGAAACACAGAACCATCATGTGTCCAGTGATGGATGAACGGATAAAGAAAACAGGACATACATATCTTATCCTAAGTGAAATGTGAAGACAGAGGGAGAGATACTGTATGATATTACTCGGATGTGGAATCTAAAAAAGTCAAAATCACAGGAGAAGAGAGTATGTTGGTGGTGGACAGCAGGGTGGAAGGGAGGAACAGAGAAAGGGTGGAAAGGTTGAACAGTGACTATAGTTAACAATACTGTGTTTGATATCTCAGAGAGTAGACCTTAAAAGTTCTCGCCATAACAAGAAAAAGCATAACTGCCAGGTGATGTATGTTAACTAAATATCGTGGTAATTGTTTCACAATACATACATATACTAAACCATCACGTGTACACCTCA
>SJYA01001365.1:1078014-1117581 GCA_006410615.1 Neotragus moschatus | reverse complement strand
TAGGGGTGGGTGCAGGGTTGGGTAGGGGGTGCAGTGGGAAGACAGTTTCTTATCAATTCACCCCCAGAACAGACAAAGCATTGGCAGGGCCTCAGAATCTGGTTATTTAATTAATGCCCTTAGTGATCCCCAGGTAGCCATGATCTGGGGACTCTGGAACCTCAAAAGTGGATGAGCACGGTCATCTCACAGAAGAGGAACTTGGCCTAAGAGGGGCCTGGAAGTGTCCCCAGTCTCGCCCTCTGTAAGTTCTCGCCTGGAAGAACCTCCCTACCTCCCCAGACCGCTTAGAAAGAAAGGCCCTGGGGGCTCCCGCTGGCAAAGTGAAAGAAAACCACAAGGTCTCCATCACAGCCAGTTCCTTTCCTAAGTTCTGGGGTCTCGCCTAGTCCCCGACCCACCGTGGCCAGATTGAGAAAGACTTCCTCTTTGCCTCTTCACCCTCAGGTCCCGATCTGCCTAAAGCAGCCCAGTTTCTGCCTTGATTCTTCTGTGCAATACATTCCCCCTTGCCCGCGGCCAAGGGGCTCTTAGCCAGGAGACGTTCTAACAGGAAAGAAGGCAGGGAGGAGCCAGAGGATATCTGTTACAGCCATTATTTTCCACTCAGGATCTTATTTAGCATCTTCACTTGAAGCCCATAAATTGAACCTAGAGGGACCCCATCCCCACCCCCACGCCTCCTCCAGTGCGCAGTAGGGAGTTCATTAAAACGGGGACGGGTTACCCTGGGCCAATCAAGGTGAAACACTGCCACCACGCGGCCTCTCTGGGTCATCACAGGTTGCGCCGGCCTCCCCAGCGCCTCCTCCACGGGAGTGAGACACAAAGGGCAAGAAAGAGCAGGGGGGTTCTCACAGCACCTTCCTTCTTTTAAAAAACTATTTCGTGTATATTAATAAAAATACACTCACGTGTATTCATAAGGCACAAAATCCATAAGGTACAAAATCTCTATAATGGAAACGCGATCCCGCCCCCCATCTTTGGACCCGGTCAGTCAGTTCAGTCGCTCAGTCGTGTCCGACTCTTTGCGACCCCATGTCTGCAGGCTGGGCAGCTTTGCCTCCTGCCCCCTGTTCTAAAGAGGGGATGAGACGGTTGGATGTTAAAGGAGTCCTGCTCCCAAGTGTTCAGTGCTGACCTTCCTGCTGCTAAGTCGCTTCAGTCGTATCCGACTCTGCGACTCCATAGATGGCAGCGCACCAGGCTCCCCGTCCCTGGGATTCTCCAGGCAAGAACACTGGAGTGGGTTGCCATTTCCCTCTCCAATGATCCATAGGATTTTCCAGGCAAGAGTACTGGAGTGGGTTGCCAGTGCCTCTTACGACCTTCTTCCTAAGACTTACCAGAAATCTGGGCTGGTTCCACTTGGAACCTGCTGCTAAATTTGGCAACTCCAAGGACCATCCCTAGTCCTGAACAGCCCTGAGCATCAGCCCCTGCGGTGAGCCAGACAAAATGGGTCTCAGCTGCCCTTGGAGCCCCAGATACAGCATAAGAAATTTAGGCTGGAGGAACTCAGGTAAGACCTTGTAATGGGTAAAACTGTCACAATTCTGACAAGGAAACTAACAATCTTCTGAAGATCTTAACAACTGGACTAGGTTATTTTAAAATGGTGTATAATAATGAATCTATAATGCCATAAAACACAAGATAAAACATAATTAAGAGCCAGAGGACTGCCTTGCATTCTCTTTCCAACATGCATTGACTCTAAGCCTAGTCAATATTTATTAAGATTTAATATTTTTAGTAATTCGTGTAAAGTGTATATTATACAAAGAACTTCAGTCATGTCCCAACTCTTTGCAACCCTATGAACTTCAGCCTGTCAGGCTCCTCTGTCCATGGGATTCTCCAGGCAAGAATACTGGAGTGGGTTGCCATGTCCTTCTCCAGGGCAACTTCCCAACCCATAAAATGTGTGATTATGTACATATTTAGGTGAACGATATGTGCCACACTTTATACTGCTTTTCAGTTCAGTTCAGTCGCTCAGTCGTGTTAGACTCTTTGTGACCCCATGGACTGCAGCACGCCAGGCCTCCCTGTTCATCACCAACTTCCGGAGTTTACTCAAACTCATGTCCATTGAGTCGGTGATGCCATCCAGCCATCTCATCCTCTGTCGTCCTCTTCTCCTTCCATCTTCAGTCTTTCCCAGCATCAGAGTCTTTTCCAATGAGTCAGTTATTCACATCAGGTGGCCAAAGTATTGGAGTTTCAGCTTCAGCATCAGTTGTTCCAGTGAATATTCAGTACTGATTTCCTTTAGAATGGACTGGTTGGATCTCCTTGCAGTCCAAGGGACTCTCAAGAGTCTTCTCCAAAACCACAGTTCAAAAGCATCTATTCTTTGGTGCTCAGCTTTCTTTATAGTCCAACTCTCACATCTATACATGACTACTGGGAAAACAATATCTTTGACTAGACAGATCTTTGTTGGCAAAATAATGTCTTTGCTTTTTAATATGCTTTTTAATAGGTTGTTAACAGCTTTTCTTCCAAGGAGCAAGCGTCTTTTGATTTCATGACTTCTGTCACCATCTGCAGTGATTTTGGAGCCCAAAAAAATAAAGTCTCTCACTGTTTCCATTGTTTTTCCATCTATTTTCCATGGAGTGATGGGACTGGATGCCATGATCTTCGTTTTCTGAATGTTGAGTTTTAAGCCAACTTTTTCACTCTCCTCTTTCACTTTCATCAAGAAACTCTTCAGTTCCTCTTCACTTTCTGCCATAAGAGTGGTGTCATCTGCATATCTGAGGTTATTGATATTTCTCCCAGCAATCTTGATTCCAGATTGTGCTTCATCCAGCCTGGCATTTCACATGATGTACTCTGCATACAACTTAAATTAGCAGGGTGACAATATACAGCCTTGACATATTCCTTTCCCGATTTGGAATCAGTCTGTTGTTCCATGTACAGCTCTAACCACTGCTTCTTGACCTGCATACAGATTTCTGAGGAGGCAGGTCAAGTGGTCTGGTATTTCTCTCTCTTGAAGAATTTTCCATAGTTTGTTGTGATCCACACAACCAAAGGCTTTGGAGTAGTCAATAAAGCAGAAGTAGATGTTTTTCTGGAAATCTCTTCTTTTTTGGATGATCCAACAGATGTTGACAATTTGATCTTTGGTTCCTCTGCCTTTTCTAAATCCAGCTTGAACATCTGGTTCACATACTGTTGAAGCCTGGCCTGGAGGATTTTGAGCATTATTTCGTTAGCATGTGAGATGAGTGCAATTGTGTAGCAGTTTGAACATTCTTTGCCTTTCTTTGGGATTGGAATGAAGACTGACCTTTTCCAGTCATGTGGCCACTACTGAGTTTTCCAAATTTGCTGGCATATTGAGTGCAGCATTTTCACAGCATCATCATTTAGGATTTGCAATAGTTCAGCCGGAACTCCGTCACCTCCATTAGCTTTGTTCATAGTGATGCTTCCTAAGTCCCACTTGACTTCACATTCCAGGATGTCTGGCTCTAGGTGAGTGATCACACCATTGTGGTTATCTGGGTCATGAAGATCTTTTTTGTATAGTTCTTCTGTGTATTCTTGCCACCTCTTCTTAATATCTTCTGCTTCTGTTAGGTCTATACCATTTCTGTCCTTTATTGTGCCCATCTTTGAATGAAATGTTCCCTTAGTATCTCTAATTTTCTTGAAGAGATCTCTAGTCTTTCTCATTCTATTGTTTTCCTCTATGTCTTTGCAATGATTGCTGAGGAAGGCTTTCTTATCTCTTGTTGCTATTCTTTGGAACTCTGTATTCAAATGGGTATATCTTTCCTTTTCTCCTTTACCTTTCACTTCTCTTCTTTTCTCAGCTATTTGTAAGGCCTCCTCAGACAGCCATTTTGCCTTTTTGCATTTCTTTTTCTTGGGGACAGTCTTGATCACTGCTTCCTGTATAATGTCACAAACTTCCATTCATAGTTTTTCAGGCACTCTGTCAGATCTAATCCCTTCACTTTCACTGTATAATCAAATGATTTAGGTCATACCTGAATGGTCTAGTGGTTTTCCCTACTTTCTTCAATTTAAGTCTGAATCTGGCAATAAGAAGTTTATAATCTTAGCCACAATCAGCTCCCAGGCTTGTTTTTGCTGAGTGTATAGAGCTTCTCCATCTTTGGCTGCAAAGAATATAATCAATCTGATTTTGTTATTGACCATCTGGTGATGTCCATGTGTATAGTCTTCTCTTCTGTTGTTGGAAGAGGGTGTTTGCTATGACCAATGTGTTCTCTTGACAAAACTCTGTTAGCCTTTGCCCTGCTTCATTTTGTACTCCAAGGCCAAATTTGCCTGTTACCCCAAGTATCTCTTGACTTCCTACTTTTGCATTCCAGTCCCCTATAATGTAAAGGACATCTTGTTTGGGTTTTAGTTCTAGAAGGTCTTGTAGGTCTTCATAGAATCATTCAACTTCAGCTTCTTCAGCATTCCTGGTTGGGACATAGACTTGGATTACTGTGATATTGAATGATTTGCCTTAGAAACAAACAGAGATCATTCTGTTATTTTTGAGATTGCACCCAAGTACTGCATTTCGGACTCTTTTGTTGACTATGACGGCTACTCCATTTCTTCTAAGGGATTCTTGCCTACAGTAGTAGATATAAAGGTCATCTGAGTTAAATTTGCCCATTCCACAGCCTTGTCTAACTCAATGAACCTATGAGCCATGCTGTGTAGGGCCACCCAAGACAGACAGGTCATGGTGGAGGGTTCTGACAAAACACTGTCCACTGGAGAAGGGAATGACAAATCACTTCAGTATTCTTGCCTTGAGAACCCCATGAACAGTATGAAAAGGCAAAAAGATAGGATACTGAAAGATGAACTCCCTGAGTCAGAAGGTATCCGATATGCTACTGCAGAAGAGTGGAGAAATAACTCCAGAAAGAATGAAGGAATGGAGCCAAAGCAAAAACAATGCCCAGCTGTGGATGTGACTGGTGACGGAAGTAAAGTCCGATGCTGTAAACAACAATATTGCATAAAAACCTGGAATGTCAGGTCCATGAATCAAGGTAAATTGGAAGTGGTCAAACAGGAGATGGCAAGAGTGAACATCGACATTTTAGGAATCAGTGAACTAAAACGGACTGGAATGGGCTAATTTAACTCAGATGGTATAACACTTTCCACCAAAAGCCCTCCCATGCTCTTAAAACTAAGCATTAAATACACAGGAATCAGCACACACATATTTGCAACACTACCTCCAACACGGACAGAAACTAGCCACAGCCTCGCAGCATTCATTTTCAGCAGGGACCCTCTAGTCCACCATGCTCTCTGTGTTTCTCATCAGTTGGGCTGCAGGTGCAATGTAATTTCCTCTGCAGCTGTGCCTGACCTACCTACCAGCAGATTGGGGTTGGTGGTTAAGGGTAAAGTCCTCGGCACCAGGCTAAGTCATCCTTCCCAATAATTTGCTTCTGGAGATATCCGGAAATACATTCAGAAGCCCAGGCAGTCAAGTAGAGTGAATACTCCATCAGATAAATAACAGGTACCTCCATCAAAAGGGGTGAGGGAGGCGGAGCCCATGCTGCCTGTTCACTGCCCAGCCCACGAACGAACTCAAAGGTGCAGGGAACCTGTGGGCACCTCCTAGTTCCCACTAGGTGAGGGTCATCTTTCCACAATGACAGCTATAGACACTTGGGGGAAGTTCACTCTCTGCCTAAGCCAGTCTGGCTGTGACATGGGTCCCTGGTAAGCTCCCAGGTCAGAACAGAAGGATGTTTTACCAACTTCTGGCCTCTTAGGTGTAGGGGAATACCTCTAGTTACCTCTGAAAGAGAGCTTGTTCCTTCCCTTCCCCCCACTCCACCTCCCCCACCCCACCTACCTTCCAGCTTTGACCACCGGCGCCCTCTCCTGGCAGTGTGCTTGCATGGCCAGTGAATAGCGGAGAGCCTTTTCCACCAACTCCTTCTAACCAGGGCCTGTGGGACATGCACAGGTGTGGGGAAGCAACTGACAGAGCTGAAGCACAGGATGCCCCAGGAGTGGCCCACTTTCTGCCACCAGAGCCAGGGTTAGCCAAGGCTCCCTCTTTCCATGGAGGAACAGGAACTTCAAGTACTAAGTCCTTCCCAAGGGCCCAGAATAGCAACTGAGTGCACCTGAGACCCCGCCCAATCAGGGAGCAGATCCCCGGTGCCCCAAGACTAGCCCGGAGGAGTGGCAGGCCAACCAGGAAGTGGATAACGGGAGAAACGTGGACCGCAGACCGTGAGGTTCTGCTCCAGGCCAGGAGAGGGCGCCTTCCTGGGAGGCAGAGACTGTTTTCTGCACAAAAGGGACTTCTGCTCCAGACCTGCACATCCCGGGCTGCAGTCGCCCATTTTCAATGTGACGACGACCAGGAAGAGACACTTTCTCCCAAAATTCCCACAGAGAGATCGGACGGGCCCGGCTCTGTCCTCCCCAGAGGCTGTGTGGCGACCTCATTCTGAACACAGCACCAGCTGTCCCTTGCAGGCAGTGCGGGCTAAGAGGGTGGCTCCCCGCCCTTCCTGCAAAGNCTTTCTGCCATAAGAGTGGTGTCATCTGCATATCTGAGGTTATTGATATTTCTCCCAGCAATCTTGATTCCAGATTGTGCTTCATCCAGCCTGGCATTTCACATGATGTACTCTGCATACAACTTAAATTAGCAGGGTGACAATATACAGCCTTGACATATTCCTTTCCCGATTTGGAATCAGTCTGTTGTTCCATGTACAGCTCTAACCACTGCTTCTTGACCTGCATACAGATTTCTGAGGAGGCAGGTCAAGTGGTCTGGTATTTCTCTCTCTTGAAGAATTTTCCATAGTTTGTTGTGATCCACACAACCAAAGGCTTTGGAGTAGTCAATAAAGCAGAAGTAGATGTTTTTCTGGAAATCTCTTCTTTTTTGGATGATCCAACAGATGTTGACAATTTGATCTTTGGTTCCTCTGCCTTTTCTAAATCCAGCTTGAACATCTGGTTCACATACTGTTGAAGCCTGGCCTGGAGGATTTTGAGCATTATTTCGTTAGCATGTGAGATGAGTGCAATTGTGTAGCAGTTTGAACATTCTTTGCCTTTCTTTGGGATTGGAATGAAGACTGACCTTTTCCAGTCATGTGGCCACTACTGAGTTTTCCAAATTTGCTGGCATATTGAGTGCAGCATTTTCACAGCATCATCATTTAGGATTTGCAATAGTTCAGCCGGAACTCCGTCACCTCCATTAGCTTTGTTCATAGTGATGCTTCCTAAGTCCCACTTGACTTCACATTCCAGGATGTCTGGCTCTAGGTGAGTGATCACACCATTGTGGTTATCTGGGTCATGAAGATCTTTTTTGTATAGTTCTTCTGTGTATTCTTGCCACCTCTTCTTAATATCTTCTGCTTCTGTTAGGTCTATACCATTTCTGTCCTTTATTGTGCCCATCTTTGAATGAAATGTTCCCTTAGTATCTCTAATTTTCTTGAAGAGATCTCTAGTCTTTCTCATTCTATTGTTTTCCTCTATGTCTTTGCAATGATTGCTGAGGAAGGCTTTCTTATCTCTTGTTGCTATTCTTTGGAACTCTGTATTCAAATGGGTATATCTTTCCTTTTCTCCTTTACCTTTCACTTCTCTTCTTTTCTCAGCTATTTGTAAGGCCTCCTCAGACAGCCATTTTGCCTTTTTGCATTTCTTTTTCTTGGGGACAGTCTTGATCACTGCTTCCTGTATAATGTCACAAACTTCCATTCATAGTTTTTCAGGCACTCTGTCAGATCTAATCCCTTCACTTTCACTGTATAATCAAATGATTTAGGTCATACCTGAATGGTCTAGTGGTTTTCCCTACTTTCTTCAATTTAAGTCTGAATCTGGCAATAAGAAGTTTATAATCTTAGCCACAATCAGCTCCCAGGCTTGTTTTTGCTGAGTGTATAGAGCTTCTCCATCTTTGGCTGCAAAGAATATAATCAATCTGATTTTGTTATTGACCATCTGGTGATGTCCATGTGTATAGTCTTCTCTTCTGTTGTTGGAAGAGGGTGTTTGCTATGACCAATGTGTTCTCTTGACAAAACTCTGTTAGCCTTTGCCCTGCTTCATTTTGTACTCCAAGGCCAAATTTGCCTGTTACCCCAAGTATCTCTTGACTTCCTACTTTTGCATTCCAGTCCCCTATAATGTAAAGGACATCTTGTTTGGGTTTTAGTTCTAGAAGGTCTTGTAGGTCTTCATAGAATCATTCAACTTCAGCTTCTTCAGCATTCCTGGTTGGGACATAGACTTGGATTACTGTGATATTGAATGATTTGCCTTAGAAACAAACAGAGATCATTCTGTTATTTTTGAGATTGCACCCAAGTACTGCATTTCGGACTCTTTTGTTGACTATGACGGCTACTCCATTTCTTCTAAGGGATTCTTGCCTACAGTAGTAGATATAAAGGTCATCTGAGTTAAATTTGCCCATTCCACAGCCTTGTCTAACTCAATGAACCTATGAGCCATGCTGTGTAGGGCCACCCAAGACAGACAGGTCATGGTGGAGGGTTCTGACAAAACACTGTCCACTGGAGAAGGGAATGACAAATCACTTCAGTATTCTTGCCTTGAGAACCCCATGAACAGTATGAAAAGGCAAAAAGATAGGATACTGAAAGATGAACTCCCTGAGTCAGAAGGTATCCGATATGCTACTGCAGAAGAGTGGAGAAATAACTCCAGAAAGAATGAAGGAATGGAGCCAAAGCAAAAACAATGCCCAGCTGTGGATGTGACTGGTGACGGAAGTAAAGTCCGATGCTGTAAACAACAATATTGCATAAAAACCTGGAATGTCAGGTCCATGAATCAAGGTAAATTGGAAGTGGTCAAACAGGAGATGGCAAGAGTGAACATCGACATTTTAGGAATCAGTGAACTAAAACGGACTGGAATGGGCTAATTTAACTCAGATGGTATAACACTTTCCACCAAAAGCCCTCCCATGCTCTTAAAACTAAGCATTAAATACACAGGAATCAGCACACACATATTTGCAACACTACCTCCAACACGGACAGAAACTAGCCACAGCCTCGCAGCATTCATTTTCAGCAGGGACCCTCTAGTCCACCATGCTCTCTGTGTTTCTCATCAGTTGGGCTGCAGGTGCAATGTAATTTCCTCTGCAGCTGTGCCTGACCTACCTACCAGCAGATTGGGGTTGGTGGTTAAGGGTAAAGTCCTCGGCACCAGGCTAAGTCATCCTTCCCAATAATTTGCTTCTGGAGATATCCGGAAATACATTCAGAAGCCCAGGCAGTCAAGTAGAGTGAATACTCCATCAGATAAATAACAGGTACCTCCATCAAAAGGGGTGAGGGAGGCGGAGCCCATGCTGCCTGTTCACTGCCCAGCCCACGAACGAACTCAAAGGTGCAGGGAACCTGTGGGCACCTCCTAGTTCCCACTAGGTGAGGGTCATCTTTCCACAATGACAGCTATAGACACTTGGGGGAAGTTCACTCTCTGCCTAAGCCAGTCTGGCTGTGACATGGGTCCCTGGTAAGCTCCCAGGTCAGAACAGAAGGATGTTTTACCAACTTCTGGCCTCTTAGGTGTAGGGGAATACCTCTAGTTACCTCTGAAAGAGAGCTTGTTCCTTCCCTTCCCCCCACTCCACCTCCCCCACCCCACCTACCTTCCAGCTTTGACCACCGGCGCCCTCTCCTGGCAGTGTGCTTGCATGGCCAGTGAATAGCGGAGAGCCTTTTCCACCAACTCCTTCTAACCAGGGCCTGTGGGACATGCACAGGTGTGGGGAAGCAACTGACAGAGCTGAAGCACAGGATGCCCCAGGAGTGGCCCACTTTCTGCCACCAGAGCCAGGGTTAGCCAAGGCTCCCTCTTTCCATGGAGGAACAGGAACTTCAAGTACTAAGTCCTTCCCAAGGGCCCAGAATAGCAACTGAGTGCACCTGAGACCCCGCCCAATCAGGGAGCAGATCCCCGGTGCCCCAAGACTAGCCCGGAGGAGTGGCAGGCCAACCAGGAAGTGGATAACGGGAGAAACGTGGACCGCAGACCGTGAGGTTCTGCTCCAGGCCAGGAGAGGGCGCCTTCCTGGGAGGCAGAGACTGTTTTCTGCACAAAAGGGACTTCTGCTCCAGACCTGCACATCCCGGGCTGCAGTCGCCCATTTTCAATGTGACGACGACCAGGAAGAGACACTTTCTCCCAAAATTCCCACAGAGAGATCGGACGGGCCCGGCTCTGTCCTCCCCAGAGGCTGTGTGGCGACCTCATTCTGAACACAGCACCAGCTGTCCCTTGCAGGCAGTGCGGGCTAAGAGGGTGGCTCCCCGCCCTTCCTGCAAAGACAGGACAAGAGCCTCGGGGGACAGAACATGATGCACAGCTCTGACCTGGGGAAGCGTTAGCACCCAGGGCCTCCCCCAGTGGACCGCACCATCACCTGCTTCCGTGAGGGCTGACTGCCTTGCTCTCAGACTTCAATACACGGGACGGAGCCCAGGGGAGGGTCATTGAGGCCTGGTCCCCAGGCCACAAATGCAGATGCTTGTAGACGACTTGAACTCAGGGTTTTTACTTCTACAGTTTCCATCCTCTGCTCCTCCAACAGAACTTCTTGCCGTGGTGCGATGTCCCCTGGAGGACTGTGAGATCTGTTTTGCTCACACGAGGTGGCTGGACCTGCAGAGCTAGGTGGAGATCTCTGGCCTCACTCCCCCACAGTCTGTTGATGGTAACTCTCAAGGTCATCCACCTCCACTGCCCTGGTCAAAGCTACCAACAGCTCTTGCTTAAAAAACTGCAGCAGCCTCTTTGGAAGTCAAATAATAAATAAAAATACGTGTTCTGTTTACCTCACAGAGTCACAGCGATACCTGACACATTCTAGATGCTCAAAAATGTGCTTTTGATTTAAAAGGGAAGTAATACCAAAGATTTGTTAAGCTGCAGTATTAATAAATGCAACACAAATTTTCGAAAAGAAACCTCCAGCTGTCTCCCAACTAGTCCATCCATGCACTCTGGTCCCTAGTTCCTTCCACATACGGCAGCTGGAACCAAATTTTCTAAAGCACAAATCTGATCATGTCCAACCTTCATATTCAACAGAAGTGGATTCGCTGCAGTACAAATGCCACCTGCTGCCTGAACCAGTTGAGGGTCTCCACTGGCCCTTTGTCTTTGGGAATGGTACCTGAGTCTTGTTCCATGAATGGTCCTATATCCAGCCACTGAGAGGACTCTGCATGGTGCATATAAAGTTAGCCGAATCCGTCCTCCGTGCTATTACAGCATCTGTGCCTCCCAGCCCTGACTCAGAGAGCTGGGACTTCCCTGAGTACATGGCGATGTTGTATGAACTGACTTGATCCTGCTTTCTAATCAGTGAGTGTTTAATACATTCTATGTTGGACAGAATTTGACCTGAGTCCATATAATATTATCTACCTCCACCTACTGTTGGCTACCATAATCTACCCAAAAATCATCTAATCCCTGTGCATGACCACATAAAAGGTCATGTTTTCAACATAAGAAGAAAGATACAGGTGGAGGCTGAGGGAAGGTGGAGGATCCCCAAGAAAACCCTGCTGCTCAGACACCTACAGTTCCTGGAGAGAAGTTCTACCTGGCAAGGAGTATCCAATATTTGAAGTTTCCAGGAGTCCAGAAAAATTCCACAGAGCTTTACCCATGCTTTTTGAACTCTTAAAAACTCTCCTGGATGTATAGCATGTGAAAATGATGCTGTCTCCCTGTGTCTCTAATTCATTCATCCAACATACACAGATGGAGTCTCTACAGTGTGCCAGGCACATGTCTAAGACCTGAGATCGACTTCTGCCCTCAAGAAGCATATAATCCGAAGAATTCTGCAGGTTTGGTCCCAGTTATAGTCTCCTAATTGCACTGCTGGACAATTCTGATTAAAGCACAAAGTGGTCAGATCAATGATGGACAATATTGGTGCCCCACCCAGACCCCTTGCAGCCCTGGGTTAATAAACCCGGCACAATGACGTGATGCAGAACCCTCCCTCCTCCAGCTCTCAACTCTTTATGCCTTCTACTCTCTCCCAATGAAATGCTTTAACCTGCTTATCTGTGTCCCTTCCAGCCCATCCATCCTCCTTGGCCCTTTTTCCTCTCTCATCCAGGAGAACTAAATCCCTGCTTCTGAAGTACACCCAGCATCCTGATCCATTCCCAGGAAGGATGTATTAGTATTTCTCCCAAAGTGGAGAAAGCAAGAAGCCTTCATGTAGGAAGACCCATCCAGCACGGATTTCTATATAGACTCACAGGGAAAAGGCCATCCCAGTGAGGAGAAGCGAGAAGCAGGAAAGGAAAGGGGAGCAGAGGCAGTGGTTTCAGCTCAGAGAACACAGGGGGTGAGAGGAGGAGGAATGGGGAGGACTGAGAGCAAGAGTGGGGCCACAGTGTGTCAGGCCTGGAGTGCCAGGATCAGAAAGGCGACTCTGGCAGTGGGTGATGAGGGGTGGGCAGTCTGCTTTATACTTCCTATTAAAATATTAATCTCAATCTGAATTGAGAACAGCCATCTGAATTTGTACTCCAGGCCCATCATTTATAAGGCTTGGTCTTTGGCAACCCAACCTCACTAAGCCTTAATTTCCTTATCTTTAAAATGGGCATGGTAACAGTAGTTACCCATTGAGCAACTACCCAATTAAGCAACAGTTAAATGATACACTAAGTTCAAAGCCCTTAGTTCCATGCTGGCATGTTCAACAGTCCTCAGTGATCAGAAAATATTATATTGAGTTTATTATTATACTGAGTTTCCCATCACAGTCACACAGAAAGCCATGCATGAAACAGTACTTTCTTTACAATTTTCAGAGCTGTAAGCTTCATTGCCAACACCATGAAAGAGAAAACAGTGTCTTTAAAAAAAGGATTTCCTCTTTAATTCTTCAAGTGGGTTTCATTTTGGATATGGGAAAAAGAAAATATTCCATGGGAGTTCTCCAGTGTTTTCCACATCACAAGCTCTGCTTGGACAAATGATATACCTCCCTGTAAGGTGAAGTTTCCTCATCTGTAAAGCAGAGGTTTAACCAATGATCTCCAAGTACCAACTCAGATACTAATGCTGCAGTCCAGCCTGGATTAGGATGACTTTTTTCCTCCTCTTACCCCAGTCTCCGTGAGATGCTCCAGCTAAAATAGTCTTCCCAATAACAAAATTAAAAACAAAATTTCATAAGATGATATTCTATCTTGAGTCTTATTGCAGTGATTCTCAGCCAAGGGATTTTGCCTCTAAGGAGACATTTGGCAATGTCTAGAGACATTTCTGATTGTCTCAAGGTGGGGCAGGGGAGGTGCCACTGGCATCTAGAGGGAAGAGGCCAGGGATGCTTCCAGCATTCTCCAAGGCACATGATGGACCCCACACCACAGACTTATCCAGCCACTAGTCACTAGTGCTGGGGTTGAGAAAGTCTGGTTTCTCTTAAAGCACAGTTCCTGTGGATGACTGAATTGCCTTGGTGTTGAGATCCAAGGATGTGGGCGTAAAGGGACTACCTGCTTTGCCTCGTGTCCCGGTCATGACCTGGGATTTCCTGCCAACTCTGAGAGTCCTGCGATCCGTAACATTATCGGCTACTTGAAACCCCCACAAAACTTAACCTATGTTCCAGCTGCATGACTTTTTTCTTATGTAAGATCTGATTAAGCTATTTCTAAAACCTAAAACCAGAAGCACTTTGTGGATTTGGTTAAGTCATACCAAGTCCACGGACCTTCAACCTCAATGGAACTTTTTACGTGGGACAACTTTATCTGATAAATAATTAGCAGCTGCTTGCTGAGGGTTGGCAGCTGGAACAGCTTTAAACTGTGATTAACAGATTCTCACTCCATCACACTTACACTTTCTGACTTTGGAGAAAGCATAACAAACACACCTAATGAGGCTTTTAAAGTCCAGAGTTCTTTTCCGCTGATTGCCTCTTTTCTACTCCCTAATCCTGCTGTTCCTCAGGACTTTACCAGAATCGCAAGTGCTCTAAAATTCTGTCCTGAACCGGTTTTTTTTAACCAGCTTCCAACGAACACTGTCCCTTTCACCCCACACTGAACTACAACAAAGGACAAAGTTTGTTCTCTTGGACATTACCCGCTTCTTCAGCGACGCACTTAAACCCATCAGGAGATCCTTCAGGAGGAAGACATCTGACCCCAGGATGTGTGAAATAGTCTCGCCCTCATATGAACTATTCCAGTCCAGGCAGTGAAAACAGAGAGAATCTTGTGTATTTAGAAGGAAGAGATTCCCGTGTCCCTCCATTTGTTACGACGCTGTCAATTCCCTGGGAAGGTGTGATAATAGAGCGCCCACTAGAGGGCGCCACAAGGATTCCCTAAGTCCCCTCCTCCAGACCGACCTCTGGAGAAGGAAACGGCAATCAACAACAAATCGCAATTTTGAATATGCTTTCCATTGTTTATTTTGTACTGATCATCTCATCAATAGCAGCTGCATAGAGCATTGCCCTTTCTTTACAGAAAAGGAAAATTTCAGTGCCTTGCCCTGAGGTCACGTGGTCAGTGTGGCAGGAGAGTAGGGGTCCTTCTCTCCTGGCTAGCTGGAACAGACAGCGTTCCAGGAATGTAAACTAAGAGAATCTCAGACATGCCAGAAAGAATTGTACCACGTTTCAACCAACAAAAACATTTTTTCTGGTATCTAACAAGCTGGTAAACATTTTTGCTGGTATCTAACATTTTTGCTTGGTATCCAATAAGCTGGTATCTGACAAGGGGGCGACAGAGGATGAGATGGTTGGAGGGCATGACCAACTCAATGGACAGGAGTTTGAGCACCTCCGGGAGCTGGTGATGGACAGGGAAGCCTGTCATGCTGCAGTTCATGGGGTCACAAAGAGTCGGACAGGACTGAGGGAATGAACTGAACTGAACAAATGTTCCTGATAAAATGCATTCTTGTCTTGTCTTCAGTGATAATATAGGCAAAGAAGAATTAGTTCTTTTACAAGTTATTAAATTCTTAAACTTAAGATTTGCTAAGCCTTATACATATGACCAAGGGCTTCCCAGGTGGTGCTAGTGGTAAAGAAAGTCACTCAGCAGTGTCAGACTCTTTGTGACGCTATGGACTGTAGCTTGCCAGGTTCCTTTATCCATGGAATTCTCCAGGTCAGAATACCGGAGTAGTTTGTCCGTTCTCCAGGGGATTTTCTCAACCCAAGAATCGAACCCAGGTCTCCCACATTGCAGGCAGATTATTTGCCGTCTGAGCCCAGTGATAAAGAACCTGCCTGCTAATAAAGGAGACTTAAGAGATGAAGGTTCGATCCTTGGGTGGGGAAGATCCCCTGGAGAAGGGCATGGCAATCCACTCCAGTATTCTTGCCTGGACAATCCCATGGACAGAGGAGCTTGGCAGGCTACAGTCCATGGGGTTGCAAAGAATTGTACACGATTGAAGTGACTTAACACACACACACATATAACCATGAGGGTAGAAGGTATAATACCCACTGTATTACAAGTGAGAAAACTGAGTTCTGGAGACAGTGACCTGTCCAAGTCAAGAGCTGGGGATTCAGACCCAGATTTACCCAAGCCCAGAGCCCGGTCTCTTAACTTGTACACTGTACTGCCCCTTTATTAGTTTTGTAATTGCAACATAACATCCATAAGAAGTGAAGTCACTCAGCTGTGTCCGACTCTTTGCAACCTGTGGACTAGCCCACCAATCTCCTCCATCCATGGGATTCTCCAGGCAAGAATACTGGAGGGGGTCGCCATTTCCTTCTCCAGGGGATCTTCCTGACCCAGGGATCAAACCCAGGTCTACCCACATTTCAGGCAAACACTTTAACCTCTGCACCACCAGGGACAGCACACAAATTTTTACATGTCACCACCACCCAGATGAAGAGACAGAACATTTCCACGACTCCAAAGCCCCTTAAGCTTCCTCCCTGGACAAGTACTCTTCTGACTCTCTGCTGTATTATCTCTTCAGGAGAGCTGGAAGTGCGTGAGCGGACACACAGTCTGCGTAAAGACCACACGCTCCTTCGAGAAACCACTACAAAGATGAAACCCACGGCTGATCTTTTTGTCACAGTTATAGCTGTGCCCGAGTGTGGTCAAAAACCACGAACAACACACCCAGCATATCATACTTGAACAACTGGACATCTACTCACTAAAAACGGAATCTAGACATAAAGGTTCACCAAAATTAATTCAAAGCAGATCCCAGACCTAAATGTAAAACACAACACTACAAAACTCCTGCAAGATGACCTTGGGTTTGGCAATGACTTTTTAGATACGACACCAAAAGTATGATCCATGAAAGAAAGAATTGATAAGCTGGACTTCATTAAAATTAATCTTTCCTGTGACAGACTCTGTGAAAAGAATGAAAAGATAAGCCACAGACTGGGAGGTAATATTTGCAAAAGACATATCTGATAAAAGAATATTATCTAAAATATTCAAAAAACTCTTAAAAGTCAAAAATAAGAAGACAAATAACTGATTTAAAAAATGGGCCAAAGGCCTTAACAGACACCTCGCCTAAGAGGATCTGTAAATGGCAAATAAGCACATGAAATGATGCTCGATATCACAGGTCATAAAGAAATGTGTATTAAGAGAGTGAGATACCTCTAGACAACTATTAAAATGGTAAAATTTCAGAACACTGAAAGCATCAAATATTGGTCAGATGGAGAGCAAGAGGAAATCCAAAATGATACAGCCACTTTGGCAATTTCTTACAAAACTGAACATATTCATACCAAATGATCAAGTAATCACATTCCTTGGTATTGACTCAAAGCAGTTTAAAAACGCATCAACATTAAAACCTGCACATGGATATTTATTGCAGCTTTATTCTTAATTGCCAAAACGTGGAGGTAGCCAAGATGTACTTTACTAGGTGAACAAATAAATAAATTTTAGTACATTCAGAAAATGGAATATTATGCAGCATTTAAAAAATTGAGATATCAAGCCATGAAAAGACATGAAAGAATCTTGAATGCATATTACTAAGTGAAAGAGAGCTCCCCAGGTGGTTCAGTGGGTAAAGAATCTGCCTCCAATGCAGGAGACACAGGTTCGATCCCTGGGCCGGGAAGATCCCCTGGAGTTGCATGGCAACTCACTCCAGTATTCTTGCCTGGAGAATTCGATGGTCAGAGGAGCCTGGTGGGCTACACTCCATAGGATCTCAAAGAGTCGGATATGACTAAAGTGACTGAGCAAGTGAAAGAAGCCAATCTGAAAAAATTACATATTGCATGAATACAGTTATATGAATTCTAGAAAAGGCAAAACTATGGAGACAGAAAAGATCAGCAGTTGCCAGGGGTGGGCAGGGAGCAAGGAATGAACATTCAGAGCACAGAGGAATTTTAGGGCCATGAAACTTCTCTGTATGATACTATAATGGTGGATACACGTTAATATACATTTGTCCAAGCTCATAGAACGTGCATCATCAAGAGTGAACTCTACTGTAAACTGTGGACTCTTGGTGATAATGATGTGCCAAGGTAGGTTCATCAGTTGTAACAAATGCACCACTCTGTTGAGAAATGTTGATAATGGGGAAGGCTGTGCATATGTTGGGACACAAGGGTGTATGGGAAATCTCTGTACTTCCACTCAATTTTGATATGAATGTAATACTGTTCTAAAAAATAAAATCTATTTTTTTTAAGTCACCTCCTCCCCCAGGATATTCAGAAATTGTTGCCCTGGGGGTTCCTCATCCCCCAACAATCACTCCTCTTACCACCTTATTTGGAAACCACTGGCTTCTTGTGAACAAGCATCTGCCATTTAATGGCGCCGTGACCCTGTAATCTTGGGCAAATTCTTTCACCTCTGGTTTTAGTGTATTACCCATAAAATGAGGATAATCACTTCCTTATGGAATTCTGGGAGGAATCAATGTCGAAAACCTGTACTTGCAATTCCTTTCCGTTCCCTTAAGGTGTCTGGGCTTTGATCTGAGGACAATTAGGGTCTCACCTAAGAATTTTAAGGAGGGGAGTGATGTGATTAGCTTTGTTTAGAAGTATCACTGATCTAAAATATCGTTTAGTCACCAACGCAATTAGGGATGAAAGAGGAGAGGGCAGGCTTGAGGCCCCAGGAAGTGATCAGACTGTGTCTGGTAGCCACTCAAGGTGAGAGATAGAAGCAGAGACAGTGGAGGAGAACCCGAGCCTTGATTCTTCCCTTCCCTTCACCGTCCACGTCTGCTCCAATAGCAGGTCTTATGTTCTCCACCAGGGCAACCAGATCCTTCACCTCTCTCACTTCTGTGGCTCCTACTGCCATCTGGGCTTCTCGGTCCCTAGTCCTGGACTCCTTACAATGGGCTCCCAGCATATTTCCTGCCTGCAACCCCAATTCATTCTCTGATTTAAATCAAATCTCATCCAACCCCCACCTTAAAATCCTCTAGTAGTTTCCCAGTCACGTTGAATAAGATAAAATTCCTTAGGCCAGCGCTAAGATCTGGCTGATTTCCTTTCCCGCTTCATTGCCAATCTACCCTCCACCTCTAAAGCATCACTGACTCAATGGATGTGAACTTGAGCAAACTCCAGGAGATAGTGAGGGACGGGGAGGCCTGGCCTGCTGCAGTTCATGGGGTCGCAAAGAGTACAACATTACTAAGCAACTGAACAGCAGCAATAATTGATTTACAAAGTTATGTTAGTTTCAACAAAGTTATTTGGCTATACATATATGTATATCTGGACTTCCCTGGTGGCTCAGATGGTAAAGCATCTGTCTGCAATGCAGGAGACCTGGGTTCGAGCCCTGGGTTGGGAAGATCCCCTGGAGAAGGAAATGGCAATCCACTCCAGTACTGTTGCCTGGAAAATCCCATGGACAGAGGAGCCTGGTACGCTACAGTCTATGGGGTCGCAAAGAGTCGGACACGACTGAGTGACTTCACTTCACTTCACTTCATTTCACTTCATATGTATATCTATTTGTTTGCAGATTCTTTTCCCATATAAATTATTACAGAATATTGAGTAGCGTTCCCTGTGCCACCATAGTACTTTTAACTGCTGTTATAGCATATAGTATACCTTACTGGGTTACCTCTTTGTGAATCAGCCTTTCCCATTCTTTTCTGGCATAGGAATCATTTTCTTATTTTCTTTGCATGCCCAACATCTTGCTCAGTATCTAAACCCAGCATGTGTTCAACACATATTTGTACAATGAGTGAATATAATGCTTCTCATTTAAGGTTCTTATTGAGCCAACTTTTATTTCTCACAAAGTCACTTCCTGATCCCTCCTGGCATTGATTTACAACCTTTCCCTCCTCATACTTGTAATCAAGACTTGCTCACATTCAACATTTAACTGTCCTCTTATCAGACTGTAAAGGAGATGCTCTCTAACCATAGCTCCCCAAACTTCTCTTTTCACTGCATAATTTCTCTGAATTAGCTCACTTCTTCCTCTTCCACTCTTGCATAGGGAAAAACTCACCAGCTCTCCCCTATACACCCTCTGAGACAATACTTCTCCAGGGATAACCAATCTCAAGTTGATCGATTGTTCGAAACACACATTGCTGTGTCCCACCGCAACCTCATAGACTCTCCAGAGTTGAGGTCTGGGAATATGCATTTTTAACATTCCAGGTGGTTCTGAGGAAATCAGATATGTCACCCTAAATAAAATATGTCACCCTCTTTGACAGAAATTACTTTGAGATGATAGCATATTAAGCAGTAGTAAATGCAGAAAGGCTTGCCCTTTTCTGCCTAAAGGCAAGAAATAAATTCTCCTTTGACTAGAGACAAACACTTATCAACTCAGACACCAACCAGAAGGATCTGCAACAAACCTTGCTAACTTTTATCTTCCAAGTTAAGGAAGAGAATAACTAACTAGCACTAGCTGGATTACTCCTTAGCCCAAACCCATTTACTTATCAATTCTTCACAGATTTATTGTTCCCTTGCCTAAAAGATATAAAACTTTCCTGCTCTGGTCATTTCTTCACATCTTCAGTCTTTAACGAACCTGTAAAAATTCAATAAAATGTGCGTGCTTTTCTCCTGTTAATCTGTCTTTGTCAGTTTAATTTTCAGACCCAGCAAGGAACCTTCAGAAGGATGAGAAAAACTTTTTCCTCCTTCATAATTCTCAAGCACACCAACATTTAAAACTGCTTGTAAGCTATTTTTGGTTATTTTAATAGTTAATATTCTTACAATGCAAAAAGTTCCAAAAGTGCAATAAGATTTTGGCAGCTGGCTACACCTAATATAGAATTCCTACTATTAATAAAATCCTAGCAACCCAACAGAAAAAGGGGTAAGAGTCATGAACAGACATTTTTCAGAACTGCCAACAAGCATATGCAGTGAAAATCGCCCAGTCGTGTCTGTTTCTTTGCAACCCCATGGACTATACAGTCCAAGAAATTCTCTAGGCCTGAATACTGGAATGGTTAGCCTTTCCCTTCTCCAGGGGATCTTCCCAACCCAGGGATTGAACCCAAAACTCCTGCATGGCAGGTGGATTCTTTACCAGCTGAGCCACAAGGGAAGCCAAAAAGCATATAAAAAGATGCACTATCTTGACAAATTGGGCACACATCAGTCTGTTTCTTAAATATATATACCCTAAGCATTCTTGCACTTGGGTACCAAACATACTCAAGTTCCCAGACCAGAGATCAATCTTGGGCCCCCTGCATTGGGAGCACGGAGTCTTAGCCGCTCAACCACCAAGGAAGTCCCAGTAACTGTTGACTGTTAAAAAAAATTTGACTGAATAAATTTTAAAGATCTTATTGGCTTTATTCACTGGTTCATGAATCAGCAGCATCTCATCTAGCAGACAGAAAGGAGCTTTGAACAGCTTAGAAAATAAAAGTTTTATAGGCAGAAGCGGGACAGGACAATGAAGCTACTAGCAAAGAGGGGATTGTTTCTGGCGAGGTTATGGTTTATCCAGCACTATTCACTAAATAAACCAAATTTTCCCCATTGATTTGGTGATATGCCATCTTTTTTGTATAATAAATTCCTATTTGTATCCAGGTTTGATGAATCCATTCTTTCTCATCTGTGGTCAAAGATAACCTGTAGCTTTGGAAGACAAAGCAAAAAATAAAAAAATAAATAATCTGCCCACTTTATTCTACGTTAGCTCCTTAATGGCTCTGCTAAGACAACTGGTTTTGACTAGCTAAGATAGCTAGTTAGAAGTGTTTGGAATGTAAATGCAAAATCCACCTAAAGATGGTCCACGAAGATCAGAAAGCCCTTCCCAGTTGCATTTCAATAATGCCCAGCACAGTGTTGGAGCCCAGGGCAGACCACCCCCAAATATCTCTCATGGCACATTCATTGTTTTGAAGGAGGAGAAGGGGACAACAGAGGATGAGATGGTTGAATGGCATCATCGACTCAATGGACATGAGTTTCAGCAAGGTCCGGGAGTTGGTGATGGACAGGGAAGCCTGGCGTGCTGCAGTCCATAGAGCCACAAAGAGTCAGACACGAATGAACGACTGAACTGAACTGAAAGTTACTTAAAAGATGTGACACACACACACACACACACACACACACACATATATATAATACTGCTCAATCATAAAAAAAGAATGAAAGTTTGGCATTCACAGCAGCATGGATGGACTTGGAGAGTGCTATTATAAGTGAAGGTCTTCCCTGGTGGGAATCTGCCTGCAATGCAGGAAATCCGGGTTCTGAGCTCCGGGTAGGGAAGTTACCCTGGAGAAAGGAATGGCTACCCACTCCAGTATTCTTGTCTGAAGAATCCCATGGACAGGGGAGTCTGGTAGACTACAGTCATGGGGTCGCAAAGAGTCAGACATGACTGAGTGACTAACACACACGCTCGCACACATACACTCTAAGTGAAATAAACCAGACAGAGAAAGACCCATACTATATGATATCGCTTAAATGTAGAATCAAAAAAAAACACGACCAACTAGTAAACCTAACAAAAAAGCAGACTCAGAGAGAGAGAGAACAAATTAGTGGTAACCAGTGGGGAAGGGAAGCGGGATAACATAGAGTGGGTGGAGTGGGAAACTTACAAACTATTGAGTGTAAGACAGGCTCAGGGATGTACTGTACAATACAGGGAACACAGCCAATATTTTGTAATAATTGTAAATGGAAAGTAGCCTTTAAAAACTTCATTAAAAAGTAGCTGCTTAACAAACAGTTGATGCAAGAAAGACACTTTGACCATTCTCTCTGTTCCTTGAAAGCAGGAAATAAATCTCCATGTGAAAGGTGCCCTCCCTACATCTAGAAGTAGAGGACACCCTTATCCTCAGAGACAGGGAATTTGAACTGGGAGGCTTTTTTAAGCAAGTCTGGCTACATCTTTAATTTTCTACCTCAAGCCCAAACGCTGTTTAGTTTCTTCACTAAGAACCCAAAGCCAAAATGTCTTGTTCCATCAATTTCTCACAAATTTATTGGTTCTTTGTCTAAAAAGTACAAAAGTTGCCTGCCTTGACCACTTTTTAGGTTCATTTTCCACCAGACCTCCACACAAATTAATTAAAATTTGTTTTCCTCCTGTTACTCTGTCCTGTGCCAGTTTTGTTATTAGTTCAGCCACGAGATGACCAGAAAGAGGTAGAGAGAGATATTTCCCCCTCCAGGACAACAGCTTGATGCTGAATTAACAAAGCACATAATCTCCAGGCAGTCAATTTGCTTCAGTTTGCCAGCATGAGCAACAATTTCATCTGTAAATGGGGTTTTTGTCTCAACCCCATGAAAACAGGACTTCACAGAGCAAAAAACTTGGCTTTGAACCCAATGTGAGAGGATGCCTTCCTTAGGCACCTCTACCCACAGGAGCATTTCCTTCTTCCTTAACCTCAAGAGCCAATCTGAAAAAAAAAAAAAAAAAAAAAACTTTTTTCAGATTTCCTTGGCAAATTGTGCTTTCAGTTCACTTCTCCCTCAAATCTTATTAAAATGCTTTTCTCTGTTGAAGGATGTGAAAAACCTTGAGAATTCTAAGTGTGAAGGTTAGGCTTTCTAACTACTGTTCCATCACCCAGTTAGTGCACCCTTGCTTTGTAAAAGGGGCTGTGCCAGGAATTATAAACAATATAAAGACAAATGCGATATTATCCCATTCCGGAAGACTACAGCCCACTGGATAAACAAACAGCCACACTACAAGTCATAACATGATCACAACCATTCTGGCAAGGGCAAGGGGCTTGGCTGGAGAGTATTTTTATATCAACTTTAGCATGCAACTCAGTTTTTCTGGATCTCCCTTTTCTCATCTGGAAAACAGAGGAAAATCCACATCAACTTCATGTAAGTATGAGAGCATTTCTCCTAATGAGAGAAATAAATGAAAAATGCAGATAGACAGTATGCTACGTTGCCTGGTACACAGAGGGCACCAGATACAGGAACCGTTCTTATTTCGAAGAGCTGTAGGACTCTGCTATAGGAATGGACCATTCATTACATCTTGGGCCTTTCAGAACAAATAATTTTCACAAAATTGGAGACTTAGAATCCGGATAAAGGCTACAATTTGGGGACCAGACTGAGGCCAATTAGGGTAATTCCAAGGTGTCTGAAGGGTGTGCTCTGCTTTCTGAGAACAGTCTGCAAAGGCAGCAGAGGATAAGAAGACCAAGAAGGATGAAATTAGTGTTGGGAAAAATAAAAAGTTACCTGCCATTCCAGTCTAAAAGGATCAAGCCATTAGCTACTGCGATGCCCAGGACAGTGTGCCCTGAGGAGAATTCAGGATGGGAAAACAAAACAAAGCAAAGCAGGAAGAAATCTGTGCTTTAAATATACTAGCCCCTAGATAGTTAAGATGCATATCTAAGGGAAATTTTCAAATGACTCCAATTTCTTGCATCTTCCCATACACAGAAAAGCACAGAGTGATTAACCTGAGATGCCTGGTTTTTGTAATTAGCAGTAATCATTTGATGCTTGACTACATGCTTTTTCTAGCCACTAGCCACCTTTATTGACCCTTAAAGTATGGTTCACCTGACCAAGAAAGTGAATTTTTTATTGTATTTCACTTTCATTAAGTTTAAATCTACACAGCCTTTAGGTAAATAAAGGCTACCACATTGGACAGCAAAGCTCCGTAATACTGTCATACCTGCCTTAAGCACACTATTCATGGAAGATGGTGGTCAGATCATCTAAAAGGAGAGAGCTGGGACTTCATAAAGATGCCAAGACAAGTTGTGCAAACTGTGTTTATGGCAGCTTGCTAGTGACTGTCATTTTATACATTGAGAAGAAGAGAGAAACAAACAAAAACTTCAATCGGATCTGTTCAGAGCAGTTTTCTTTAAGAAATGGGCTTACTATTTTTGCACGTGTTCATCCAGTCACTTCCCACACTGTAATCAGAATCTTGCAGGCTTTTTCTTACACACACACATGCACACAAACACACAAATGGGACCAAAAAAAAAAGATGAACATGGACTTTTTCGGAATTTCTCGGACCTCTTTCTTAGATGACTCTAAACTCTGTTTTATCTAGTCTTGCAAAAAGTCTGCACTCCAAAACAATGAAACTATGATCTAGCCTCTCACCTTTTATCAAAATAATCTTTCAGTAATATATTCAAATAATTATGTCAAACTATCATAAGTATCAAAACAGTGTCTTGGATACAGAGTCTTGAGTCTAACTCTTCCAGGGATAGAAACTGATGAATGGGTCCATTTCCAGCAGTTATCCTGGAACCTTGAAACAGCAAATAGTGTCAAGCAGAGATGGAAGCAGGTCAATAAACAATGAATCATGTCTAAATAGTGATTATAACAATCCTCATAATGTGGATGAGACAAAACTGAGATCTAAAAAAGGTTAGATGACATGTCCAGAACAGGAATATCACATCTGTAAAATGAACTGGGTCTTCTGATCCCAGATCCAGGGCTGCTGCTGCTTTTATTTTTAGGCAGAGGATGGAAACAAGGGAATTTATCTTTATGATTGGTTTTCTGGAATGTATACTCTCTTGCATCCTTGATAACTCAACTGAAATCATAGAAATCTAAAATAAGATTATCATAACATTCAATTATGACATTTATAAATGGGATTATGGTGACATACAAAGTATAAAAGGAATATTGATTGATATTATTATTATACATATTATATAATTAAGCTATGAAAAAGTAATTTTTTTAATCCTGGATGGTGCTAGGACAAATTCTGATCTGTGCCAGGACTTGTGCTGTTTGTTTATTTCTTTATTTTTGCCCACACCAAGCAGTCTCAGGGACCTTAGTTCCACAACCTGTGCCCTCAATAGTGAAAGTATGGGGTCCTAACTACTGGACTGCCAGGGAAGTCCCGCTCGTGCCATTTATTTTAAAACACAGTGGGACATGAGTACCCTGACCACCCATTCTGACTCAGAATATCTGGGGTGAGGCCCATTCATCTTTTTTTTGTTTGTTTTAATTCTTAACACAACGCACAGTTCTATATAGCCCCAAACTTGAGGATTCTTATGTAAGGCATGGGTGACTGAGAAAGAGTAGCAAGGTAGGAGGGAATCCAGGAAAGTGATGAGTCACAGAAGCCAGAGAAAGTCCTTCAGAAAGTAAAATGGAGATTGGGAGATAAAGAAAAGATGCAGAGAAGTAGCCACTGGCAACGTGAAAGAAAGAAAGAAAGTGAAGTCGCTCAGTCGTATCCGACTCTGCGACCCCATGGACTGTAGCCCACCAGGCTCCTCCATCCATGGGATTTTCCAGGCAAGAATCCTGGAGTGGGGTGCCATTTCCTTCTCCAGGAGATCTTCCTGATCCAGGGATTGAACCCAGGTCTTCCGCATTGTAGGCAGACACTTTACGTCATGTTGTAGGCAATGTGAAGATCGTGGGAATTTTGACAAGAGCAGCTTTGGATAAGCTTGGCACGCAATAAGGAGGAGAATGAGGGAGACAGAGGAAGCAAGGTGACAACAAGCAAATTTGGGGGGAAAGCTGAGCTGAAAAGGGGGCCGAGAAACAGGTTCCAGCAGCTTGCATTGCAACGTGCTTGGTTCGATCACCTCTAGCCGTCTCCCGTTCACCTTGATGAAGTTGTTACCTCGTGAGCGGTGTACCTGGGCCATGGCAGTCGTCTTGAGTCTGAAGACTCACATGGACTGCAGAGGGCCCTCAGACTGCATGGCCATGGGCATAGACAAGCACTCCGAATCTGCAGAGATGCAGCTGGAAAAGGCTGAATATTTCATTCATGGATAAAGGACTGTAAGCACGATAATAATGCAGCGTCTGTGGCTCTGTCATCAACAGAAACCACAAACATTTTCATATTACAGTTGTTCTAGATATCTAAAGATATTGATTCCTTTTCTATTACTTGGAGGTCATGGTTGTTAATTTCTCAGGTCTCAAATGAGTAACAGATTTACCAACTAGATCTGTTATGTAATATATTATAATAATACAGGAATATATAAAATGACCCTAGTAATTTCACCAGACTGTCAGAGGGGTGCTCAGCAGAAAGTTAATCACACCCAATTTGAATGAAGGTAACTCCTAAATTTCTGTCTTCAACTCTGACTCTGCCCTAGCTCCAACCTTGTAAATTCAGTTGTTTCCATGACTCTTCCACGTGGGTATCTAGCAGTCATCTCAATATGAACAATACAGACACAGCTTTGGGGCTGTGTTCTGGGGTTTCACACTTGCTCCTCTCCCTCGCCTCAGAGTTCTTCCCATATCCTCCCAGTTGTTAAAGCCCAGTTTTATTTTATTTACTTATTTTTTGGCTGCTGCATGGCTTGCAGAATCTTAATTCCCCACCAGGGATTCAATCCCTGCTCCATCAGTGAAAGCACCTAGTCCTAACCACTGGACCACCAGGGAATTCCCCTAAATCCCAAATTCTAACACAAAGTTAGTGTACGCTGCCTTCACTTATCTTCAGAATATCTAGAATTCTCTAGTCAATAAGCTTTAGTAACAAAATAAGGGGACAGAGGACAAGATGTTTGGATGGCATCACTGACTCAATGAACATGAGTTTGAACAAACTCCAGGAAATAGGGAAGAATAGGGAAGCCTGGTGTGCTGCAGTCCGTGTGGTCGCAAAGAGTCAGACACTTCTGAGCGACTGAAAAACAACAACACAAAACAGTGATAAGCCAGATCTCCCCTGGAAAAAAGCAAACGCATGCATGCTTAGTCAGTCATGTCTAACTCTTTGCAACCCCATGGACTGCAACCCACCAGGCTTCTCTGCCCATGGGGATTCTCCAGGCAAGAATACTGGAGTGGGTTGCCATGCCCTCCTCCAGGGGATCTTCCCGACCCTGGGATCAAACCCAGGTCTCCCTCATTGCAGGCAGATTCTTTACCATCTGAGTCACCAGGGAAGGCCAGAAAAGCAAATGGGTTCTTATCTTTGGAGAAAGGGGTATAATAGGATTGAATAACTAGGATGAAATTCTTCAGCAAATTTCCAAACCAGAAATTTCCCATAGTAGTTACTACAAATGATTTTTTTTTTCCAGAGTTGAAAATTTCCTATTGTCTGTTCTTTTGAGATCTACCCTAGTACCTAGGGTGGGACAGATCAAGGAGGGGCAGAGTGGAAGACAGAAACAGATTCTTTAAAGTGGGTTTATCCACTCCCAGTCAGCAGGAGTCATTAAGGCACTCTCCTAGGTGAGCTGAGGAAAGAACTTGGGGTCTAGCCCTCCACTGGGGGAAGAAGTATCAGAGATCATCTGCGGTTTCCATGGTAGGTACAGAGATCACAATTTCCTTTTTCTTTTCTGCAATGCTTATATTTGTATAACTCAACAAATATGCAATGGATGTGGCACTGAATTAGCCCTGTGACCCTATTTGCAGGTTCATTCTTAGAGGTCAATCTGTTTTTTAAAAGATAATAATTTTTGTTTTTTGCTATTAATCACTTGGTATTCTCTTTAATTACAAAGACTTTTCCAATCACATCACATAGAGATCATTTTATCCACTGCTCTGTTTGGCTGCCAATCTCTTATCTCTCTCCTCAGCAACGGTAAGGCGAATACCTTTTCCACGGGGAAGAGAGATCCATGGTTTGTTGCCTTTGCCAATAACGAAAATGTTAGAGAGCCGTGTGACAAAGCTGTTGCCGTTTGCATCTTTCACATGAACTATATTAAAAGAACCTGATGTCTCTCCCCGTTTGTAATCACACCAATTCTTCCCAGGTTAGCACCTCCAGTCACCATGCACAGGTTACCAGTGTCAAATTTGATGAAATCAGTAATCTTGCCAGTCTCCAAGTCAGTCTGAATGGTGTCATTCACCTTGATGAGAGGATCAGGGTAACGGATGGTACCAGTATCCTAGGTTACCAGATGAGGGATTCCTTTTGTCCCCACAAATATCTTTCTTACTTTGCACAATTTATACTTGGCCTCCTCAGGTGTAATACGATGAACAGCAAAGCGACCCTTGGTGTCACAGATGAAACGAAAATTCTCTCCAGTCTTATCAATGCTGATGACAGCCATAAAACCAGCAGGGCAGGTTATATCTGTGCGGACTGTGCCATCGATCTTAATGAATGCTGCGTGCAAATCTTCTTTACTTCATCTCCAGTCAGGGCATACTTAAGTCTATTCCTTAGGAAAATGATTAGGGGGAGACATTCCCTTAGCTTGTGGGGGCCGGTAGATGGACGAGGGGCAAACACATCAGTCAGTTTATCCAGCATCCAATGTTTTGGAGCTGCTACGCGTTTCAGGTGCTTCTTGGGACCCCGAGCCATGGCTGCGCTATGCACGAAAAGAGGCCCGCCTTCTTCCGGCGAGCGGAGAAAACAGCGATAACAATTATTATTCATCTATTTTTGGTTACGCTGTGTCTTGGTTGCTCCACCCGGGCTTCCTCTAATTGCAGCGAGAAGGGGCTACTCTATCATTGTGGTGCGTGGNCATGGCTGCGCTATGCACGAAAAGAGGCCCGCCTTCTTCCGGCGAGCGGAGAAAACAGCGATAACAATTATTATTCATCTATTTTTGGTTACGCTGTGTCTTGGTTGCTCCACCCGGGCTTCCTCTAATTGCAGCGAGAAGGGGCTACTCTATCATTGTGGTGCGTGGCCTTCTCACTGCAGTGGCTTCTCTTGCAGAGCACAGGATCTAGGCGCACGGGCTTTAGTAGTTCCAACACACCAGCTCAGTAGCTATGGCATGCAGGCTCTAGGGCTCGCAGGTTTCAGTAATGGCCCTCAGGCTTGATATGGAACCTTCCCAGATCAGAGGTCTAACTCATGTTCCCTGCCTTGGCAGGCGGATTCCTATCCACTGTGCATGCCTGCTAAGTAGCTTCAGTTGTGTCCGACACTTTGCAACCCTATGGACTATAGCCTGCCAGGCTCCTATGCCATGACTTCCTCCAGGGGATCCTCCCGACCCAGAGGCTGAACCCACATCTCATATCTCCTGCATTAGCAGGCAGATTGTTTACCACTAATGCCACCCAGAAAGCCCAACCAGGAAAGTCCTAAAAGATCAATCTTGTTTGGGATTAATTGTTGACAATCAGCTCATTTAAAAAGTGTTTCTTGGGAATTCCCTGGCGATGTTTCATTACCGTGGGCCCCAATTCAATCCCTTGCCCCAGGAAGATCTGCAAGTGGTGCAGAGTGGCCCCCCAAAAAACTGTTTCTTGAGAAAAAAGAAAAAGTAAAAAAAGAAAGAAATATAAAAAAACCAAAATAAATAAATAAATAATACAAACAAAAGGTGTTTCTTGAGAGGAAGAAGACTAACATTTACTGAGTGCCTCCTCTGTTCCAGCCATCGTGTTGGGGATTTTAACTGTATCATTCATTTAATCCTCATGATGAAATGTCAGGGCTCTTGGGATTACCCTTGATCGGTTTTCATCTTCTTCACTCTACATGTCTATATATAGTCAATTCACATTTCTATCTCCAGCTCGATTTCTGAGGGCCACTATCAGAACTCACTCAAACTCACTCTGCGTCTCCATATCCACATGACCCATGGAAAATCTCAAATATTTCCAAGACCCTCCTGCCCATCCCACCTCACCTCAACCATTAAACTCTGATGTGGTCTATCTCAGTAAATGACAGTGAAATCAACTTCAAGGCTCTGTATCTTTTTTTCAAATTGCCACTCCCCATATCTTCTTCTTTAATGAAACTCTCCCAGTAGCTTCTGTGGTTTTTAGACTAGAATACAGATGCCTAAAGGGAACACTTCCAAGACTTTCGCTTTGTTTTCTTCCATTCTAGCCTCAAAGACCTTGAAGTTCTAGATTCCTTTCCAATCCAAGAACTTAATCACCTTCAGCCCCACCGAGATTTAACATGAGGTTAGTCTCTAAGTTTTTTGCAGTTTAATACTTTAAAATGAGGCCTGAGCATTCATTCCTAGGCTCTAATTATGTCATACCTTAGTCTCAAAGACATTTTAGTACAACATCCCTTATTTGTGTAATCTAAAAAGAAATGACACAAATGAACTTATTTACAAAACATAACCAGACTGACAGACTTCAGAGAATGAACTTATGCTTGCCAGGACAAAGAATTATGGGAAGGGATAGTTAGGAAGTTTGGAATCGACACTGCTATATTTGAAATGGGTAACCAACAAGGACCTACTGTATAGTGCAGGGAACTCTGCTCAATGTTATGTGGCAGCTTCAATAGGAGAGGAGTTTAGGGGAGAATGGGTATATTTGTATGTATGTCTGAGTTCCTTTGGTGTCTACCTGAGACTATCACAACACTGGTAATTGGCTATACTCCAATGCAAAATAGAAACTGGGTTAAAAAAATATATAAAAGTTTTTACAAAGCCCCCCCCCCAAAAAAAAACAAATAAAGACATTTTAATTTGAGTACTCTGGTTTAGTTCAGTTCAGTTCAGTCGCTCAGTCGTGTCCAACTCTTTGCAACTCCATGAATTGCAGGACGCCAGGCCTCCCTGTCCATCACCAACTCCCAGAGTCTACCCAAACCCATGTCCATCAAGTCGGTGATGCCNACTGTTGCTTCCTCACCTGCATACAGGTTTCTCAAGAGGCAGTTCAGGTGGTCTGGTATGCCCATCTCTTTTAGAATTTTCCACAATTTATTGTGATCTACACAGTCAAAGGCTTTGGCATAGTCAATAAAGCAGAAATAGATGTTTTCCTGGAACTCTCTGGCTTTTTTGATGATCCAGCGGATGTTGGCAATTTGATCTCTGGTTTCTCTGCCTTTTCTAATACCAGCTTGAACATCTGGAATGTCACAGTTCATGTATTGCTGAAGCCCTTCCTCCCGAACACATCTACAAATGGGGTAACAGTACAAATATAAAGTTCTGCAACTCACTTTTTTTTTCGCCATACTCTGCAGAATCCTTTTATATCATAAGTCCTTATAGACATGCCTTATTCTAACTTCTACTTATTCTCTCATGGTATGAAATACTATAATTCACCATTTCTGCTATAAACCATTCTAATGTTTTTCTCTTAATAAGTCATCATGAATACATTTGACCATCTGTCCTTTAAGATTTGTATAATTCTGTAAGACATATTCTTATACGTGTAATGTTGGATCATATGAAATGTGAATTTTTAAAATATTTATCTGTTCTGTTTGGCTGCCCCAAACNCAGCGGATGTTGGCAATTTGATCTCTGGTTTCTCTGCCTTTTCTAATACCAGCTTGAACATCTGGAATGTCACAGTTCATGTATTGCTGAAGCCCTTCCTCCCGAACACATCTACAAATGGGGTAACAGTACAAATATAAAGTTCTGCAACTCACTTTTTTTTTCGCCATACTCTGCAGAATCCTTTTATATCATAAGTCCTTATAGACATGCCTTATTCTAACTTCTACTTATTCTCTCATGGTATGAAATACTATAATTCACCATTTCTGCTATAAACCATTCTAATGTTTTTCTCTTAATAAGTCATCATGAATACATTTGACCATCTGTCCTTTAAGATTTGTATAATTCTGTAAGACATATTCTTATACGTGTAATGTTGGATCATATGAAATGTGAATTTTTAAAATATTTATCTGTTCTGTTTGGCTGCCCCAAACGAAAGTCGAGAGTTGGAAGAAGTATTATAGGGCATGGGATCAATTATACTTTATAACAGAGGAGGAATCTTGGAACAGAAAGGTGACATATGGAGATCAGAACAGGGTTAGGATGAGAGCACAGGTTAGAGATACTGATTTGGAAAGTGTCACAAAGGTAGGGGCAGGGGGGAACTGGGAATCTAGAGAAAGATGACATCTAAAGAAGCAATCATTCCCGCCCCAGGGGAAGCAGGACAGTAGCAATTGGAATGAAGAGAATCGGGCTGGAGAAAAGCTCAAGGAAAGTGTGGCACCATCGACAGAGCCAGGGGCCAGAGAACTTAAGGAGAATGAGACTTATGGAAAGACTCTTGGGTTTGGCCAGGAGGGATTTTTTTGTTTTTTTGGTAGACTGGTTTGGTCAGATACTTATCAATGACATGTTCGAGATTTCAACACAGAAACAAGTACCACTTATTGCCTATGTTCTTTTAAAGCCCTTTAACCCACCCAAGATAGAGGGTGAGGAGCCAAGGTCACCCAGCTGGTGAGGGGCTGAAGCTTGTTTTCTACACTGCCATGTTCCCCTGCCTCCCGCACCACAGGAAACTGCTTGTCTCTCCTGAATCACAAGGATCTGACTTCCAAACATGTTGAGTCCGCAAGTCTTCCCCTATCCCCTACTAAGGGCCTATGAAGTGTCCAAAAAACTCACTTAACACCCAGGTACCACCCACCCAGCCTGCCTCACAGACCACGCCCAGCAGGACATGCCCACTCTGGGCCACATTCACAGCTTCCTGCAGACCTGTGAGCCAGGCTGACCTGGAGCCCCTGATTGGCTCATTGCTTGTATCTAGTGGCTGCGAGGCACCCTGCTTACTAAAGGCATGATGAATGATCTCTATAAGAATTATTAGAAAATGTTTCCTTTCTGGTTCATTATTTTGCACATTCATTCAAAAAACTCACTCTATTCTTAATAGTAAGAGGCAGTCCCCCTCCTACTGATGGAGAACCTGTGGAGTTCTCTGCCTACTGCTAGGCTCAGAGGAGAAACATCTGAAAAGACACAGCTTCAGCATCCAAGGATTTCAGAGACTAGCAAAAGATTTAAGAAAAGTAGATAATCACTGCAAAGTGCATTTAGCTCTGGATACAATACCACTTTGCTAATCTTGTTTAATCCTCACAGCCTCAAATAAATATGTAACAGGAATCAGCGGTACAAATGAAATTAAGCAAACCACATGTGAGCTTTAAAATTCTCCATATAGCCCCTTCGCTCCTTTTTTTAATGTTAAAAAATATTTATTCGCTGTGTCAGTTCTTAAATTGTGGCAGGCAGGATCTTTGTTGTGTCAGATCCAACCAATCCATTCTGAAGGAGATCAACCCTGGGATTTCTTTGGAAGGAATGATGCTGAAACTGAGGCTCCAGTACTTTGGCCACCTCATGCGGAGAATTGACTAATTGGAAAAGACTCTGATGCTGGGAAGGATTGGGGGCAGGAGGAGAAGGGGACGACCGAGGATGAGATGGCTGGATGGCATCACTGACACGATGGGCGTGAGTCTGAGTGAACTCCGGGAGTTAGTGATGGACAGGGAGGCCTGGCGTGCCTCGATTCATGGGGCCGCAAAGAGTCGGACACGACTGAGCGACTGAACTGAACTGAACTGATGGGATCTTTCATTGCAGCACATGACTCTCCAGGTGTGGCCTGTGGGCTTAGTCGCTCTACAGCATGTGGGATCTTAGTTCCCTGACCACAGATTGAACCTGTGTCCACTGCACCGGCAGGTGAATCCTTAACCACTGGACCACCTTTTACTCCCTTTTTGCTTAGAGTAATTGGTTGCCCAGATCTCTGCCTCTAAACTTTTCTTCCTTCCGTTGATCTTGCTTTGGTTCTCTATACATAAAGCAAGTATGCTGCCTTGTGCAAATCATTAACGATGCTGAAAGTCAATGCAGTATAAAATGAAAGCGCAGTATAACAGGGGTGTGAAAGTCGGAGGTGGGTAAGTAGGTGGGTGTACCTGAGAGTAAGTGGATCCCAGAAGCCTGGCCCATGTCACCAGGGGAAGCCAAAAAGGCATCACAAAGGAGGAGGCCCTTGAGGAGGAGAGGCTTGAAGTGCGGGGTGAGTTTTGCCTTGTGAATTACAAGTGGACAGTGAATGAGGAAGTGAGGGTGCCGGGGTGATGTTCCATACAGAGAAATCACATGTGCAAACCATGATCTCAAGGGACCTGTAGCATGACCTCAAGGAGTTCAGCCTGGCTGATCACATTGTTGTCAAGAGATGAAAGACAATCCCTTCTAGCAGGGCAAGGACCAAGACTTTACCTATTTGGCTTAGGTGTTTTATTTCCCCTGTGAGCAATGGGGAGCCATTGTGGAATATTGGATGAAATGTCACATGTGAAATACTTCTTGAGCAGTCACATGAAGATGAACTATTGTAGAAAAGAACTAGAGGCAAGAAGTCAGCAAAAAGTTATGGCTATACTTTAGGTGAGAGGAGGTGATTGTCCGAACTGAGCAGATACTAAAGGTGATTGAGTGTAAGATGTGAGAATAAACTTTCCCCCAAAATTCTGACTTGGGAAGCAGGGTGAATGGCAGTGCCACATACAGATAGATGAAAGGAGACGGGAAAGGGAACCTGTTTGGGTGGTTGGTTTCAGGGTTGGTCACACTGAGTTGGTAGTGCCTATGAGACAGCCAAGTGGAGATGATTCCAAATAGGGGTGCAGAGCATCTGCCTTCTGCAAATTTGGACTTCCTTTGCTTCCTTTGGGGGTTTCACAGGTGGAACTAGTGGTAATGAACCTGCCTGCCAATGCGAGAGACATAAGAGATACGGGTTCTTCATATCCTCCTTCTTTCTCTCTCCACTAGTTCTTATGGGATTATGGATCTTTAAGAATGAAACTGAAAGCTCAAGATGCTTTCTCCAGAACTGCAGGTGTGGATGTGTGCATAAGCAAAATCCTCCTGTGTTTTCCCCTGATTCTCACACAAGGACCATTCTCATAACACTTCTGACACCAGCTGGGTGTCCTACAGTTTAACTCAATTCTGATACTGTCTACCTGGAGACAGCATCAAATCCCATAGGCTAAGGGCTTAGTCCTTCAAGACCTCCCACCCTCCCATTTCAGATGCCAATCACGAGTCCATGATGTCACCTGTGCTTCTAATCAGTACAGTTTCCCATGGCACTTTTATCAGGTTGGATTAATAAGAAAAATCCCAAGAGTCTCCATGGCTTGATCTTTCTGGCGACCAGCCTTCATCCTGGAGCTACCCAGGAGCCCACCCAGAGTTGCCTCAGTAGAACAAAAGATGCTCTTCATGTTTAGGAATTTACAAGAGTTTCAGGAGCTCTGTGCTTGGAAAGGGGAAGGAAGACCAAATATGTATGTGTTACTATAAATCACCATATCACAACTTGCATGTACAATGTTTGGATGACTCCTAGAGATTCCACTCAGAGAAAGTCTGTAAATCAGTAAATCATACATGTGTGGCAGAAGCCCTAGGGACACTAATTCCCCACAGGTGGGTGGAGGAAGGGAAGTGACAAAGGCAACTAAGAGGAAGTGGCCAAGGGAGGAGGAGTACCAGGAAAGGGCAGCGGAAGTGCAGGGTAACCGCAACCAAAGTGGGCCAAGATTCAGCATCACAATAAGGATTGCCCAGGGCTTATGGATTTGCAGTGAGGAGGAGTCACTGGTGACCTCATTGGATGAGGCTCCTATAGTGTGATCAGGCTCAAGATGTGGAGAACTGACCTGCAGAGGAAGTGGATTTAAGGAGCATAACCATTTCTTTCATTAAGGGTCTGTTCAGATCTGAGGTCATTATCCACAGATCGGCATCGAGTGCCCTGCACATCTGAAATGCTTCTACCAGTGACAAACAACCAGTAGCCTAGATATTTATTTAGACAGTCCAGGTCTCTTGAGAAATGAAAGTTGGGCCTAAGAATAGAACATTTTGAGGAAAGAGTGAGGAGATCTGAGAGGGCAGTGAGTAGAGAAGAAAAATAAGATGAACAAAGAGAATTGTGAGTTGGTCTATGTGGATTGTTGGAGGATGGAGGGAATGAAAAGAGCTCATCCAACTGGAAAGGTATCTTGAAAGCATATAATCAGTGGTAAGTTTATTACAGGGTAACCCCAACCTAGAAGCATTCACAGATGCACTCCACACCCCCAGGGGCCATTGAGACAATTTTATAGTTAACCTCAGGTATGGGGGTAAGTCGGAGAAGACAATGGCACCCCACTCCAGTACTCTTGCTTGGAAAATCCCATGGACGGAGGAGCCTGGTAGGCTGCAGTCCATGGGGTCGCTAGGAGTCAGACACGACTGAGCGACTTCACTTTCACTTTTCACTTTCATGCACTGGAGAAGGAAATGGCAACCCACTCCAGTGTTCTTGCCTGGAGAATCCCAGGGACGGGGGAGCCTGGTGGGCTGCCATCTATGGGGTTGGACAGAGTCGGACACAACTGAAGCGACTTAGCAGCAGCAGCAGCATGGGGGTAAGTGGGCTTCCCTGGAGGCTCAGTGGTAAAGAATCTACCTGCCAATGCAGGAGATGCAGGAGATACAGGTTCAGTCCTTGGGTCAGGAAGATACCCTGGAGGAGGAGGAAATGGCAACCTGCTCCAGTATTCTTGCCTAGGAAATCCCATGGACAGAGAAGCGTGCTATGGTCTAAGGGGTCACAAAAGGGTCAGACACAATTTAGTGACTAAAAACAATGGGGGTAAGGGCTTAGAAATAGGATGTGTTCTTGAGTCAAGATAACTGAATGGGTAACTAGTCTCATGGGTGCCAAGAATACATTCTCAAAGGTCTTCATCATTGTTAGGGGACTAACAGAGCATAAAGCCACCTGGTCCTGATGATTAACAAACAATATCTATTATCTACAAAGCCATTAACAACAGAGAAGTGATCCACTGCACAGCACATTTCTGGGTAGGGTCAGCAGAAAGATAGGGAGGAGTATTTGGGCCCCAGATGGTGTCCATTACGCTAACAGCCACACATGGGTTCACATTTTCCTTTTTCTTTAGAGACTAAAATTTGAGTTATTTTCTATTTTACACATGAAATCAGAAATTAATAAACTTGTTGGGTAAAGTCATTTCACTTAGAAACAATAGACACATAAGATATGACAGTTTCCTGTCAGCAAAGAGAGCAGAAATGTGTTTGGCTTATAATCTAATTAAAGGATAAAAAAATTATTGCTCAGCTTTAAAAATATACATGCATTTAAATAACCCACATCTGCAGTGAGGCTAATCCACTGCACATGGAGGTTATAATTGGAAAATGGATGAAAGAGCAAAAGGAAACTTTAAACAAAGAAGAAGAAGAAAGAAAAAACCTATTGTACAGAAGAGTGAAAAAACATCCTTGTGCCTTGGTTCTTGGAATTAATGCTTCCTGTTTATGAATTACTAATTCTTCTTCGAACCATATGGAAAGTCCCTTTTTTACTGGGTGTCACTGTGTGGACTCAAACAAATGCCTGAGCACCCACACTTCAGAGTTTGTCTCCACTTCTTACTCATGATCTGGATCTCCTGACCCACTCCATATCATCAGGCTCACTTCACAGGAATCTTGGGGCCTTAGCAGAACTTCTTTGATCAAGATTGCAAACTTTCTGCGCACTTAGAAACTCCTATGTATCATTTTTGTTGATCAATTTATAATTATTTATATCTATATTCTTAGCTATAAGAACAGTACAGTTAATACGTCTACAATAGTTCAACCATTAGTTGAAATGCTTTTCATACCAATTCACTCAATCTTTATAACATATGAATAAAGAAAGATGGGCTGAGTCGATAAGTGACAGACTAGAAATGAGCCCAGATAATCTGGTTGTTAACCATGACCACCTTGTTCTAACCTATATACTCACCACCCAGAAAGTGCAAGAGTAGAATAAAAAACAACCATGTCCCCACAAAGCAAAACTAACAACTTTCAATCCAATTTGCTTTATAACCTTTCTTTGTTAAAGAACCCAAATAATGCACACAGATAGCCAACTCTGTTGTCAAGGGACCCCGCAGCCACTGACCAGCCTTGCTTGTCTTGCTCTGAGACAATCCCTGTCATAAATTTAATCGCTCTTTTTCCAGTCTGATCTGTAGTGATGCCACAGGCACTTTCAAGTAATCCAGTGCCCTCTATTATTACCTGTTTGCTCCCTCTTTAAGGAACTCTAGACTTCAAAATCTCCCCATTAAAAAACCCTACACTTGTTTCAGTCAGTCAGTTTAGTCGCTCAGTCAGGTCAGACTCTTTGTGATCCCATGAATCACAGCATGCCAGGTCTCCTTATCCATCACCAACTCGCAGAGTTCACTGAAACTCATGTCCATCAAGTCGGTGATGCCATCCAACCATCTCATTCTCTGGGGTCCCCTTCTTCTCCTGCCCTCAATCTCTCCCAGCATCAGACTCTTTTCCAGGGAGTCAACTCTTCGCATCAGGTGGCCAAAGTACTGGAGTTTCAGCTTTAGCATCAGACCTTCCAATGAACACCCAGGACTGATCTCCTTTAGGATGGACTGGATGGATCTCCTTGTAGTACAAGGGACTGTCAAGAGTCTTCTCCAACACCACAGTTCAAAAGCATCAATTCTTTGGCACTCAGCCTTCTTCACAGTCCAATTCTCACATCCATACATGACCACTGGAAAAACCATAGCCTTGACTAGACGGACCTTAGTCGTCAAAGTAATCTCTCTGCTTTTGAATATGCTACCTAGGTTGGTCATAACTTTCCTTCCAAGGAGTAAGCGTCTTTTAATTTCATGGCTGCAATCACCATCTGCAGTGATTTTGGAGCCCCCCAAAATAAAGTCTGACACTGTCTCCACTGTTTCTCCATCTATTTCCCATGAAGTGATGGAACCAAATGCCATGATCTTCATTTTCTGAATGTTGAGCTTTAAGCCAACTTTTTCACTCTCCTCTTTCACTTTCATCAAGAGGCTCTTTAGTTCCTCTTCACTTTCTGCCATAATGGTGGTGTCTTCTGCATATCTGAGGTTATTGAGATTTCTCCTGGCAATCATGATTCCAGCTTGTGCTTTTTCCAGCCCAGCGTATCTCATGATATACTCTGATATAAGTTAAATAAGTAGGGTGACAATATACAGCCTTGATGGACTCCTTTTCCTATTTGAAACCAGGCTGTTTTTCCATGTCCAGTTCTAACTGTTGCTTCATGACCTGCATATAGGTTTCTCAAGAGACAGGTCAAGTGGTCTGGTATTCCCATCTCTTTCAGAATTTTCCACAGTTTATTGTGGTCCACACAGTCAA